>OW679195.1:132229914-132388341 GCA_940337035.1 Agriotes lineatus | reverse complement strand
AGCGATTCTGTAACAAAATTGCTTTGAGAGCCTGGGTCCAATAAAATTCTAGCCGAAACGTTTCCTTTTTTATCCATAATATTTACAATCGCTGTCGATAGTAAACAGTACGTAATAATTGTCGGACTTTGAAAGTTCAAGTTTTTCAAGCATTTCACACTTTTCTTTAAGAAACACTTTAATTTCGTCAAATGTGGGTAGTTCCCTTTTCATTTTAAAACATTCCCAATCCCTTCTTGTCCTGTTGTCAAGTTTAGACACGATCAAATGTACTACAATCGCATCCTAGCTTTCTGTCGGTTGTCCCAAAATTTTAAGAGACCTTAAATTTTTACTAAAAACATCAAATAAGCTACGAAGTTGAATACTATTTTCTTTCGTCAACACAGGTGCATCAAATAACGCTTGAATATAATAAAAAATAATTAATCGCTTATTTTCATATCTTTCGGTCAATGTCAACCAATCCACTGGATAATTTTCAGCTGTAACTGAAATTGATTCAATCAACTGTGATGCTTCGCCCTCGAGGCATGATTGCAAATAATAGAATTTTTGGACCTTATCTAAAGAGCGATTATTTTCAACCAGAGACGTATAAATGTCTCGAAATTCTAGCCACTTGTCTAAAACCCCTGAGAAATTAGGTAATTTCAAAATAAGCACTTTTGCACTCATTTTATATTGAGCTGGAGGCCCAATATTACTAATGTTGCCATTAACTACGTCTGACGTCACAGAATTTATTTCACTCTGTGCAAATCTAATAATAAAAGCCGAAATTTTTGAAGCTAAATCAAAATAACATGTCTCGAAATTTTCTCTTTCTATTAACTCCCTATCCTTTTCGGACCTGGTCATCTATATCTAAGTTAAATTCAATCTCAGACTATATTTTTGAAAACTCGTCAATGATTGGTTCTAACCTCTGCCATCATAATTTTAATTTAAGAAAAGTGTCTTCGTCGAGACTATTTAAATTTAAAGAATCAAAAAAGGTCTGCATCCTTGTCAAACTGCCTATAATTTGGCCTCTTTTAAACTTAATTTGCCGTAACTCAGCCATTGTTTTAAATAACAAAAACAAACAGTTTCAATTCAAGTACAACCAAACAATAAATTGGAATGGACTCACGGATTGTCTGAAATCTGCTTGTTAAGGACTTTATAAACTTTGCCGCCTCTCTTACATGCTGAGTTCATGCTGTGCGCAGTGGACTCCCGTGCCGGCATCCGATTCCAAAAACACTTACGTTTCATCTGTCAACGCGGCAGCATGCAAACAGGTCCGCTCTACGAAAGCTAATTCTTGTAAATGTTCAAATGTTCCATGTGTTTTATTGCTAATAAAGTCACATATTTCCGGCTTTCAACGAGTGTATTTAATTCAGTGAAACCTACAATCATACAGTCCACAAATTCCAAGGCGAGCAAGGCGATCAGCGGTTTTCCAGATACCGAAATCGATCCCGATTAGTGCTCAAACATTGGTCCTACAGATCCGGATGCAAACCACATTAGGTCATTGCGGGTCCAAAACAGCGACAGCATTCGACAATATTGGTCATAGGCAAGTACAAAGCATATTCAGTTTTGTATTGCATCGCATACAATCGGCCGCAAGGAAGCAGCGTCCAATTTCGCAGCAACGCGTGGAACAAAGAGGGAGCATGCGGTGCCCGTAGCGAGAGGAAGGAAGACAGCAGACGGTAGTTACCCAAACGCCGAGTCTCGCGCCAAATTCGTGCAGGTGTGGAGCCAGCGGCCAGCTGCAAGCGAGACGGTAGTAGGAACAGAAAACCGGCAAGGCGGCACACACCAATATCAAATGTAAGCCTGATTTTCCTATGCATAAATTTGGTTTATTTCGTCTGTGTTTGCATGTGTGCATAATTTCAGCTGCGTATTATTGCGTAAACAAATGGTTTATGAATCATATAAACATTTTAATTGCGTGAAATGCCAAGCTATTACGTTTGTTAGCGATATCCCCTGCATTTTCAAATTGCAGAGCCGTTTGCGTTGTTAAAACAGTCTCGCGTTCGTGGCGCATTTTTTGGTCTTGCGTAGTACACGGCCATCCGCGTCGTGATTCATTCCCGCGTTTGTACCGGGGTCGTTTTTCTGCGTCGTAAGCGACAAGTTTCTCCCGTTATTAGCAAGCGCTGTCTGAGTTATAAACAAATTCGCGCCAGAGGCGTGCGAAAGAGTTTTATCATTAAAGAATATTTCAGATTCTGCAAGTAGTAAGGCTACCGCGCGTAGCATTTTGCCTGAAATATCACTTCACGCCAGGGGCGTACGAAAAGTAAGTTCGATCTGTTAAATTGTTTTTAATCGCAACAATTATGGATTCGCTTGTAAGAGCACGTGGCTCTATTAAAGGCAAGCTTACGCGTTTTTCAAATCATGTTCAATCTTTGCAAAAAATTTATGATGAAGATCAATTCTTATCTAGCGCTCAGATTGTTCAATTGCAGAAAAGATTGGATGCTATAGCCACTTTGTTATCAGAATATTATGAGGTTCACGAACAAATTTTAGAAACCAGTGAGGATGTAGAATCTGAAATGCAGCAACAAGTCGAATTTGAGGATTCTTATTTTTTCGCAATTTCACAAGCTGAATGTTTGATAAATGAATACAACAAACAGTCTGATGTTGCACCAGATCGTTCTGGATCTCCTAATGGTAGCGTAAGATCAACGCATTCAAATTGCAGTTCACATTGCAATAATCAAGCTGTACGCCTTCCGGCAATTTCGATTCCCAAATATTCAGGGAACGTTTCAGAATGGTTAGAGTTTCGTGAGATTTTTATTAGTTTAATTCATGAGAATCAAGCGTTAACTAATATTCAAAAGCTGCATTACTTAAAGGCTAGTTTACAGGGTGATGCAAGCCAAATTATAAAAAGTTTAGAGTTTACTGCGGGTAATTATACTCTAGCTTGGGATGCATTGTGCAATCGATACAATGATCCAAAAATTCTGGTTCATAACCACCTCAAGGCTATATTTGAACTCGAATCTTGCAGTAAGGAATCTGCAACTAAATTGCGTACGATTAGCGATATGTTATTCAAACATTTTGCAGCAATCAAATCATTAGCTACCGAAAGCGAGCTTCTTGATTTTGTTATAATTTATGTAGTTTCTAAAAAACTGGACCCCACTACATTTCGTGAATGGGAGGTCCTTAGAAACCGGTCAAGTTCTGACCTGCCTAATCTTGATGAGTTCAAGGAATTCTTACAAAATACAGCGAATCTTCTAGAAACTCTGGAAGTAAAAGATAGCAAGCTTGTACCCGAAAAGTCTTCCAAGGTACATTCTAAATCATTTGTGTCGGGTACCCCTTCGTGTCCACTTTGTAAAGGATCTCATTCCTTGTACAAATGCGATAAGTTTGTCAAGCTGTCTGTTCTTGACAGAAAGTCAAAGGCAAAAGAGCTCCGCGTATGCTTTAATTGCCTAACTCAGGGTCACCTATCGAGCCTTTGTAGCTCCAAATATACGTGTAGAAAGTGCAAATCAAGGCACAACACACTTCTTCATGAGGATAAGCCTCAAAATGCTTCTTCTAGTCAACCAGGATATGCGATGTCGGCAGAAACCCCTGTTGAACTAAACCAATCGATTTCTGCATTCTGTTCGAATGCTTTTCAGGTACTCTTACCTACGGCTACCGCTAAACTCATCGCTGATGATGGTACGCCTCACGTTGTGCGAATCCTGTTGGATTCCGGTTCCCAATCGAACTTTATACGTTCAGATTTGTGTAAAAAGTTGAAGCTTCCAACTCGCGAAGTCAACGTTACTGTTTCTGGCTTAAGTAAAGCCACTTCTCAAATCAAGGCTAGGTGTGATATCAAGCTGCAAGCCCCTCACACTTCATACGGCATTGGCCTATCCTGTCTTGTTCTCGATGAGATTAAGGGTGTTACCCCAAGTTTTCGCGTCCAGCGAAACAGCTTCAAGGTTCCTGATAACATCAAGTTATCAGATCTGTCCTACGACCAACCGGGCACCATCGACATTCTGATTGGTTCGCCCATTTTCTGGCAGCTCCTTTGTATTGGACAAATTGGTCTAGGCCCAAATCTTCCCATCCTCCAAAAGACTCGTTTTGGTTGGATTGTTTCTGGCCCTACAGGCCCCCCTTCTGCGTACCCTGTACAGTGCAATCTTAGCACGATCGAGGATGCTTCTGATTCCATTGCTAGGTTTTGGCAACTCGAACATTACCCAGAGGAAAAGGTTCGCACAAATGAAGAGAACGCCTGTGAGGCACATTTTCTGCAAAATACTCAACGAGAAGCGAATGGTCGATTCGTTGTCTCTATCCCCTTCAAGAAGCCTGTAGAGGTATTGGGTGATTCATTGCAAATCGCTCAGAAAAGATTCTTATCAGTAGAGAATATTTCAGATTCTGCAAGTAGTAAGGCTACCGCGCGTAGCATCTTGCCTGAAATATCCCAGATTTCAGATTCTGCAAGTAGTAAGGCTGCCACGCGTAGCATCTTGCCTGAAATATCCCAGATTTCAGATTCTACAAGTAGTAAGGCTACCAATCGTAGCAGCTTGTCTGAAATTTCCCAGATAGTTGACCCGCTGGGTCTGTCAAGCCTTTGGTGGCACAGTCCCACCTGGCTAAGCGAAAGTGAGGCATCTTGGCCTACTTCCATGTTCAATATTTCAGATTCTACAAGTGGTAAGGCTACCAATCGTAGCAGCTTGTCTGAAATATCCCATATTTCAAATTCTACAAGTAGTAAGGCTACCAAGCGTAGCATCTTGTCTGAAAGATCGCAGATATTTGACCCGCTGGGTCTGTTAAGCCTTTGGTGGCATGGTCCCACCTGGCTAAGCGAAGGCGAGGCATCTTGGCCTGCTTCCAAACATGTTCGTGCTGAGCTTCCAGAATTCAAAAAAGAAGTTCAGAGTCTTCCTGTAACCTCTGTTGAACCATTTCCGTTCAATCAGTATTCAAGCTTCGCTCGCTTACAACGAGTTACAGCTTATTGTTTTATCACAAAAGCAGTGCACCTTGAATTGGTCGCTGATCTTTCTACTGAAACCTTTTTAATGGCTTTTCGCCGGTTTGTGGCTCGACGAGGCAAACCGCTCCATGTCTACTCAGACAACGGCACTAACTTTGTAGGCGCTAATTCCGAATTAATCGAATTAGGCAATTTTCTCGCGGAACAAAACCCTTCTATTTCCGAATCAGTCGCGAACGACGGAGTAGCTTGGCATTTTATACCCGCGCACAGTCCCCACTTTGGCGGATTGTGGGAGGCCGGAATCAAGTCCTCCAAACATCACATACGTCGCGTTATAGGTAACGCTAGTCTAAATTACGATGAATTTTGCACTTTGTTAGCACAGGTGGAAGCGACCTTAAACTCCCGACCCCTGTCCCCTTTGTCCTCTGATCCAAACGACCTTCAGCCTTTGACTCCTGCTCATTTCCTGATTGGTCGTCCGTTGGTGTCATTGCCTGATCCCAACGTTACTGAGATAGTCGAGTCTCGGCTGTCTAAATACCAGAGAATACAACAACTTCACCAGAATGTGTGGAAGAGATGGAGTAAAGAGTACATCTCGGAACTCCAACAGCGCACCAAATGGCGCACGCATCTTTCGGACCTCCAGCCTGGTTCCATGGTCCTCATCAAGGATGACAATCTACCCCCTCTGAAGTGGAGGTTAGGCCGGGTCACCGAGCTGCACCCTGGCCTTGACGGCGTTACGCGTGTGGCGTCAGTGAACACTGTGTCAGGGATCGTGAAGCGATCCTTCGCCAAATTGTGCCCGCTACCTAGTGTTGTGAACTAGTGCGTTAGCGTGCAGCGCAGTTTTCGTAAAGCCTTTTGGCTCCCCATTGTTCGGGTTTTCTTGTACTAGATTAAGATCCATGTACTATTAGGCTTTGTATATATGTGTGTTCATGTTACATGTTTTACTCTAGCTTTTACATGTCAACTCTGTACTGTTTTATTTGAAAGGTTACCCTTTCCAAGGCGGGCGGTATGTTAAGGACTTTATAAACTTTGCCGCCTCTCTTACATGCTGAGTTCATGCTGTGCGCAGTGGACTCCCGTGCCGGCATCCGATTCCAAAAACACTTACGTTTCATCTGTCAACGCGGCAGCATGCAAACAGGTCCGCTCTACGAAAGCTAATTCTTGTAAATGTTCAAATGTTCCATGTGTTTTATTGCTAATAAAGTCACATATTTCCGGCTTTCAACGAGTGTATTTAATTCAGTGAAACCTACAATCATACAGTCCACAAATTCCAAGGCGAGCAAGGCGATCAGCGGTTTTCCAGATACCGAAATCGATCCCGATTAGTGCTCAAACACTGCTGTTAGTGCGGTCCTGCACTGGAAGCTTGCCTGCTTGCAGTGAACGTCGTCACCCTCAGGAAGCTGCGATGTTGCCAAACGCTTACGCTAACCTGCCGCGTCTTAGTGCGGACGCATAACTTTGTCACACAAAACACTAGTCCATCGGGCTCGTAGGACCAAAATGTAGGGTACACTAAGTCCTAATGCACCCTCAGTAAATAGTGGACTGTATAAAAACTTTTAAAATACTTTATTTTACCAAAAATAACAGTAAACTCATTACCGACATAAACAGGTCGTCCGTCATGTTAGCGTCACTTCTCGTCTCGTTCTTGAGTGTCTATTGCGCGCACTCCGACTAGACAGTTCTACTTTTTTCACAGAGATGTCGCACCTAGTAACTAAAAACTACAGTGGCTATATACAAGGCAGTGTGGCCATAGGGATGTCTTCGCCGCTATTGGTCGACGCGAATATCCGCCATTAACAGGCAAAATATTTAGTTACTTCTAAGTTGTTCTCAAAGAGGTTGGTAGAACCTGTTCATTTGGTTATGGAAGAAAATAAAATCTTTCAAATCTGACAATTGTAAATTGTCAGTGTCAAATAATTCATTAGCGTCGCAAGCGGGTCAAATTTTATCATCTATTGCCCTGAAAAACTAATATTCTGCACAGTATTTAAATGTGACAATTTATAATTATGCTATTGTGATAGCACAAGATGCGTTCGACTTGGAATATATGATAAAGAGATTACATCGGTGCTACGATAAATGGGGCCTTAGCATAAGTTTAGAGGAAACGGAGTATTTAGTAGTCAACTCGAAAGCACAGTATGAAGTCTTAATAAATGAAGATGTCGCAGTAAGACAGGTAGAAAGGTTTAAATACCTCGGTGCTACAATACAATCGATGAAAAAGGTTTGGGAACAGAAGAGATCAGAACTCGAATAGTACAAAGTACTTAAAATCAATTTGATGGGACAATACTATCTCTAACAAAAACAAAAAAAGAATAGGTAAAGTAATGGTAGAGTCGGTTCTATGTTATGGCAGTGAGGTATGGACTGTAACAGCGGAAATGAAACGAAGACTAAACACAGTTCAAATGGACGAAAAATCGCAAAGGTATCGAGACGAGATAGAGTGACGAACGAGGAAATAGGACGCAGAATGGAGGCACCAGAATCAGTTGTGGACAGAATTGGAGCATGGAGGAGACGACGTGGCTTATGAAGATCTTTAAATGGTCGCCGCCGGTTAAGAAAAAAAGAGGTAGACTACGCAAACCGTGGAATGAGGGTATTCGGAGAGCCATGGAGGAACCTGGAAGAAGACCAAGCACAGAACAGGGAGGTTTGGAGACAGGAAACAGGAAGACGGCATTTAGCTGTATTGTAAACTAGCATAACTGAAACCGGTTGTAAACTTCATGTAACACCTTAAAGCACTACGAACGAACGCCAATGAGAAATGTCAATGTCCAAAAATAACACTGCACGTGTAGCTAACATCAACTAGTTAAAATAACTAGCGCCAAAATAATGACCACTCAAAAACGTTCGATTATTTCGAAAGGCACTGTATATTTCTACGCTCAAATTTGCCTGTTAATGGCGGCCAACAATCGTATGGCCACACTGTCTTGTATATAGTCACTGTACTAAAAACTACAGTGGCTATATACAAGACAGTGTGGCCATAGGGATGTCTTCGCCGCTATTGGTCGACGCGAATATCCGCCATTAACAGGCAAAATATTTAGTTACTTTTAAGTTGTTCTAAACGAGGTTGGTAGAACCTGTTCATTTGGTTATGGAAGAAAATAAAACCTTTCAAATCTGACAATTGTAAATTGTCAGTGTCAAATAATTCATTAGCGTCACAAGCGGGTCAAATTTTATCATCTATTGCCCTGAAAAACTAATATTCTGCACAGTATTTAAATGTGACAATGTATAATTATGCTATTGTTGTAATAGCACAAGATGCGTTCGACTTGGAATATATGATAAAGAGATTACATCGGTGCTACGATAAATGGGGCCTTAGCATAAGTTTAGAGGAAACGGAGTATTTAGTAGTCAACTCGAAAGCACAATATGAAGTCTTAATAGTGACGAACGAGGAAATAAGACGCAGAATGGAGGCACCAGAATCAGTTGTGGACAGAATTGGAGCATGGAGGAGACGACGTGGCTTATGAAGATCTTTAAATGGTCGCCGCCGGTTAAGAAAAAAAGAGGTAGACTACGCAAACCGTGGAATGAGGGTATTCGGAGAGCCATGGAGGAACCTGGAAGAAGACCAAGCACAGAACAGGGAGGTTTGGAGACAGGAAACAGGAAGACGGCATTTAGCTGTATTGTAAACTAGCATAACTGAAACCGGTTGTAAACTTCATGTAACACCTTAAAGCACTACGAACGAACGCCAATGAGAAATGTCAATGTCCAAAAATAACACTGCACGTGTAGCTAACATCAACTAGTTAAAATAACTAGCGCCAAAATAATGACCACTCAAAAACGTTCGATTATTTCGAAAGGCACTGTATATTTCTACGCTCAAATTTGCCTGTTAATGGCGGCCAACAATCGTATGGCCACACTGTCTTGTATATAGTCACTGTACTAAAAACTACAGTGGCTATATACAAGACAGTGTGGCCATAGGGATGTCTTCGCCGCTATTGGTCGACGCGAATATCCGCCATTAACAGGCAAAATATTTAGTTACTTTTAAGTTGTTCTAAACGAGGTTGGTAGAACCTGTTCATTTGGTTATGGAAGAAAATAAAACCTTTCAAATCTGACAATTGTAAATTGTCAGTGTCAAATAATTCATTAGCGTCACAAGCGGGTCAAATTTTATCATCTATTGCCCTGAAAAACTAATATTCTGCACAGTATTTAAATGTGACAATGTATAATTATGCTATTGTTGTAATAGCACAAGATGCGTTCGACTTGGAATATATGATAAAGAGATTACATCGGTGCTACGATAAATGGGGCCTTAGCATAAGTTTAGAGGAAACGGAGTATTTAGTAGTCAACTCGAAAGCACAATATGAAGTCTTAATAGTGACGAACGAGGAAATAGGACGCAGAATGGAGGCACCAGAATCAGTTGTGGACAGAATTGGAGCATGGAGGAGACGACGTGGCTTATGAAGATCTTTAAATGGTCGCCGCCGGTTAAGAAAAAAAGAGGTAGACTACGCAAACCGTGGAATGAGGGTATTCGGAGAGCCATGGAGGAACCTGGAAGAAGACCAAGCACAGAACAGGGAGGTTTGGAGACAGGAAACAGGAAGACGGCATTTAGCTGTATTGTAAACTAGCATAACTGAAACCGGTTGTAAACTTCATGTAACACCTTAAAGCACTACGAACGAACGCCAATGAGAAATGTCAATGTCCAAAAATAACACTGCACGTGTAGCTAACATCAACTAGTTAAAATAACTAGCGCCAAAATAATGACCACTCAAAAACGTTCGATTATTTCGAAAGGCACTGTATATTTCTACGCTCAAATTTGCCTGTTAATGGCGGCCAACAATCGTATGGCCACACTGTCTTGTATATAGTCACTGTACTAAAAACTACAGTGGCTATATACAAGACAGTGTGGCCATAGGGATGTCTTCGCCGCTATTGGTCGACGCGAATATCCGCCATTAACAGGCAAAATATTTAGTTACTTTTAAGTTGTTCTAAACGAGGTTGGTAGAACCTGTTCATTTGGTTATGGAAGAAAATAAAACCTTTCAAATCTGACAATTGTAAATTGTCAGTGTCAAATAATTCATTAGCGTCACAAGCGGGTCAAATTTTATCATCTATTGCCCTGAAAAACTAATATTCTGCACAGTATTTAAATGTGACAATGTATAATTATGCTATTGTTGTAATAGCACAAGATGCGTTCGACTTGGAATATATGATAAAGAGATTACATCGGTGCTACGATAAATGGGGCCTTAGCATAAGTTTAGAGGAAACGGAGTATTTAGTAGTCAACTCGAAAGCACAATATGAAGTCTTAATAGTGACGAACGAGGAAATAAGACGCAGAATGGAGGCACCAGAATCAGTTGTGGACAGAATTGGAGAATGTAGGAGACGACGTGGCTTATGAAGATCTTTAAATGGTCGCCGCCGGTTAAGAAAAAAAGAGGTAGACCACGCAAACCGTGGAATGAGGGTATTTGGAGAGCCATGGAGGAACCTGGAAGAAGACCAAGCACAGAACAGGGAAGTTTGGAGACAGGGAACAGGAAGACGGCATTTATCTGTACCTATTGTAAACTAGCATAACTGAAACCGGTTGTAAACTTCATGTAACACCTTAAAGCACTACGAACGAACGCCAATGAGAAATGTCAATGTCCAAAAATAACACTGCACGTGTAACTAACATCAACTAGTTAAAATAACTAGCGCCAAAATAATGACTACTCAAAAACGTTCGATTATTTCGAAAGGCACTGTATATCTCTACGCTCAAATTTGCCTGTTAATGGCGGCCAACAATCGTATGGCCACACTGTCTTGTATATAGTCACTGTACTAAAAACTATAGCCCCTATATTTACATATAGTAGCGACAACGATTGATGTTGCCGCTGGGGCAAAATCACGTTGGTATCCCTTAAGTCCCTAGCATATTTAAAAATCGCCTAGGAAGTTGCATAATTAAATTAAAATGTGACATTGACAGTTGTCGTATTTTTATTCATTTTTCTCTTCGGGGGCTAATTTGAAGTCGAGGACGTGGAAATGCTAGGGTGTTGTGTCGATAAGTGTAAAAATAGTGGCAGAAAAGGATTTCAGGTATTCAGATCTGTTATTTTTTCACTGTTTACACTGAAATTTACCGTTTAGTAACTTTTTGTATTTTCATGTTTGCATCAGGTTTGCCCCATGATGTCGCTACTATTTGTAATAGAGGGGCTATACTAAAAACTACAGTGCCTTTATATGACACAGTGGCGACAATAGAGTGTGACTTTTTTATTGGTTGCCCGAATCGACCGCCATTAAGAGGCAAAATTTGTTGATGCTTTTGTTTGTTTATACCAAATCGAGGTTAGCAGGTTAGGTTTTGCGTCAGTTTATGTCAAATTCGAGGTTAGCAGGTTAGATTTTGCGTCAGTTTGTGTCAAAACTGACGCAAAACCTAACCTGATAACCTCGATTTTGACATAGACTTACAGTGCCACCAACATATTATTTATACGTTGTGTAACCATGACCATTCAAAAACGTTCAATTTATTAAAGTTAGTAGGCCATTAGCCGCCATTTTGTGGCAAATTGTGCCTATTGTCGCCACTGTCTCTATCAAGGCACTGTACTAAAAACTAGAGAAACTGTATATGGGTTACTAGATCTGAGGAAATATTTAAATGTAGGACTCCAAATAGTGATTCAATCTTAACATTTTATACTGACTTGCTTCCATCTACTTGTAATAACTCCTAAAAGTAAGGATTAATAAAATAAAAAGAAAATTAAGATGACACTAGTTTTCCTACCTATCATGAAAACTAAAGCGTACTCCAAATTCCCTCTGATTCTTTCCAAAATGATTTTCACATATTCTTGGTCGTTTGAATTTATAATTTTCTCTGTCGATGCTGTTTAACCAAATTTGTTTTGTTGTTGGATTTTTGAGTATGCTTACAGGATGTATACCATTTTCTGAACGGTTATTACACCCCGGCACGCAACAACCGGTCATGATAATGAAATATATACTTACTTCGAAAGTGCAATAAATCTGTATGTTCTGTGGTGCAATAAATCTGACAATTTCAATGTCACGAATTCAAAAAATCGAAAGCACACGTGCCAACTAAATTTTTAAATTCTAATGGGATCCAAAAGGGATCCAACCAATGAGATGCTGTTGCCGCGTTTGCTCTACTCTTACTACATACAGGTACTCTACTAAAAACTAGAGTCCCTGTATATGGGTTACTAAGAGTTGGGCAAACAGTGGGATACATTTTGATTGGTTTGGATCACTTTTTATAAGGCATTTGTGATAAAAGTACTTATTTTGTAACATGTTACGACCGATAGTTCCCCACATGCAATTCCAAATTTTAATTAAATTGGCAGTATATTCCTAATAGTCGGTTCTAGAGATCCTAAGAATAATCAATGCTCTGAAAACTCTCCCATTAAAAGCAAGTTAGCAAGATTGGTTCCCATAACCTCTTTGTTGGACATATGTCAAATATCTAGTTTGGATCAAAAATGTATGTAAAATCAGGCTGTTTGCCCAACTCTTAGTAAAGTATATACAGGATCTCTACTAAAAACCATGGATATATTAGTACAGGATACGTTCACTACATGTAAACGTACGTCGAACCTTAAAATAACATATCACGGAGTTCGGTACCTTCCCCCATTTCATTCTAACCTGTATCACTTTATTTCTCTCTCCCTTTAGACGTATTTCATACAATGTTTCGTACGCTTAATTTTGAAGTTTTGAAATGAAAACGTCAGAAGTGTCATTCAACTTCACAGTTTATTCTTCGAAAATTGAACTTTAGCAATGAGAACGTGCATAATTTGTTCTATTTCTTGTAATTCTTCAAGCGAAGACCTATCTTTTCACCGGTGTGTTAAGTAGATAGTTTGTTTAATTAAAACCTTCTTTAAAAAATTATTTCAGTTTTTTTATTGATATTCATATCCCTCATAGCATTAGGAAAGGAATGAATATCAAAAGAGTTCCCTATCCAAGCTTCAAAAAGGATTGATTCCGTACAGTTTTTCAAGACACCTAACTTCTGAATGAATTATGAACTGTAAAGTTGAGGTTAATGTTCCCTTTTGCTTCTTCAGCTGCTCGTCCACACTCTCATCATGTTTTTCATCAACTTCGAATGTGGGAAATAACAGCAGTTCATGCAGATGTGTGGGGGTTGGAAGAAAATAGTAGCTGTTAATTACCACGCAACTGAGGTGCAAGCTCCGGAAAACCATATAAATTTGGTTGCGCGTTCTTGTCAAATGGGGTGGAGGAAGAAATGTGATTGATCTCGAAGTTCTTAGTGATGAAAAGAATGATATTGAGGACTGTACATTATTAGAAGCAGATTTATTCCCATATTCTTTAACATACTTGTACAATTCTTGTCCATTTTCTTGAGATTAGTATGTGATCTATTTGGTTCCCATATGTTTTCCCGGGTATCATCCAGGTGATTTTGTGTTCTTTTTTATGTATAAATTTCGTGCTCACAATGTATGTATTTGTCATTGCAGCTAGGGTGCATAGTCTTGTTCCATTGTCATTCGTGGTTTCGTGAATGGTTTCTTTTCCTGCTACCTCTGTATTGTTCCCTTCCTTTCCAATCTTAGCATTAAAGTCTCCTATTATTATTAACGTGTCGTTTCTAGGTACTTCTTCACATGTTGTCTCTACTTTGCTATAGAAATTTAAAAAATTACCAATTTTAAATTTTGGCTTAGACCAAATCACGGGTGGCTCGAGTACCTACCATACTCCGTCAAACAAATCCTTGCAAGGCACATAAAAATGAAAAATACTAGATGCTTACTATTTTTTTCTGAAAATGGGTGTTTTTCATAATGCACAATCAAATAAACACGGCTATTTATTTAATAACCAACTGTTTTGGGTTAAAATGCAGAATCCGAGGCCAATTACACTGCTAACTCTTTTCCTTATAATTTTGGTTATGGTTGGTAGAGAAACAACATTAAATAATTATTAATATTAACAATAGCAGGGATATTGGCCTCGGATTCTGCATTTTCCCCGTTGTTGCATTTATCAAAGTTCTGCTTCCTTTTTATTTATTTATTTATAATATTAGACGGCTGAGCCGATAAAACATATCAATCGAAAACTAGAGCTAATAAGATATTTAAACTTAACTAAAAATTAAAATTGAAGGCACATAATAATGTAGTAAATAATAAGATAAAGAATTCTACTTGCAACACTTGCAAACTTGAAAATTTTACAGAATGAAATTATACAACTACAGCTATTAACTTAACTTAAATTAACCACTCAATTTGTCCAAGGCGTTTACTAAAGGCGCACAGACAACTGACTCTGGAAGAGCGTTCCAATCTCTAAAAATTCTGTTGAATAAACAAAACTGTCGACACATTTTATTAAATCTTTCGAGCACTAGCTTGAACTCGTGGCCACGCAACCGCACATTCTCACTAGTCACAAACCCTTCAATGACTACAGTTTAGTAACCGTGGAGGATTTTATATGTTTCTATTAGGCCATCTCTTAAATGTCTATCAGAAATCGATGATAGCCCCAATACCTGCAGTCTCTGTTCATATGGCAGTTTTCAAATAGTTGGCAATAACTTGGTGATACGTCACTGGGTGAGTTCAAGAGCATGAATGTCTTTAACAAGGTAAGGCTTCCAAAAGCAGGACGCATACTCCAAAATTGGCCGAATATAAGTTTTATAAATTTTCGCTAAAAGTTGAGGAGACATGTATTTAAAAGCGATCGAAACTAGGTAGGTGCTACTCCCATTTAAAATCCGACGACAAGGTGACCCCAAGATCTTTTTGTTGATAAACCACCTGTATAAGCACATTGTACAGAAAATACATGTAGCTCTAGGGTTGTGGTATCCCATGTGCAACAAGCATTTTTCTTCGTTGAGCTCTAACAGCCACTTCGAACACCATTCTTGGAGTCGCAGAAGGTCATTTTCTACCATTCTTCAAAATGGTGCATCTTGTAAAGGACAAACTCAGTTTCAGAGCAACGTAGTGTTCACAAACTTCTTTATCAGGATCATTAATTTCCTTTCAGCCAGCCTTTGACAAGTTAAAACGATTAGACATGGTGACCTAAAAAAGTATCATGAAAAATGATGCTACATGAAAATTAACTTGTTAGCGTACCTACCAGTTAAACTGTTGTTTACATGGTTTTGATTGCTATTATTATCCACCGTAAAACTGAAAGGCGTTAGCGTTGCACACCCTCTCATCGAGTGAGGTTATCAAGTGTTGACTGTTGAGGTTATGTTTTCTAATTTGTGTTTATTTATACGATTACTTCTTTTCTACATTTGGTAGCATCTTGAGACCAAAAAGACCATGTAACACGAGTTAAATGTATTTTATCAGAATTTCTCTCAATGACGAGTCCAAGTACCTCTCTAAAGGATAGCGCTATACGTAATTCACGCATTGAGAGTGACATAAATAGATGGTACGTCTTGTTCAACTATAGTAGCGGCACGCCGTATCTTGTACTTATATATCTATGCTAAAAACCAGAGCCAGTAGATATAGAGAGTACCGCCATTCTTTGATCCGTGAAAATGCCGCCATCGCCGCCACTTTTGTTCCCATCAGCAATGACTGATTGAGTTATGTCTAAATTTTTACTTGAAATTGGCAAGACTGTAAGTCTATGTCAAATTCGAGGTTATCAGGTTATGTTTTCCATCAGTTTGTGTCAAATAACAAACAAAACCTAACCTACTAACCCCGAATTTGACATAGACTTACAGTCTTGCCAATTTTAAGTAAAATTTCGGATTGCCAATATATGTCACGTTGACGGAATTGTGTTACTAACCTCAAAGTGACGCATATGACAAAGGAACACACATGGCGGACATGGCGGTACTCTCTATATCTACTGGCTCTGCTAAAAACTACAGTGACTATACAGTGTGTCCCCGGATTGAGTTCACTATAGGTATAATTGACAAAAAAATTTACAGTTTTATTTTAATGTTTTGGCATTCCGCCCTGCTTGGTCTGAAGAGAATTTTAAGAATATTTACAGTTTTTGAAAACACAAGTTGGCCTTGACAGTGAAGCAAAAACTATTTTCTTTTCAGGTAAACTACCCTTTCTGTTCATGATACGGCAAAGTTTTACCAAGAAAAGTTGTTCAGAATGATAAATTATGGCCCTATACAAAATTTCAGGAAGATCTACCTACTTAAATTAAACCGTTAAAATTGTACCCATTTATTAAAAATTACGGTTTGATTTAAGTAGGTAGAACTTCCTGAAATTTTGTATGGGGCCATAATTTCCCATTCTGAACAATTCTTCTTAGTAAAATTTTGCCGTATTATAAACAAAAAAGGTAGTTTACCTGAAAAGAAAATACAATAGTGTGTCCCAGGATTGATGTTCCAAGAATTGAGATGGACTAAAAATTTTTGAATTTTATTTTAAGGTTCTGGGATTAGGTCCTGCTTGGTTTGAAAAGAATTTTAAGAATATTTTCAATTTTTGAAAAACAAGTAGGCCTTGGCAGGGAAGCGAAAACTATTTTATTTTCAGGTAAACTATGCTTTTTCTTCATGATACGGCAAAATTTTATTAAAAAAAGTTGTTTAGAATGATAAATTACGGCCCTATGCAAAATTTCAGAAAGATCTGTTGACTTAGAAAACACCGTTATTTTTTAGATAATTGTATTTTATTTTCAGGTAAACTACTTTTTTTGTTCATGATACGGAAAAATTGTATTTAGAAAAGTTATTGAGAATGAGAAGTTGTGGCCGTATACTAAATTTCAGAAAGATCTGTTGACTTAGATGAAACCGTCATTTTTAATAAATAACGGTTTAGTCTAAGTCGGCAGATCTTTTTGAAATTTGGTACAGGGCCATAATTTTTCATTCTGAACAACTTTCCTTAATACAATTTTTCCGTATCATAAACAAAAAAAGTAGTTTACCTGAAAATAAAATACAATTATCTAAAAAATAACGGTGTTTTCTAAGTCAACAGATCTTTCTGAAATTTTGCATAGGGCCGTAATTTATCATTATAAACAACTTTTCTTAATAAAATTTTGCCGTATCATGAACAAAAAGGGTAGTTTACCTAAATAGAAAATAGTTTTCCACATTTTTCATGGCCGACTTAATTTCTAAAAATTAAAACTCTGCTTAAAATTGTTTTCAGACCAAGCAGGGCGGGATCCCAAAACATTAAAATAAAATTGTAAAATTTTTTGTCGATTATACCTATAGTGAACTCAATCCGGGGACACACTGTACATATATTGTTCTTATTTCGTATAATACTTAATAATATAAAAATAAATGTACAGCTGAATGTCTTATTGTCTAAAAATCCGCTAGCAATTTACAAAACTGTAGTTTGAGGTGTACAACATTTCAAATTAAAAAAAGCTGCAAGTAATAAAATCAGAATTCGTTTACATGGGATCGTAGAACAAATTTCATTGTGGCATTTTAAAGTTTAAGGCGCTCCCAATCCAGGATTCCGTTCGTATTTGATGTTGAGGACCTCTGCCTTAGAGGTGTTTTTCTAACGGCCCTTTTTTGGAAGTGCTTCCTAATCGACGTTTTTCTGACTGCACCTTTTTGATTTGGACTTGGATGAGTAGCTGGTGTTTTTAATTTATATTCTAAATCGGACTCGCCGTTATCAGTTTCCATTTCGGTTTTTCCTGTAGTACCAGTCGGGGTTGGCTTGTTTTGCTGTTTAGGTTTAGCTAGCAGCACATGAGCAACGTTAAGGCCTTTGATGTAATCAGCAAACTGTAGGCGTCCGGGTGGATTAATAGTTTTTCGAGGCCTCAGAGCGTCGTGAACTAAATCGACTATTTTAGACGCCGGTAAAATTTCACCCTTTATAGTAACCGTATCCTTGCGATCCCAGCTCACATCGTTTGAGGCACTCAAAATGCGTAGGAAAACTTCAGCTTTTTTCTTAAAAGTTTTGGGAAGTGTAGATAAAATAATGGCATTTGATAGGCTGTTCCTGCTTGTTTCAATAGGTATTTTGATTGGCTGCCGTGCCTGGTTTGTGAAATGAAGGAATCTTTGTAACACTTGGTTGTACTGCCCCCATTTATCGTGATCAGTTAATTTGGACTTTAAAACTTTTTTCATTTCGTCATCAAGCTGAGATAATATATTTTTTTCCGCATTATCGCCAGACTTAAGGCGTTGGACAAATTCCGGCGATACAACCAACATCTTCCACGCTTGGTCCATTTTAGTTGAAAAAGGAGCTCAGTCGTTTGTTCTGGTAGAGCCGTGATGAATAAACTAAATATGGCAGGTACGAGAATCGAACCCGTATTCTCTCTCGAGATCAGAGCTTAAATTTGACGCCTTAACCATTCGGCCAACCTGCCTCCCTGTATAAACGAGCACTGTCTGTATAATTAAGAAAGAAAACATATAGTTTAAAAGCCTTCTATTTGCAATTTCATACAATATTTTATATAAATTAAGCCATATACAAATTTCTAAATCGTATTTGATATATATTTATCGAAGGAGTTGATCCTCAGCTGACGTTTTATTATTATTTATAGTGATTCGTTATCGCTGCATTTACAAGAACCAGCCTGTGTACTGTGTGACGTACGCAATGTCTCCAGCCCTTTTTATTTTAAAATTTTATAAAACCAGAGGTCCAAATTGCTGCCGCACTAACTCATTTTAAACTATTGTACTCTGTTACCTGATGCGGCTGCATCCTGGGTCTCTGGTTTTACAAATTTTAAAATAAAAGGTATGGAAACACTGCGTGCGTCACATAGCAGACAGGCTGGCCCTTGTAAAATACAGCGATAACAAATCACTATAAATAATAATAAAACGTCAGCTGAGGATCAACTCCTTCGATAAATATATATCAAATCCGATTTAGAAATTTGTATATGGCTTAATTTATATGAAATATTGTATGAAATTGCAAATAGAAGGCTTTGAAACTATATGTTTTCTTTCTTAATTATGCAGAGAGTGCTTTCTTATACAGGGAGGCAGTTTGGCCGAATGGTTAAGGCGTCAGATTTAAGCTCTGATCTCGAGAGAGAATACGGGTTTGATTCCCGTACCTGCCATATACTTTTTTAATATATTTATTATGAAAGTCTTGATTTTAAGTTAGTCTATTCATGACGGCTCTACCAGAACAAACGGCTGAGCTCCTTTTTCGACTAAAATGGACCAAGCGCGGAAGATGTTGGTTGTATCGCCGGAATTTGTCCAACGCCTTAAGTCTGGCGATAATGCGGAGAAAAATATATTATCTCAGCTTGATGACGAAATGCAAAAAGTTTTAAAGTCCAAATCAACTGATCACGATAAATGGGGGCAGTACTACCAAGTGTTACAAAGATTCTTTCATTTCACAAACCAGGCACGGCAGCCAATCAAAATACCTATTGAAACAAGCAGTAACAGCCTATCAAATGCCATTATTTTATGTACACTTCCCAATACTTTTAAGAAATAAGTTGAAGTTTTCCTACGCATTTTGAGTGCCTCAAACGATGTGAGCTGGGATTGCAAGCGTTCCGTTACTATAAAGGGTGAAGTTTTACCGGCGTCTAACATAGGCGATTTAGTTCACGACGCTCTGAGGCCTCGAAAAACTATTAATCAACCCGGACGCCTACAGTTTGCTGATTACATCAAAGGCCTTAACGTTTCTCATGTGCTGCTAGCTAAACCTAAACAGCAAAAGAAGCCAACCCCGACTGGTACTACAGGAAAAACCGAAATGGAAAATTTAGAATATAAATTAAAAACACCAGCTACTCATCCAAGTCCAAATCAAAAAGGTGCAGTTAGAAAAACGTCGATTAGGAAGCACTTCCAAAAAAGGGCCGTTAGAAAAACACCTCTAAGGCAGAGATCCTCAACATCAAATACGAACGGAATCCTGGATTGGGAGCGCCTTAAACTTTAAAATGCCACAATGGAATTTGTTCTACGATCCCATGTAAACGAATTCTGATTTTATTACTTGCAGCTTTTTTTAATTTTGTAACGCTAGCTCCCGTTTGAATTTGATTAGTTCAATATTAAATAATATTTGCGTTATCAAGAATCCGGTGTGTTCCAGCAAGATAAGACAGCTCCGACCGTGATAACAGCCCGAACAAAGGCGAGACGCGCGCCGTTCCTCCCCACCTAATAATTTACAAAGCATATAAAAGGGCTTGCAGAACGCATTTCAGGAGAGATTTCCAAGAGATTCCTGATTCTCCTCCAGCATTCATTCCAGCAAACACCTAGTTCCCGATCCTTCATCCTGTCCTATCCAGAGAGTTTCTCCGTCGACTCTACCAGTACCTGGGGAACCGTTCCGAGGCTCAGTTCAAGTTAGTGGTTTCGCACGAAACGCCTGACACGCCAGCAATATTTTCCCGAAACCTCTTTATAAGCAGGGGCGGATGTCACATGGCGTCTCCGAGCAGGAACGTGAACTCAGATATATGTACATAGATTGGCAAACACACACCTGCAGCTCCAGATGGCGCCCGAGCCCGGTAAACTCTGAAAATATCGAACCAGTAAATTTTGTTGTAATTTAAATAATGTACAAAACCTGGTACAGCCTAGCCGTCCAGGGGAATCTACCAGAGCCCAGAAACCGAGATGTTTCAGTCTAGAATTCCCAGATCCCCGTCCAGGTCCTGTCCGTTCCAGATAAGATCTTTCCGAGATCCCGTCCAGTCCAGAAAATCCTTCTCCTACCCTCAGGGACTAGCGGCTTCACTGCTGGTACGGTATTTTGCGTCCCGAGGTGCCTTAGCTAAATTGCCGACAATACTACGGACCGCCCGCGTAGTACCGTCTTCTGCAATGCCAGAAGAATTCCAGAGGAAACCCGTAGTCCGCAGTCCGTCCGAGACAATCCCGATGTCTGTCCCGTCAGTAGAAATTCAGCAGGTATCCGTATGCAAGCACCTAGTGCACCTGGAAATGGAATGCTTGTAAGTTGGAATGAATGCCGCCCCGGTTAGTAGTGCAAATGCTAAAATGTTATCCCTGTTACCTCCCTTTTGGAGCGTGCTCGCTGCCACCGTAAAACCGGATAATGACAGGAGATCGTAGACGAATAGTCGAAGCTCGAAGGCGAGAATGTGTTTACCAGAATACCGTGCACCGTTTTTTAGAAATTGTATGCTGGTCCCCGCAGCCTCTACAATTTGCCTTGCGATTCAATTATGTGTGAACAAAGGCTATCCTGCAGCCTAGATGTTTCTTTCTTTTTCACGCTTAAAGGCTCCCAGTATGAATGTAATGTAGGTCGACACCGCGACCAATGCAACCGTTTCCAGAGCGTAGTGTAGAAAGCGCTCCAGAGAGTCCCAGTCTTGTGTGAATGTAGGTCGACACCGCGACCAATGCAAACCGTTTCCAGAGCATAGTGTAGAAAGCGCTCCAGAGAGTCCTAGTCTTGTGTGAGTGTAAGTCGATACCGCGACGATGCCCACTTCGTGAGTTTGAAACTCTTAGAAGGAATGCACGAGGAAAAGTGCGAGGGATACTATGAAACTCTTCGCTTAATCTCGATAAGCGTAAGGGAGTATTTCAGACGAATTCCCCTGTCCTGAGCGATCGATTTTAAAAGTGCGATTGATTTTAAAAGTGCGATCGATGTTATTGTAGTTTCCTCCTGAAGCGTACTTTTGCCACCGTAAACCCGGCTAATAGCAAGAGTTTGTAGATTTATTATCGAAGCTTTGAGGAGAAAATGTAAAATGGAAGCCGCATTTTTCTTTTCCGTACCAGCCCCTGTGAATTAAATCCTGTGCACCTTTTTCCTAGAGATTGTATACTGGTTCCCGCAGCTTTTACAATTTTCCCTAGTGAAATAGTTTTTGTGAAAGAAGGTTATCCTGCAACCTGTATGCTTTCACATATTTAAATGCTTCCGGAATGTGTTTTCTCCGCAGAAATATCTCGAATACACGTTGAAACCGCAACCTCTGTGTTCAGCTAGGCTAGAATTTAAAGTAAAAATTTTACTCACCCTGTATATAGTTTCCGAAGATTAAAATTTTACTCACCCTGTATATAGTTTCCGAAGATTAAAATTTTACTCATCCCGTATATAGTTCCCGATTATCCCCCAGTTTGAATGTTTTCTGTGTCCGGACTCAATAATCACGAGATCTCCAGGCGATCTCTGTATTGTTTTGAGAACCCCCTTGAAGGAGGTGCCCACCGAGATCCCGTTTCCTCCGAAGAGGCCGGCATATGTAACGCTAGCTCCCGTTTTAATTTGATTAGTTCAATATTAAATAATATTTGCAAATTTAAACGTCGCCGACCTTTCGCGTTATCAAGAATCCGGTGTGTTCCAGCAAGATAAGACAGCTCCGACCGTGATAACAGCGCGAACAAAGGCGAGACGCGCGCCGTTCCTCCCCACCTAATAATTTACAAAGCATATAAAAGGGCTTGCAGAACGCATTTCAGGAAAGATTTACAAGAGATTCCTGATTCTCCTCCAGCATTCATTCCAGCAAGCACCTAGTTCCCGATCCTTCATCCTGTCCTATCCAGAGAGTTCCTCCGTCGACTCTACCAGTACCTGGGGAACCGTTCCGAGGCTGAGTTCAAGTTAGTGGTTTCGCAGAAAACGCCTGACACGCCAGCAATATTTTCCCGAAACCCTCCTAATAAGCTGAGTTCAAGTTAGTGGTTTCGCAGGAAACGCCTGACACGCCAGCAATATTTTCTCGAAACCTCCTAATAAGCTGAATTCAAGTTAGTGGTTTCGCAGGAAACGCCTGACACGCCAGTAATATTTTCCTCTAACCCTCCTAATAAGCTGAGTTCAAGTTAGTGGTTTCGCAGGAAACGCCTGACACGCCAGCAATATTTTCCCGAAACTTCCTAATAAGCTGAGTTCAAGTTAATGGTTTCGCAGGGAACGCCTGACACGCCAGCAATATTTTCCTTGTAAATATCCTACGCCGAAAACCGTTTGTAAATCAGCAATAAATAGCGAAATGTCCAAATCTCAATTTCCCGATTAATTGAAATTTGATAATTCACTAAGCCGGCGCAATTGTTTAAACTGTAAATTGAGCGAGCCGTTTCAATGCTATTAATTACTAGAATTACAGTTAGCAACTCACCCAGGTATCCGCAGCAACCTAGTAATAGCCGTAAAGATCTCCTCCACAGAGCACGCGAACAATTGGAGGTTAACCAGCTGATCGAGGCCCCGAGACCACTGGTTGGATTTCGGCCGCAATATAGAATTTCCCCGCTCCGAGGCAGAACCCCGGGGAGTGTATTAAACGACAAATCGTAGCCGCACGAACCAGGTGAGAAATAAGATAGTCGAACTAATTGTTGTTAATAATTCCCAGTAGCAAAACAACTAAACTGTCAAACTGCGCTGTACCGTTGCGCTCGTCCCGAAGAGCTCCGAAATAGCGGCCTGGCCGACCACGACGTCTCCGATCAAATCGCGCACGAGGTCCCGCCCGCCAGAACCAGAAAGCCGCTACCGTCCGTAGAATCCGTCTCCGCCTGAACCAGGAAGCCGCGTTTTTATACGATCGTCAACCTTGTTCAATATTTTAAATTACACGAATATTTACTTATGTACGATAGTTATATAGAATAAATGTTATACAGGATACTCCGTTAGTGTGTTTTGCTTATTTATGGTATATCTGAGCGAACGATCGAACCCTATCTCCGATATATGAGCTAACCCGTGGTAAATAAATATTACAACTCTTATAAGCAGGGGAGGATATTACAATTTGAAATGTACACCTCAAACTACAGTTTTGTAAATTGCTAGGGGATTTGTAGACAATAAGACATTCAGCTGTACATTTATTTTTATATTATTAATTATTATACGAAATAAGAACAATATATTTGTTTATTGCAAAGTGTTTGTGTTTTTTATTTCTACTCTGGTTTTGTTTTTTCACGAATCTGCAATAATTACAAAATGGTGTGATATAATTTAAAAAATTGTGATTTTTTTTAATTTTGAGCGATACATTTTATAATAAAGTGTAAAACATTTGCAAAATTATGCTTAGAAATAACTCCAAAATTGCTTTTACATCATTTTCGTTTTACAAAACGATTTATAAAACGAATTGTGATAATTTTTTTAAGTGAAATAATGTGGGATGGCGTATTTTTTATCGCTTATTGGATAAAAATGTCGTTTTTTGTATAATTTCAAGTGACATGATATCAGCTTTTGTAATATTTTAAGTGACAGAACGTTTTTTTCAACGAAATTGCGCGTTTTTATTCAAAATTATGTTAATTTGTGGTCAACATACATGTATTTCCATCATAATTACAAGAATTTTGGAATTTTGTTTATCGAAATGATTGTGGTAGAAGATTTTTTCAACTAAATTGCGATTTCTTTTACTTTTGAGCGATGCATTTTATAAAAAAGTGTAAAACATTTGCAAAATTATGCATAGTTTATGTAACATGATGTCGATGTTTGTAAAAATTTATGTGAGATGATGTGTAATTGCGTGATTTTTGTTAAATTTTTGTCGTGTGTTGAGTAAAAATGTCGTTTGTTGTATAATTTCAAGTAAAATGATGTCAGTTTTTGTATAATTTATGTGACATGATGTCGATTTTTGTAAAAATTTATGTGACATGATGTGTAATTGCGTGATTTTTGTTCAATTTTGAGTTAATTTTCGTAATAAAAATGAACAATAAGCCTACGTAACTGAAATTTTGTTTATCGAAATGCTTGTGGCAGAAGATTTTTCAATGAAAGTGCTGTTTTTATTCAAAGATTACAAAATTGCAACAAGTTAGAGTAATGTACTTTGAAAATTATTATTAAATTGTCATTTCGATGCCGACCCTCGCCAAAACCTAGGATTTATTTGAAATTTGACTGGTGCGTTTTATAAAAGGTGTGCTTCAAAGTAACTAAGACGCTTTACTTATAAAATAAAAGCCAAACATGACAATCTCGTGACAACTAGGGTTCAAACCCGACTTGGGGCAGGCGCAAAAAGCTTTTTTTTAAAATTAAATAAATGCGAGCGAGGGAGAGCAGCTGCGATGAGTGAGGCGGAAGACTTCGGCGTGACGTAATCAAATCCAAAAATGGACGCCGCGGACGGACGACTTCTGCGTGACGTAATCAAATCCCAAAAATGGCACAGCGTAATTATAAAACTCAAGTACGAAATAAAATAATGTCTATTTATTTTAAAGGCGACAAAAGTCATATGAACCAAATCGTTAGAAAATCGCAAAACGCTTATGCATATATTTTTTAAAACACGTCTAATATATATTTTTAAATACTTGGAAGGAATGACGAAATATCTTCAATCATATTAAAACTACAGACATTTTGAGCGAGTGCAAGAGATAAAGTTACAGCAGTCAATGAGTACGACTGAGATAGAACGACGACGACGAGACAATCAAAACCCAATGAGTACAAGAGAGATAGACTAAATCAAAGGAAGGAATGACGAAATACCTTCAATCATATTAAAATTGCAGACATTTTGAACGAGTGCAAGAGATAAAGTTACAGCAGTCAATAAGAGCGAGTGCGACAGGAAATTTCCACTTTACGTAAAGTATAAGCGCAGACAAGCTGACCCCCTGCAGAATCGGTGATATCATAGCAAATTCCTTTGTCTGTGCTAACAATCAAGTTAAAGCCTGCATTTCATGGTTTCAAATTGTACAAAAACAAATTAGGCGCCCCAATATTCATATAGCTTTCAAACTTTCGTCGGTTTTTATAAATAATTTAATAAATAAATACTAAAACGATGAAATTAATTGAGCAAGAACTCGAGCGGAAATTTCCAGCTATATAGTAGGGTGGGACAATAAGAATCTCGTTAATCCATTCATGTGCGTCGCTCAAATTATAAAAATAGAAGAATTAATTCCATGAAAATTACCTACAAAATCAGTTTTTAAAATTTTTTATCATCCTTTAAACACAATAGGCTACACAATTCCATTCTTATAATTTATATTTTTGAAAAAATAGTTTGTTTTAAAAGCTGCGCTCGTGACGTCAGAGCAGGGAAAGTAGTTTTCCGCTATACACATAAAATCTGGACCGTCGCCGTGGTGGTGAGGCATTGACGGTTGTAACTAATTTGGTGAACACGAACGTAGAGCGTTCAAATCCAGGTCCTCCAGAGATTTTTTTAAATTAAACATCTATTCTGTGAATGCAAGAGAGAGACAAGATGGCCGACACCCGGGAAGTTTAAATTAAAAAAAGGGAACTTCGAAAAAATCTGAAAAATTTCAAATTCAAATATTCGCGCCAAAAGTGAAAATAGCCGCCGCGTAATTCCAGAAGCAAATTAAAAATGGCCGCCGCGTAATTTAATCAATAGCACATATCAAAATTAAATATAAAACTTCATATGTGATTAATTAGATCAAAACGCGAAAATTAATTAGATCAATCCGCGGTTTTAATTGGATCAATCATATGTGGATTAATTTAATCGGCCACGAATCAATTAAAAGGAGTGGGGGAAAGCTGCCCTCCTACTAGCACGATAGGTGTATTTATTTATGAATAACATATCCATTATAAAAAAGAAACACAAATACACTTATTTGTAGTCGTTATAGAGGTGTTAAATTTCCACGAAACCTAGTATACCTACTTATTATTCATGCGTTCCACACTTGATTTGTGAATGCTGACCTGGTTAGAATTGTGTCAGATAGTCGACCAGTCAGAGATCTATCTCCAGTCAATTAAAGTTGTAATTTTTTAAAATTGGGGATCAATTTTGTAACTTGAAGTAACGAAATAAGTGGAACAAATATAATGATTAAGTAGATTTAATTAAATAATGAGTTTCCTCGAAATCATAATATTATTAAACATGTAGACCTAGATTTACGAAAAAGGAAAATGTAAATGAAGCAACTCAGCAATGCTTAGTCACCAATACAGCAATGAAGTAACTCGACAGAGAATAAAAAAACTATTCGCAACAAATTTAATGAACTAATTTACTATTTGTTGCTTAGACTCCAAGAAACGGTTTACGGCGCACATAAAAGAATATAAATATCAATTAACGCACCTACCATTTCTAAGAGCACGGATAAAGAATGTATTATATATTGTGATGCCCTTTTATGGGCATAATGAACCTTTGAATATGATTTTTAATTATTTGAATAAATTAAACAGACCTAACTACCACACTTTTTGTAATTTGCTCGGCTGTACTGTAGTAATACTTAAATTTCCAATTGTAATTATAATTAAAAAAACTAATATGAACTTGCTATGATTACTAATTAACTACGTTTGCCTATCAATAATTATTTAGGGTCCAATTTGAAAATAAACATTAATTGTAAGCACTCGGTATATCGCTATTTATCTAATGGGATTTGACACCTGGGTTATATTTTTAACTGATGGGAACTACTACAAAACTAAAATGGTTTTCCTGTTTCAAGAATACGTAAACAAGCTGAAAAATTTAATTAATGTCTCGATGTCCATGCAATTACTCCTGTTGCTATGCAATAACAATGAAATGTAAGTAGTCTGCGTCACAAACAAAACACTTCTACTCATGCTATGAATCGGAAGTGACGCTTAAAACTAACACTTTTACGAGGTAAATTTGACCTTTTGATGGCTTCTCCGTTGAAAATAGGGCTATCTGCCCCTCCCTGGAACTCCCACGATGCTCTGGACTACTCGTTGTTGTTTGCCTGCAGTTACCAATGCTCAGATCTGCGCTGGAACCCATTTGGTGAACGGCTGATGCTCTCAGACACATCTGGAAAGGCTTCCAATGAAGCTGGGGCCTCAAATCTCGCACTCCGCTATGCTACACGGCCGCTGCTCTCCTATTCAGTCGTATGAGAATTATAAAACGGGCTGGACCTTCGTAGAATATGCCCAAAACACCACAGCTTACACTGGACCACTTCGACGCCTCTTATTTTACCTGTGAGGAATCCCAATGCAAGGCAAAACTTCCCCAAATTACTCAGGACGCAATCCTTTAATTAAACAGCATTTTTATTTAACTTGGGTATTTATTAACACATAAATAACTTAATTTTTGGGACAGCTTGGCAATTTCACAACCAAAGCTTTCCAAGAAGCTACCCCAATTGCTTTGTTTACAGTTACACAGTGTTGCATGAATTTCCAAGCCTCTGATTTTATGTTTTAAACAAAAATAAAGCTATTGAAAAATGCCATTATGCAGTTATTTTCGTGGCCTATGCTATT
Source organism: Agriotes lineatus (assembly GCA_940337035.1). Classification (NCBI taxonomy): domain Eukaryota; kingdom Metazoa; phylum Arthropoda; class Insecta; order Coleoptera; family Elateridae; genus Agriotes; species Agriotes lineatus. Next base: position 132,359,913 of record OW679195.1, on the reverse strand, counting down.
TCTTAACAATTGTGAAATTCAAATGATTACTTTTACTGAGCATTCTTATAATAAATATTTATTTTGCTGGTTATGTTATTAATTACTATTAATTATTATGCAAATTATAAAGGCTCCTAAAATGTGTTCATAGCAACATATTATTTTATAATACTAATCCAAGGATCCACGTAGTGCAGTTGTGAAAGCGATAGGCTTGCATTCAGCAAGTCCTCCGTTCGAATGCCGCGAGGAGCGGAGTATTTCGGCAGCCTTGGCGATTGGAATCGGGCTTGGTGAGACCATTCACAGTTGGGCACCAAATTAACTGTGCTCTACTCAGAACCACAGGCGTAAGAGATAGAGTAACAAGGTCAACACATCACGAAGATGCTCACCGCACACAGAGTGGTTGCTGATCAAGCACAGCTCTATATCCCGAATCCGAGGTAAGTTAAGCATTGTACCCCCACATGCAAGAATATAAAGCATCAGCCTCTACACCGCAAGGTAAATGAGGTTACAGATAATATATACATATATAACTAACTCAAATTCTTAATTAATAAACATTACATCGCAATTACCAGGAATATATTAAATCATACTTCAACTCTCACATATATTGCAGACCAATCCAATTTGATTATTTGTAATCACTTGAGCCAGTTTGATAAACCAGATAATAATAATAATAATAATAATAATAATAAACTTTATTGATGCGCTCATACAAGAAGCAAATACACATGAGTACACAAAAAAAAACTAATCTATTGCAAAAGCACATCAACCACAAGGCGAGATTCAGTTTTGGTTAACCCTACTCCTGTTCTACCATCTAAACCTTGAGAAAAAAAAGAACAAAATGACACAGAATGAATTCCTAACCCTAAAACAAACCTTATAAAAACTAAAGATATCCTGTGATGGTGAAACAAAAAAATATTTAACGCTGAAAAGGTGTACTGCTATCCAAACAAACAAACAAAATATGGCATTAACTTGTGGACAGGTCGGTAAACAAGTTATTGTTTTTGCAAACGGTCTAAATACAATTTTGATTTAAATAATTTAGAACTGTAGACTTTAAGATTAAAAGGTAAACTGTTATACATTGCATATATCTGAAACGAGAATGACCGCTCGAATAATGTTGTTTTATGGAGAGGTGGTGAAATTTGGCCTCTAAATCTAGTAGAAATATTATGAACATCAGTTCTAAAGGTAATCTTATTGTATAAATAAGGAGGTTTCTTGTTTGATAAAATTTGATGAAAGAGACATTGGGACTGCAGTATTCTACGATTTTGCATTGTCAGCCAACCTGCATCAGCTAGCTTGTAAGATATACGCTCATATTTTCTAATGCCGTATATAAATCTCAAGCAAGCATTTTGAATCTTTTGGATTCTATGGGTGGTAATGGCGTCTAATGCTGAGTGATACACAGGAACACAATAATTGAATTGCGAAAGAACAAAAGCTTCGCACAATTTTTTTTTAGTTTCGCAGTTTAAATATGACCTATGAGGATAGAGCTTTCTAAGATGTTGGTAACTCTGAAAAATATATTTGGATATTTGATCTCTATAACGGAAAGTATTGTCTAGCGATCACACTTGAAGTGAAAACGATTCTAGGGTGATTTTCGATCACCATGGAAACTACCTAATTCAATTTCAGTAGTATCCTATCACAAGTTGGTGGCGCAGTAAATCTAAGTCAAATTTAAGGTTAGCAGATTAGGTTTTCCGTCAGTCTGTGTCAAAACTGACGCAAAACCTAACCTGTGCCACCAACATATTATTATAAAGAAGTGTCAAATTAATTTTTCAGATAAATGGCGAATTTATTTATGAACTTATCTTCCAGAATTCACCGCGGCCAGTGATAAATCCTTATAATTTTGACAAATAATATCCCTCAAGTGCGTTGACTTTAAGAAATAACCCTCGGCTTCACCTGGGGTTATTTCTAGGCAAGCACTTTCGGGTTGTTATTTGTCAGAATTATTGCGGGTCATTATCACTGCCCTTGGTAAATTATATCTGAAAACCGCGTGTGGCCTTTACAAAGCAACATTTTACTGAATGAAACGAACTTTACCTAATTTCCTTTCAATGTCAGTTAAAGTATGATAGAAGAAATATTGCAAAATATTGTTAAACTACCAATCCACTTAGACTTAAAACAGTAGGGGCCTCGATCGGATAGTTGCGTTTGTGGCTGCAGTCAAGGCCGCAGAGGAATACGAAGTGTGCGTGAGAGAGTTCGATTTTCGCCCGGGCATTCCGGATTCGCTTGGTTAAGGTTAGCTTAAGTGACACTCGCGCCCTTTGAAGGAATGCGAAAGCGGTTCCAGGGGCAACAGTAGGTGTTAAGCCAAAGAAGGCTTCAAAAGTGTAACGATCGTACACTTCGTTATAATAAATTGGAATGAGAGGTGATCAACCTATATACCTCGTATAATCTTAAAGGGAGTCCTATGATATTTAGTATCCACATGGAATTGGTTCTTCTAAGTAGAATGAAAGTATCCGTATTGTAAGATGACTCCGATTTAATACAAAGTTTCACAAAACTTAAATTTTTCAAATGAGACACCCTGTATGTTTTTTACAATTCGGATAAAGAATTTAATTGCGAATTCAAGAACATCTGATTTTATAGATTTATTTAGCTTTTCTATCAAAATGTAACAAACCGCAGTATTAAAATGCGTATAATGTAAGTATCTAAAAAATCATTGGACTTAGAATAATGTTAAATATTAATTCAAGTTGAGTTAACATTTAAAATTATTCCAAATCTAATAAATTTTTAGGTAGGTACTTATATTATAACCATTATAATAATGCTGTTTGTTACATTTGATGTAGGATGACGAGAGATGGATAACACTGTCGCGTTGCTGTATGATGAATAGCGCTTGTCATCGTTGCTGTGATATTACTTTTCTTTTTCGTTATTCTTATCTATTTTATTTATTCCGTCACTGATTACTATTATTTTTCATATTTATTCTATAATGTTTTCTGATTTATATTTATTATTTATCGTTTCCTTATTAGTCATATTTCTTATTAATTTATCTGTATTTATTGTTTAATATTGTACTATTTATATATTGCACTTATTATTGTATCCTTAGTTAATTAATTATTATTTTCTTCTTTACTTATTATTAGTTTATTTTGTATATTTATTTATTATTGGTGATTGTTATTATTTTATATTTAACCCGCGTCCTTCAGCGAAAGTGCTGGAATTCCAGCCGTTGTCGAGCGGTTTCTCCGAACTCCCGTGGCTAGCCGCCCTTTGCGGATTAATTACCCCTCCAAGTAATTTTGAAAAATGTGATTTGGTTAAGCTGAAGTATTATTAGTGAATCTACGTGTTCTGTGATAATCTCTTTACTTCTCTCAATGAATGCGTGTGTAAATCTGTTACGATTTTTGCATTTGTGCGGTTGTCATACGAAAGGGAATTGCAATTGTTGCCTAAAAAACTTGAGTAGATTGTTTGTTGACTTTCCGGGTGTCCAACTTATCGCGTTTTGATGCTTGCAATTTTTATCTTATCTTGAGTTAACATTTAAAATTATTCTTAATCTAAAGAATTTTTAGATGCCTTTATTATATGCATTTTAATGGGGTTTGTTACAATATTAAAAAGAGAAGTTATTAACTACTCTGCATTAAAAATTGCATTATCGTTGATTACCACGATTTTGTTTTTATTTTTTAAGGCTATTACGACGGTAACACTTTATCGGTATTGACTGATGTATTGATGGAAAAGCTCGATAAATGTACAAAACTAGATTTTTTGGAATCGCAATCAAATTGTCTGTCCGAATATGGAAAAATATACAGGGTGTTATAATGTGATCAATTCTCATTTTCAAAGATTTTTATCGTATGAATTGTCAGCGATTATCTAAAGAGAGAACACAACATTAAAAAATACCGAAACAAAATTAGTCTAAGACCGACTTAATATGCTGGATAGGAACCTACAGTGCTCAAAACTCTATCGCCGGGATGCATCGTTAAGACGACGTTCCAAGTCTGTACTAAGAAAGTGACTAGATTTACATGTCACTATTGGAGAACAAGAAGTCTACTCGTCCAGGTCCATTCTATTATCCAATATATTGGTGTCGTAATAACTACTAGTAGAATACCCACGACTACCAATACCCTCCTCTATCAGCAAATAACGTTAATACGGCAATAGGCCGTTTCAGGTAATTGTTATTTGCAAGTACAATATAAGCAAATAAACGTAAGAAAAACGAACACCCTTATAATAGCAAAATAATGCGTTTCGGGTAAATTAAGAAGAGGATTTATATTTTAATATTTAACAAGATGACTTAACATTTGTAATAATATCAATTTACTTTAAGAAAAGTAAAAGTAAATTTTCTATAAGAGAAAATACAGAAAAATTTGAGAAGTTGAAGGAAAATAGTTTGTATTCAGTCGTAAAAAATAGAATGAATTCCCCTATCAGAGCGATATTAAAAAGCAAATTGTTGTTAATTGACTCATACCTAATAATGGAGTGTCAGCATCCTTGGATGTAGGGTACATAATGGAAGCAGCTGCTGTGACTTTGTAGGGTTTCATCAACTAGCTGTAGCAGAAAACTTCTTATTAGCAGAGACCTTCTAAATAGCATAGAACGTCCTTGAAAGGTTAGACTAATATTGTATGTGGAGAATTGGATTGAAATGCTTCTGAAATACAAGAGTTATGATAAATAAATCAAACTATGTATGCTTAATTAATAATACTGAAAGAAGCTAAGAAGTAATAACCACAGAAACTGCAAAATGGCAAAGCACACTTTATATTAAAAACAATTTAGTTAACCGTAATTCAGCGTAAACGAAAACTTTAAACAACTATAAAATAATGTTCCAACCTGAATAAAGAGTAACGCGTTTCAATTATTTACTGAAATAGTATGAAAATCTAACCACAAGAGCCTCAAACTGGAAAAGTACAATTTATATCAAGAAAAACCTACATAACCGATATTGACCTTAAACGGAAAACTTAAAATAACTATAAATGAATGTCCCAACCTGAGTGAAGAGTAAAGAGTTGCAATTATTTACTGGAATATTATGAAAATCTGCTTAACGGAACATGATTGATTAATCTCCAATAAATATACTACGTTTTCCTAGTTAATTCAGCTTAGTTAGTTGATAGTTGAAAGCGAAAGTAGATTTGTCTGCCGAAACGTTCATGTTCTAATAATTTCAATTTTCTAGGGTGGCTAACTACCCAAAAAATAGCATGATTACATCAGAAGGTTAGTGCCCATTTCATAATAAATGGGCACTAAACTTCTGAGTGTCTATCTTGTACCTGAATACTGTATCTCAGCTCCTAACTGAATAAATTCTAGTCAGCAAACATCTCCTTGGGTTGTTCCCGACCAAATCAAAGCTCGTTGTAGTTCTTTGAAACCTCTATTATGTGGGTAGACAGTTCAACAGCATACCACAGCACTCACTTTCACTGGTTTTACTGGCTTCGTAGTAATATACCCCGTTAAATGGAATCAAACAATCTTGAATTTTATATTTGAATGATATTTGTGACTTAAAGTAGAAAATACTATATTGCTACAACGTATCAAGTCGTCAACTATTATTCTTTACAATTAATGAGAATTTAACCCTTAACGTGACCATTTCTGGTAGATTATCAATTCAAGTTATTTTTTTACTACTTGGTATAAACAACCCTCTGGTTGCCCTTTACAACACCACCAGTTAAAACATACAACTGTTATATCACATGATATACATTAGATATCTGGATATTATTTAAATGAAATGTATCATTCATACGGTATGCTGCACTACAAGCTCCACAAAGAAGTTTCAGAGATTATCATAAAAGGTGCATAACCATTACTATTTTAGTTAAAGTAGATCTGATATTTAAAAAAGTAAAGCTTTTAGAAAGCTTATGTGGAAAGTAATTTTGATAACAGGTAAGAAAAAAGAATGTATTTAAATATCCACTGAAAGGTCGTTGCAATATACGGAAGTCTTAATATAAGCTCATAAAGTGGCGTCGGCCTCTCAATATCTTTTACATATAAGTAATGATGTTTAAAATTAAGATAGCATGTTGAAGAAATGCACCACATAGACAAAGAATTACAGATCAACCACTAGTAAAACTTAAGAATCATCTGTGAATAAATTGTGCCAGGATAGTGTGGTTTCTGCATGGCCGCACCCTTTAAAGACATGAGTTTGTCTTGTATAAAATAATTATCTAGCTAAACATTTTATTTTTTGCTTTAGTCTTCAAGTGCACAATTACAGTTTATCATTTCCTCTTCTAAATTTATTAAAGTTATGATGTCCGGAAGCTTTCATCAGTTTATAGTTTTGCATTCAGCAAATAAGATGGAAGCTTGCTGAAACGGCAGGAACTAAAGTCAGTCTGGCGAGAAGGACTCCATCCGCATCCCTTAGATACATTTGCAACAGGGTGCACCTTTTCTGCTTGAGTGGAACGTCTATGACTGAATGGTCTCTCGGCCGTGGAAGACAAAATTAAACTATAGGCATAAAGAATCGGTGAACTGTAGATCTATTCGCGGCTTACCTTGGTGTGGGTGTGTTCGTGTAGCGGGTCCCTAAAGCGTTTCCAAGTCGCTTAGTGGGACGATTATGTGTGCTTACAGTTGGCCATGAATCATCCCTAACTCACGGTCTGCTAACAAGGTTTTGGCCATCGCCCAAGTTCCTCTGAAAGTAATTCATACTGTTTGCCTTTACTTTGTGAAACTCTGACTTAAGTCGGTAATCACTTAAAGCTGGGCAATATTATTAATTGAATGTTGGAATTTCACAAACAAACACGTCCGTTTCATTCTATAATTTGCAAATGGCTCTAAATAGTAGCCAAGGGAACATTATACGCAAGGCATAATTCAGGAGCGATTAACAAATTGCGAAGATAAAAGGGCAGTATGTATTGTTATTAATTTGGGTACTCACGTGAGATAAGGGCAGATTCTAATTTATGCCTAACGAAATGTACACAGAAACAAAGCATAGTAAATGAATGATAAGGCAACAAAGGCAAATTAAAATTCTTTTATGTTGGTGGTGGCGTATTAATTTATTACATCATCAAACCTCTTCTGATTAAATGAAAACGTATTCGAATCTAATTTGGTTTCGCATCAGGCGTAGTCAAACTATGCCGGGAAAACTCAACTTCAAAAATTGCCGAACACAATTACTGCGAGTAGGTTCGCCCTAGATAAACTCCCAGTTCGTTTCTAATAAATAAGTGGTAGTTATTAATTGCAGAACGCTCTCCCTTTCCCACATGCCGCTTGCGAGGTTTGACTAATATAATGCAGGAGTTACGTGTCAAAAGACTTCGCATTCAATATTTGTATCCAGGTTTTGACTTAATTAGTTTCTCGAAATTTGAATTTCATTAACGGGAGCGGAATTCTAATAAATTTCTAGGCATGTTAGCTCTTGTGACAAACATCGCGTTTGCACGTCTATACAAACTTTGCTTGTTCGCCTACAAAGAACATTCTACAGACAGAATTAATTCTTATTTCAGAAGCTCGCATAAACAGCCTCGAACTTCAGAGTGTCTCTTGGATGATCCCCGAGTTTGCTATTGCGCCAAGCTGTAATTTTTATTTTAATCTGTAAAGGTTAATTTTGAGCTTTTCGTATAAAAAACGAAAGTTGAAATCTTTTTTCCGACTAAGTTATTTTTAGTTTGTAAGAAGATCAAACCTGAAAAAACAAATGAAAATAAAATCTCCCAAAAAGTTGTCTGTCTAATCTGTACACTTCTACTCGAGAACTGGAAAATTTACCTACAAAGTGCTGCTTGTGGGCTGTTGTTGGTACTGAACATGCGGAGAGGTTCAACAAACATTGTTGTTTGCTGTAACATTTTTGATTGTAAAGCAAACAATTTGCTGAAGTATTAATTAACTAACCGATGCGATGGCACGGTCGCATGCTCTTGACAAAGAGTCAAACATTGACGCAGCTTTGTTTTTAAGGTAGCTTGTTATTTTATTATTTAATAATAAAATTTTAAGTGTGAAGTATTACTATCGACTTACAGTTAAACAAAATAATACAATAATTAAAGAGTACGAGTAATACTAATAGCTGTTCGTTATATATACTGCGTCTGACATTTGTAACCATGGGAAGCTTTCATTTTACAAATCGAAATTAAATGGCTCTGTAAGCGAAAATGGATCATGAATTATAAAATATGGCCAACATTGAAGCATCTCGTCGTGAAATAACTTGGGCAGAACGATACAAATGAATGCATTTTATGTGCGCAAATGGACAAACACAGACTATTCAAAGACCAAGTTGATCCTTAGCAAAATGTACTATTGGCGCTTTTTTATGTTGCGTACGTCAGTACACTGTAGATAAAATAACCTGTTGGTGGAAGCAAAATATACATTTATTTTTGAAAATGGCAAAACAATTATTTGGTTGGGAGCTAATCCATAAGCAATAAAGAAGATCACAACGTTATACTTATATTACCGTTTTTAGCTTGTTTCAGAGCACTCTTAGTATCGTACCAATAAATCTCGGGCGTGTTTCCCGTGTAACGTTTGAGTCCTTTGTCTTGTGGCGGACTATCTTGTTTGATGATTCTCGCCGAGTTAGACTTCCGTAGTATCCTCTAATGCGTGATATATTGAAACGACAAAGAAGCTGATATGCGGTTAATTAATTAAAATAATCAATGGTAGTGAAAAATCGCAGATTAACCCCCTTAAAGTTCGTACTACACGGAAGCTCTAAAAATCTTCACTTACCGCGATGGCCGAGCTAACTCAAATTCGGCGATATGATCGTGGGTTCAAACCACCAGCTGTGTACCCTGCAAAGTCTTTAAAAGAAAGGATATGGGCACCAGAAATCAGATGATTTCGAATAATTTAAATAAACTACAAATGACTAGCGTTTATTTAATAACTACTGAATAATCTGTAGTATGGTAATTCAATAATAAATAAACAAAACAATTTGATCACAAATAATGTCGTAGTAGAGCTATGCAAATGAAGGTTGCGACACGCACCAAAAAACCTCTTTTTGGGTTATTAAATTAATTGTAACCACAAATAGATGAAGTGGTATCCATACCGCTGTTATTTAAAAAAACCCTTCTGTTCAGGTTATTGAAATCAAAAAGCATGAATGCTTTAATTGTAATTAAATATACGCATTAAGCTTCAAGTATTAAAATAGATTGACTGTATGAGATTAAACTTTATATGTTAATAACAACGGAAAGTACAAATTTAAACTGCCCGAATCTGCTTAAAAGCAGGAAGACCGTCCACTTTTAAAGTAGTATGATATAACACCAAGAATCACTAACCTCCGACGCCCAAGGCTGCTGTTAACCAAAGGCTGGCCAGGAGTTGCTATACCCGGGGGAGAAAGCGCCGGGGATGCGCCCTTAATTGCAGAAAAGCCATTCACAAGCCGCTGGAGCTAGGTATAACGTTAGCAGGTGTTGAAAATTAAATCGGACGGCAACCTTACTTCCAAGGTTAAATTCTCGGGTAAAACTGTCGATTAAGAGCTAACGAAATGCAATTAATAGGAGAATGACAAACAGAAAAACGCCATCCTACCTGATTATAGTCAGCCCTTCAAAATTAATCGCCGTGGTGTAATAAAGCACGGGACCTTTTTAGAAGCAAGTTACTTCGTCGAGGTGCAGGAAAAGAATCCTCGCGCATTCGGCCAACTAACAAAGACATCTGAACGCTGCGACCTCGCGATAAGCCAGCGAATGTTTTTGGGGCTTTCCAGAATCGGTACGAAAAGAGTGCACTGGTAAATTGAAATATTTCGAAACACAATGGATTATTATGCGAAGACAATACACAGGCTGGTCCTCAAATAATTGGTATGTGGAGAAAACATTCGAGCGAAGCCGAAAAATGGTTTCAAAATTTGTTATAATATTATATTCCTCGGCTAGATTTTTTGCAAACTGAAGTAGAAATACTATTTAAGCTCGTAAAACACATTGAATCCGATCTATTAAACTAGCTAACTAGAAATCTGGGATAATTCTGTGACTACACTGATATAAAAGAAGGAGAATATTTGTTACCTTAAAGACTATAGACTTACATTCCTATTATTACACATTATACAGAGTGTCCCAGATTGACTGTTCGTAATTTTCAAAATTGGGCTTGCAATTAAACATCTTTTAATAATAAACTAACGTTGGAGAATATTTCTGCATCCAGCTAAAATGACACAGAGGGAATGACGACTTGAAATAATAGCAATGCCGAAAATCAGATGTGTTAATTGTTGGATAATTACTACATTTGCTGCCTGCGCGGTTAAATGTGCGTGATTATCTCTAGAAGAGATGGACAGAAATACAACACAGGCAGAGGATGAGAAAACGGAACCGACCACCACGGCCGTAATACCATACATCCGAGGAGTTTCCGACAAAATGAGAAGAATTGGAAACAGATTCAACATAAGAACTGCTTTCAAGTCCACAACAACTCCGAGGGCCATGATGACGCATACCAAGCCTCAGAACGAATATCAGAGTCAAAGAACTATATCTACAGCGTACCGTGCGAGTGTGGAAGACAATACATAGGGGAAACACAACGACCCTTACGAGTGAGGTAATCGGAACACCGCAAAGATATTAGAAAGGGCGAAACCATCAAATCCAAGATAGCAAAACACGTCTGGAACGAAGACCACCACATACAATGGGATAACGCATCAATTGTAGCTAAAGAGGAAAACAGGTTCCGTAGAAAGCTGAAAGAAGCAACATACATAGCGCTGGTAGAAGAACCAATTAGCCAGGCTGGCGCAGAAATAAATCCCATTTGGATGCCACTACTGCGCAGAGAATTGCAAAAATAGTCTACTGCGCATAGGTTACTACGCATACTATTACTACATGTACTACTAGGCAAACACCCCAATACTCAGGGCACTTATATTAAATTTTAAAAATGAAAAACTTGCCTGTCAGTATCTTAGGCTAACTAAAATGAAACGTGTTTATTACTCTCCAATAAAATGGTTCTATATTTTATCAAATTGCAATAATGCTATGGGCTTGCTCCGGCAAAACACAAGACTGATATCTCAGGTTAGGCTCAAATTTGAATTTTATATTAAAAGAATTCTGTAGAATATTTAACTCAGAGTAGCGCAAATACTCGAAATTTCAGTACAACTGCTCTACCCACTTCAATAATTTATAACCTCACAAAATTGATTTACACCACAAAAGGTTCGCGGGTGCATACAGCGTTTTATTTTGATATTCAAAAGCGAAATTTGCAAGGAAACCACAGGTAAACTGAATTGAATCTCCCGTCAAGCAACATCTAACTTGGTTTTGTTTCAGATTGTTACGTAAAAACGACGCACTACTATATTTTGTCTTGGTTTCCTGTGGAAACTGGAACGTGGACGTATCTAGATGCTCGGAAGCACAATGAATCTCTTCAGCAAGGTGTGTTCTCGAAGTCCACTGGCTTTCCGAACTTCAACCACATAAAAACCTGCCAAATCGTACCTTTTGAAATATCACTGACCTCGCCTCTGGAGCCGCTGGGGGTGACGCCAACGCCCTTATTTGCTGGAAGTCGCTTCCTTGGTACCACATCTTCTTCTCGGATGTTGTTACACCTCTTCCTGACCTGTGGGACTTGAGATCCCTGGCTTCTGATGTTGGAATGGACTGGTATCACAGTTTGAAATTTCCAGGTTGTCGGAGCCGAACCCACGCCAATCTTGGCTTGCACAATTTTATAAAATTATTTGGTGGAGAAACTTTTAATAACACTTCCACTTATGCCCGGTGACTTGTAGAATAACTTTGTACACTTTGCAAATAACTTTTATTATATAAAAACACCAAAAATCAGGAACATCATTTGCCTACAAGTTGACATTACAGGAATTATTTTCTATTTTTTTTAATTTTAAACAACTGAGCATTGCGTTACCTAGTAACCGCGATCTGATATTGTTCAAAGGAAATAAGTTTCGGCTACAATTTCACATAAAAGAATAACATTTGATTAACATGTTTGTTGCTTAAGAATAGAAATTCTCTTTAGTTCTTATACATAAAAATTGTCGTTTCTTGTAACATAAAACATTATTTATCACTGCTCTGCTATGAACACTTAGTTTTAAATTGCACTAGCACTCGAGTTCAATTTTAACGACGTCACTAATTATTCTTCATATCAGTTGTCCTCGTTCTGCATTGCTCTTTGCAAATTCTATCTTATCTTGCTTTGATTTCCATCTACCTTTCATCTTGCTTGCTTTTCACTGGACTGTACGTTTATTAATAACTCTACGTTCATATTTATTATGCACGTAACCAACTTTTTGCCTTATTTACTTACATTTGGTCGGGCTTCAAATATGCTCAAACTTATTATATTACTTATATTATATTAGCCATCTTAAATCCTTCTTTTACACAAACTTCAAATTCAATCCCTCTGAAACCTGATTTTCTTATGCTAGCCTTTATCCCTCTAATTATGCTTTTTGCATTTCATTTCCAATACATTTAATAACTTCAACTACTGTCTAGATTGCAATTAAATAAAATATCTCAATTCTGTGCTTCAATTGATTCTGTTCAATATTTTTCTATACATGCAGAATTGAATTGCGAGCATCAAACCATCTCAATATATATATAAGTTTATAACTAAAATATACGCCGCGCTAGTGATCTAGTGGTAAGAGTGACAGACTCGTAATCACAGCGATCAGTGGTCCCGGGTTCAAACCCCGGGGTAGGCACCGAGTCTACGTGAAAAAGGCGTACAAAAATCAGTCCTTCTCAGGACTAACCAGGAGTTCATTCACCTGAGGACGGGAGTAAACCAAAAACTCCCGAAAGGTCGTGTGGTAAACACCCGAGACAGTGGAAAAAGTCCGATACAACACCTCATAGTAGACCACTGTCAAAAATGACATCATTCGGGGAACATCTAAACTTCAATACAAGTTTGCTCTAAAATAATTAGGGAAGCAAATATTTTCATATGAAAAAATTACCATTAAAATCCCTATGGTGCGTAAAGCATTTCTACACCCTGTATATATAAAACTGAAAGTCCTGACTCACTCACTCACTCATCAACGCCCAGCCCAAACCTTTGGACCTAGAAAGCTGAAATTTTGCACAGAGGTTCTCTTTATAATGTATACAAGGAATAAGCAAGGATATCTCGAAATTCAACTCTTAAGAAGGTAAAATGGGGGTTGCAATTTTGTATGGAAAAATAATATTAAATAGACATTTTGACTTGAAACTGCGTAGAAGTACTTCTAAAATCAACTAAGCAAACACGTATTTTGTGATTTTCCGAAAATCAACCCCTTAGGGGGTGAAATGGCGTAAATAAGCCTAAAATACAATGTGGGTGTCGTTATTGAGGTTTTTTGGGACGTTGATTGCGAAAGTGGCATTTATTTTGAAGTTTAAGATGGTGAACACGACATAAGGGAAAGGACGGGACGGGACGGGACTGGACGGGACGGGACTGGGCCGATCCGGACGGGACTGTACTGGACTGGACTGGACGGGAAGGGACGGAAAGCGACGGAAAGGGAAGGGAAGGGATGGAAGGGATGGCATGCAAGGGGACGGGACGGGACGGGAAGAGACGGAATGGGACGGGACTGGACGGGTGGGGATTAGACGGGAAGGGAAGGGACGAGACGGGACGGGGCGGGACAGAACGGGATGGGACGGGACGGAAAGGGAAGGGAAGGAATGGGATGGAAAGGGAGGGGACGAAACGGGACGAGACGGGACGGGACGTGATTGGACGGTACGGAGACGGAGACGGAGAAAGGGACAGGGACGGAGATGGGATAGGATTGGATGGAATGGGATGACAGAAAATAATTAGTCATTATTTAATACACAAATAACGAACGTCGCGCGAACGAAGTCGCGGGCAACAGCTATTTATGCAATAAAGAACGTTGTTAAAAATATTTGTTTTTCTATGGGAGTCTTTGTTAAAAGTAACATTCTTTGATATGGGAATTAAACATAAAAGAAAATGTGAGATATCGAAGTTGGCCGAGGATTTTGAAATTTGGTATATGGGCCCAGATATTGATTCTAAACAACTTTTCGTAAGAACTTTTTGTCATATTTGCTACATAAAAGGCACGCTACTCTACAGAAAAATAGGCTATTTGAAAATTTCCAAAGCATACTTGATTTTTCAAAACTGAAATTATGTTAGAAATTCGCCTTTAACCAAACAGGGCTGAACCCCAAAAAATAAAAATTTAAATCGAGAATTTTTTACCTTTTACAAGAGTTGTTTCACCTATCCGTATCCAGGGACACACTGTATAAAAATGTTAATTAAAGTACACTTTAAATAAAAATATATTACAAATAATTGTTTCCTGTTTGCCGGCCATAATTTCATAAAAAAGGTAAGTAAATACATTAACATAATAGACATATTTTCTAGCTAAAAATTTTGAAGCTAACCAATAATCAAACATGAAAGATATCACATTAACGATTTTTGGTGTTGTACTCGAAGTATAATTCTTTCTTATAAACGGAAAAGTAAGGACATGACAAGTATATGGAACGTTAGTATGAAATTCGCTGTGACCACATTTACTGGTGCTGAAAGTTCGATTTACTCTGTAAAATACCGAATTTGCAATTTCTGAATTTGCCTTACAGCAACTGAACTGGCATACTAGACTTCTCTAACGAATAATGCTACTATTCACAGGATGCTGTACACTTTGCATCTCATTAATAAACCCTTGCTGAAGGCGCAATCATTAGATCGATGAACTAAACGCATATATTGCCGCTAACTCGTATCTGAGTATTATAACGCTGACAATTTCAATGAATTTATTGTTTCATTGGCGATTACTGTATCGGCATATTTTTGCTGGAATGGATACATATGCATACGAAAATAATTGGTTTTTTAAATATTCTCCCTCGTCCATAATATATTTGCTCATTCTTTGAAACCACTTCTAGAAACAGACAGAGACTGTATTTGAAAGGTCGTTAAACATTCTCGGAAATTCAGCAACCGACGAATTTGCACCAGCAAATCTTTTACCACTTTTTCTAATTCTTGGATACAGAAAGAAATCACTATGGACAAGATCTGGACTGTTTCGAGGGTGAGTGATGAGTGACCAGCTCGACTCCGAATTCGTTTCTGCGAAGGTATGCATTATTAATGCCACATAAACTAGATTTTCGGCAATCACTACAGAATTTTTCAAAGACGTCTGCTATATGGTAAATATAATTATAAAATAGCAAAATTGTGGTAAACTGTTCTAACAGGAGATTCCTTATATTAACATTTTTTGAAGTTATTAGTCAAGTGAAAGTAGCTGTAAAGGAATTCTTTTTTAAAATATATTATCAGGTTAACTTTCTACTCCTTTTATTATTAACAAAAGTCTTTATATCGATTTTCATCTCAAGGAAACTGCAATGTTGTGAATCTCAAACTGGCTTTGATGTTTGACTGGATATTGAATGACCACTTGTCGAATGTATGGCACCAAGTTTTCGTGTAGACTACAATTTGAAAAGTACCATGGTGCAGTCACCATATAGTTTAGAGTGTCTTTCACTGAAACCTTTACAAAATGCAAATATTAGATAGCAACAGATTGCAACACTTCGATACCATATTCCCAGATGGTTTTGATAATGGTTTTTGTAGTAATAGTTTATTCTCTGTGGATTGGCGTACATTTCTGCTTAGAAACCATTTCTTTTCTCTTCTTCTGAATGTGAGCTTTCCATGTCCATCTGCAGTCTAGGTACATAACTAAGAACGCATTTCTTTTTATTGAGAAATTGTAATGTTTTTTCCTGACTACCGATGTGTGCTGAAATGTAATATATTGTGACCTAGTAAAGTTAATTAACATAAATTAAAAGAATCTGACATTGAGAATGAACAACAGTTCGTTGTCCTGGGGGTTCGTATTTCAATCGTTGAGAAGTTCAACGTGGACAGAGCTATGTAGCTGATAAACTACGGTACGGCTTTCTGGACACGCACAGTGCCGGGCGCAAGAGATTCCAACTGGATGGGGTAGTGGAGGTGATGAACAACGGAGTGGCCTCCTCAAGGAGAAAAGTAGCTCTGGGCCATCTAGGATGCTTATCTGCCGAGGTTGCTTCTGTACTTGCGTGAACGAGGGGTTCGACTGCAAAAATTGGATTCCAAAGATTTAGCCGAACAGAGGTAGTTCAGCCTTGAGCGTGACTGCTAAAGTTCTTATTCGAAAGAGAAGGTTTGAGTTGCTGAGTTTTTCTGTCTTTTGATGCAGATCTTCGGGGTATTTAAACACCTATTGGGTGTTCTTTTCAACGCCGGAGGTCGTGGTGGGATCAAATCGTAATGTTCTTATTACATGTTTTTAGTTTTTTTAAATCCTTTGATTAGCATCACGTTGTGACCTATATCCACGCATTTTGCTACCAAACTAGCCTCTATTGGCGTGCAGGTAAAGCCAATAAATTTATGCTACCATTGCAATTTTAGTCATTCATTAGTTATGAACAGCGTTGTATAATTCTGCTGTTAAATGTGCTTCTAAGGGCACCAGTTTAGCGACTCGTTTACAACCGCTGCATGTAAAAAGAGCCGTCTTTGTACTCGAAGAGCAGAGAGCTAAACATTTGTATGCATTCGTTGTTTGGCCGCCGTAGACCGCTGTGCGGAAAGCGAGTGTAATTTTAAATCTTATTAGGTTTATTTTGACCACGTTGCCAGGCGTAGCATTTGGGATGTAGAATTCTTGTTCTACAGCGGAGGTTATCCATTTTATCAACTGCTTGGATGTAGATATGACGGGGGTTTGGAGTGTCTTCTGTTTTGCCGGTTGTTCTGATTGCATATACTTATTACTATTTTCTTTTAAAATGAAACTGAAAATCTGTTAGATTGACTTGCAGGATCGATTACGTGTGGAGGTGTTTGGGTCAGGTCTTTCATCTTCTAAAGAGTTTTCCTAAAGTAGAATTTTACCTTTGGAATCGGTACACATATAAGATTAGGCGCAACTACTGGATTCTTGTTGGGGGCATAAATGTTGTGGGAAAGTTTGGGGTGTGTAGTATTGTTCGGTATTGGGAACAAACGTAGAAAAGACTATTGTATATGATTTGCTGTTGCTGTGTTTGTAAATTAATAATCCCTGAGGGCTTCTGTTGATAGCATACATTGCTTTGAGGTTTGGCATTGAACTAAAATAGGGCAATATTAGACCCTTTTTTCAATATATTTTTCAATTTGTATACGATTTACCAGTAATAGACGTTCAGTGATCAAGTAACTACGCCGTCAGAGTGATATAGTGGTACACTCGTGAACTGCCGAGTTTGGGGTAGGGAGTTCGAATCTCGGTCCAGGATAGAGATTTCTGTTAAGTTATTGAAAAACGCGAAACACAAGCTTCTGCCCGTTCTAACTTTAAATCTGTAATGCCGCATTATTGGCGCTTTTTGCCCCATTCGCACTTTCCACTAATGGTATTGATAAATCGATGACGTCTATGTTTCGCAATAATTTGGTCCTGTTTCCCTGGCAAATTCCTTTTAGCCGAAGTCGTACGCTTGGCGCGATCATGTATGTAACATAATATGATAACGATCATTACCCACTGAAAGCACGGTTTCAATAGATACAAAGACTAAATTTGTCTTAAAGGGCGGGCTCCTCAAAGACTACATCATTAAAGCAGCTCTGTGCTGACACCGTCTCATCTTGTTTGTTTATTCAGTATTATCTATTGCTAGTCAATATTATTTATTATTCTACCATAAAGTGTTGGAGTAGTCGGTTTCGAAAAATAGAATAAAATAGTTTGCATAACTTATGTGTACCTAGTTGTAGCCCGCGGCGCATGCCGTATTTAAAGTTTGGCGCGTTAGTACAGTGCCATGCAATATAGGCAACCAATTTAACACATTGGCAACAGTGTTTTGGAAAACTATATGTGGCAGCCACAGTGGTGTACACTTTTAGGATATACAGGAAACTTATTTTCATGTAAAATGATGAAAAACCAATTTGATGCGTATAGCACAACTGTAATTAACAGATCTTGAGGAAAATTGAATACAATAAACGTGAATGACAGAATGTTAAGTAATATTACAATAATTATGGCAGAAAAATATATCTGAACAACATAATTTGATAGCAAATAATTCTCAAGGGTAATACCACAAGTAATAGATAAATTTTTGACAAATATTTTGCTTTTCCATGTAAATTATTGCGTTTAAATTTCTAGTAAACTGGCAAAATATTTAAAAAATATATATCCTCTTCGAGTGGTATTTGGGACGACTATTTAACAATATTAATACATAACGACTAACTTTATTGAAAAATAATCCAACAATTAATATAGTTATTCATTCTGAATTAAATATACTTCTAAAACACATTTTAACATTTTTAACGCAAGCCAATCTTTGTTTACACAGTTTGTTGGTATTTAGTTTTACGTAACCCAGCAATATCGCTAAGGACAAAACATCGTTTCTAAGCGATATTTCGCAACAAGGCCACTTAGTTTTTGAGTAGGTACATTGTTTTGTGAATATTTTGCATGGTGTCCAATATTCAGTTATAATATCACAAGAGCATAAAAAATAATCGATTATTTTACTTCCCGACCAACGAGACGTATTCTGCGAAAAATCACGACAGCGCAGCTGGAGTGCTTTTTTAAGGAATACGTCGAGTTGGTGAGAAGTAATCGATTATTTTTGATGATCGATTTACGATTATACTCGTATAATGAATGGGAAATTAATTAAACAAGAAAAAATCGTATTACTTTGTAGTAATATCAAAAGTATTAAAATCCCAACAATGTTACTATAACAACGATGTTCAAAATCATGGCTCTAGATCGCTGATGTATACATCGTAACTATGCTAAATAGAAATTTTATATTGGCTTACTATGTAATGAATTATATAATCAATAATAATACCACGAGATGGCTGTGAATTGTCAAAAATACTTTTTCTTTCTCACGAAACGAGTTGCTTAGAAACAACACGAGCCGAAGACGAGTGGTGTTTCTACAAAGCAACCCGTGGAGTTTGTAAGCAAAAGTATTTGATAATAAAGTCGTCGAGTGAGTATTCCATTAGATTATACCATGAATATCAATACGGGAATTACACTAAAAATGTATTTAATGCGCATTCTAAAAAACTTATTGGAAATGGCATGCGATTGATAGCTGACAGCTCAAAATTGAAAACACCAAAACGATAACACCACAGTGTTTTCACTTATTAATACGTAGCCTGAATAGGGATTTTGTACATTATGAATGGTATAATCAGTGATATACTGTTGTTATTAGTTGAAAACAGGAAATGTCTGTAATATGATTGGCTTATATGTTAAAGTGTTGAATAGTCATTGATGTACCTGGAAATATATTTGTAAAAACTTATAATAACTCAAAACGACCACCATTATTTTCTAATCACAAATTAACTCGCCTCGTCATATTATTAAAGACTTTCCGTAAGTCATCTTACGTTATGTGTCGTGTTTCCTGTTGAATTTCTTCTTACAGTTCGTCAAGATTGTGGGTCAATCCATTTGAAGTGATCCATTGATGGTTTCTTGACCGTTTGTTATTTTTTATTTTTTTTTATATGTTATTCCCATATACATTGGCAGTTCAAAGCAGGTCTTATTTTATTTCTATCCTAACCAGCGTATGCGCGACGACCATTTTCGTTGAGTAATGCGAGTAAATTTTTGACTTTAAATATCTTTGGACTGGATTGTGTTAAAACATTGTAACAAAAAACAAAAGCTATGAATTTTCTAAAACCGTTCAAAGAAGGTAAATATCAAAGTTATTATGTTTACTGTGATATGCTATTATGTAGGTGTATATTATGTGCAAAAATTAGATTTTTATACAAAGCTATACCAGAGATATCAACACTGAAACTTTCAAAAAATTTAAATATTAAAAAAATTATAAAAAAAGAAGGAAAGATTTATCAATGTTATTACTCCAGCTGTGGTAAGTGCTCTATCATACGTAATTGTAATAAAAAAATCAACTTTGATATTTCAGCCCTTCATTTTAAGCTCTAAAAAGTGGAATTTGTTTAATTTCGATACTAAGTTTTAGAGGGCATTTTCACTTATTAAGCTTAAAGTAAGTATTTTAATGTAAAGGACCAAAATTAAAAAGAAGAATTTGCTGAAGAAAATGGTTTTCGTTACAATGTTTTAGCACACTCCAGTTCAATGATATTTAAGGTAACGCTAATGTCTCCAAAGTCAAAAATTGGCATGCATTGTTCAACAAAAATGGCCGTCGCACATAAGCGAATTTTGATAAAAATAAAATAATTTTTTTTAAACTGTCAACGTAAATGGGAATAACTTACAAAAAAAAAATAAAAATCATAAAAATTAGTCCAACCAAAAACAATTTAGTTGGATCACTTCATATGGATCGACCCTTATGCAAATGGTTTTTGTATACAGTTCACAGATTCTAGATTGAAGCGCGGTGAAAATCGGAACTAATGTTAGAATCTAGTAACTTACAAGTTTTGTATTGGCAACACTTTTGAAATCTATCATGTTGACATTATAGTATTTAACATTACTAGCTTGGTAAGAGGGTTTTTACAGGCGAATAGAAGGATATGACTGGCGAGCCCAAGAACACTATACTAAGGACACGCAACTCCCGTTTCGAAGCGGACCGCTAAAAGCTGACAAGTAAGGCGGCCGTGGTGTACAATTATTCATTCACAAAACTCGTGAACTGTCAATGTCAAACATTTGCTGAGTGTAACTGGAAATTCGGACCATGTTTTAACAATTAATAACACACTTGAAATACACTCAATTGGATTAACAACCGTAAACTGACTTTTAACCGCGATTACAGGTTAATTTAGCTCGCTTCCAACTCTCGAACGGCAGTACACGCTGTCGACAGCGCCGCGACGGCTATCCCCGACATAAGGGCCGCTTTTATATACAGCCGTCATAGGAAGTTGCATCTCCTTAGTATAGTATTCTTGGGCGAGCCAAAGGCGAGCCAGTCACTTTCTTGAGCCATTAAAACTTGTTACCTTGCGTGTATTGTTGAATATTTTATTTGTTCCTCACTTGTAAATAACTAGAAATTTACCATTTATTCAAAATGTCAAACTGACAAGCAACTAAATTCATCAATATGACACATACTAAGCTATCTATGAGCACGCTTGTAAAATTTTACTGGCTAGCCAGTAAAAAATGTACAGGCTAGCCAGTTAAGAAACATTATCAGGGTGAATACAGTGACTTGATAAATTGATGTTTACAAGTGAGGAACAAATAAAATTGTTAACCTTATTTAAGCTAAATGGCACAATAAATCAGAGGCGTACTCAACATTGTGGCATGGCGCATTTCAAAACGGAATTGACAACACACACACAAATTGCAACAATAACAATATCGATAACAAAATAACATTTTTCACACTTGAAAACACAAAGAATCTGTCATATGGCGTTAGCCACTGCGCAAACGAAATCCCTCTATCCACCGCTACTGATTACTTGTCATTTACAATAAAACCAAACTTTGTATGTTTGACAATTACTTTTTTCCACATATTGCCAATTCAGTGAAATCAAATATGATCACAGCGCCTTTCATGGCCTACCTTGAGAGTCAATCTAGATTCTGTAACCTGTACATTATTCTTCAAATGTCCCCATAAGTAAAAATATAATGGCTTAAGATCCGGACTTCTCGGCGGCCATCCCCCACGGCTTATAAAACGGTCATCATAAAATTTACTTAGATAATTAAGGGTTACAATGGCTGTATGAAGTGCAGCTTCATCCTGTTGAAAATATCCGTCGTTTAACTCGTCGTCGTGTAATTGTTCGATAAACGGTTGTCAAATATTATAACATCTTTCTGCATTTATTGTATCGTGGAAAAAAATTGGGCCAATAATTCGCCTTCGTGATATAGCTGCCCATACTCCAACTTTGAGGGGGTGCAAGCTGGTTACAACACAAATGTGCAGTCTAACAGGTAATTATTGTTTAAATTCTCCATATTGAATCCGTTGTCCAAAGGCATGTGGATACAGCTGTTGAACTACCGATACCTTGTACGAGTGCAAATGTAGATTTTCTTGGAGTGCTTTCCATCAAGTTCCATGCGAAATCCTGTAAAAAGAATAATTTTAAGTTTTAGATTTCCTATTTAGGTACCTGCTTATATTTGTAACAGTTTATGCAGCCAAAATCACAGGGAATTGGTTAGTACTTCTCTCCATTCTAGTTTGAATATTCTCCATCACTACTTAATAATAATAAAAGCGTCTTGCTCGATTGTAAAAGGCATAATTATTAATAATTACAAATCTGAAATAACTTATAGGTTATGTAATATCAGTCTTGGAACTCAAATCATGACTTACCGAAACCATTTAAAAGTAGATAAGCTAGCTCTCAAAATAACTGTTGTATTCTTGGTGCAAATGAAATAAAAATATGTAAGTTCGATAAATAATACAGGTACTACCGTGGTAGTGCGTCAGGTTAACTGTCAACCGAAACTTCAACAACACGCCTTCTAAGGGTCTGTTAAACGTATCTTATGGGAGTGTTCCGTGAGGCAGAAATGAACCCGCTTTATTATTAAACGAAATGTACTTGTCTTTCCAGTTGTATTCGTAGTTTCGAGAAACACAACCAATAGGCATAATAAGTAATTGTTTTCTGTGATAATATCGCTATTAAAAGTAATGGGAAGTTTGTTTACAAAAACACGATAATAGAAACGGTCGATTGCAACTATGGTACTTTTGCGCGTTTAACATGGCATGTAGTGTTTTGCATTATTATATAGATATGATAACATACTTATGTAATTTGTTGCGTACATTTTTGGCTAATATTATTTACATTCATCTAGATTTAATAGATTCTGACTGAAAGCAATTACGATCACTTTAATTAAATAAAACACAGAAAAATCGACCAGGCACAATTTAAAAAAAAATATTTAGCACTTATGAAAAAGCGCTCCGTTCTGTACTATTCTGAAGAAGAATCGATCTTGATTCGTCTCTTCACACATTGGCTTTACACTGCATTATAAAAGGAATGCTTTATTACCCATTTACATTACTTAAAATTAATCTTTGCCCCCAAGTTGGTCCAAATAAAAGTGTTTTCGCCTTTAAACCTAAACGGCTATTTAAGGAAGATATTTAGTAATTAATATAAATTGTTGCAGATGACTGCTTATAACACCGTGATCTTGAGTTTTTCAATTTATGTCAGCAATTCCATTAACTGAAGCACATTGTTCAGGTTTTAGTCTAGCACTCATGTAAACACATCCCTTACTCTCAAATGTCATTAAAATTTATTAGTTTCCTAGATGTCGCAGTCGTTTTATGTGAATTGCTGTAGCTATTTTTAATATCTATGCCATTATAATGTATTTTGTGTGAAACATTTAAAAAATGTTACATCACGTCTCCTGACACTGGATCTATAAATCGGAAATTTCCGATAACTTCCCTTCTTTCATGGTAGTTATCGAGCAGCAGCTAATATGTTAATCTAGGCGCCGACAAGAGCTGATGCTGAACTAAGTTTTATATGTTTTCGTTGAGTTATAGATTGCAGGTATCTGTTATTGATCACTTTGTTTACAGCTTCTCGGCGCCAGTAGTTGTTATTCTGGCTCTTCAGCTAAAGACGAAACTTGGACTATTCAGTTTTATTGCTGGAATTGTCAATTTTTCCTACTTTTTACGACGATGAAATATGTCGATTCAGATGCGAGGTTCCTGCTCAAAAATTATCATCAGGAAACTTCCATAAATTCGTTAAACACCGAAGTCGCCGCGTAAATATTTTTACGGTGGCAACTTCCTACATTCAGTTTCTATGGATTTAAGCGGTGTTATTGTAAACCTATCTAGTTCCCTACAGTTTGTGAGGAAATATCCATAACTTCAGCAAAAAGTCCATAAACTGGAAAGTTATGCAATGGACCCTTACTTAACAAGTTTTCAACTTTTCTAGGAGTTGAGAGTGCAGGTTCAACATAACTTGGAAACAAATCGTTTAAAGTTTAATACATACAATACCGCACGGACCGGCAAAACCAACCTACATAGTTATACGAAGCGCCCTAAACTTATACCGCCAATATCTATTCGTCTACCGGAATTTAATTCCGCTTATTAATCTTAATACCTTGAAATGTTCTAGACGGATCTCATAAACTGAGCGAGAATGTATCTGAAAGTGTCGACAACAGCTTTTGCCTGGAAAGAATAAAATGGATGCGCCCGTATTCGAGTTAAAACACTGAAAGGATGAAGTTGAGCGACACCATGCTCCAAACCAGTTATTTTCAAAAGGCTGACAGAGTCATTTTACTAAGTGCCGAGATATCTGTTGCCAAACAAAAGTTGCAAGGAAAATTGCCGAAGAAAATACCTACAGCCATTTCTGTTGAGTGCCATATCGACGTTTGCGTTATTCTTACATGTGTTTGCGGAAGTACTACGGGACTACGACTATCACTGTCAACGTACTAACATACTAAGCATGAAGAAAGTTTAGGTTGGATTATCTTGAAATGAGTCAAGTATTATTTTTGTAATATCTAAGATGGACTTATATATTAATATGCGTTTAAAGCATTTAAATAAAATTCATATACAGCATTTGGACAAATTATCGTTTTAACTTGGAGTTTTCCAACTGGCCTTTCCATTCTGCTGACGGGTAGTCGGTTATTGTTGCAATTAATTTGATTAAACTACTAACTTTACAGAGTTGAAGTTAGAATTTCGACACAGCGGTGGTTTCTCTCATCACAGCAATATTTAGAAATCCTGCCTAAGCAGGTATTCCGGTAGCTAAGCTGCTATCATTAGTAGGACACTATTAACCTAAATAGACTATCCTGTGTTATTACGTAGGGATCTGCCGCATGTTATTTGTCGTGGTTGGTCAACTAGGGTTTGCTTTAACAAGTGAATTAAATCTGAATCTGGGATGGGCCCGTTTTCCCATTAAGCATATTAGTTTGGTTTTAAATAGTTAGTCTTCCGAAAACTGATTATGCGATAGAAAGGGTTACTTCCAGTCCTTCATGTACTGTGATTCCATGTGCTTGATTATTTTATATTGATTCCGAAATGACAATTACATCTTGAATATGGAATAAACTGTATTCGATTAACAAAATTTTGGTGCTAGTATAGAAAATGTTTCAGAAGCTCTCTATTGTTACAGATTGATGTTAAGTTGAAGTAGTTAGGTACAATTTAAATGGCTATATGCTATGTATGAATCATGCTACGTAAATCACGTTCTGCAAGCAGGCATGTTAGTTCCTTTTCTACTTGCGTTTTATGTTGATGGAATCAGATTAAAAATACCGATAAATACCAACTTCTTACAGCTTCAATTTTTTATAATATCACCCTTTCATTGTTAAACTAAAATATAATCTGAGTTAATATTTCCCAAGCAAGCACCTTTAATTGAAATTTTGGATATGCGTCTCTATTTCTTCTCAAGTAGTTTATTTTTTCCACTTCTGTTACATTTAATCATGTGTCCATGGGTACATAAAGTTTCCACTTTTTAATAATAAGTAAAAAAAATAACTAAAAATTATGTAACGTTGTAAAAAGATTTAAAAATATCTAAAACCAATATATGTTGCAGTTGGTCTACATAATACTCAGATTATGATATCAAAATTGTTGGATTTGAAAGCTATCAAGCTCTTGAGCCCTAGGTATTACTACGCATTTGCATGATAGAAGGACTGATCGTCATATCATCGCAACAAGGCGAAATTAATTTGAAAATTAACAGTTGTCGTAATCGCATAATACACAAGCTTCCCTATAACAAGAAGTCAAATTGTCTAACATAAGACAAACGTTTTAACCTGAGTTCATGCTGTTTATTTTTTTAGTAAATATTAATTGCGATAATAGAAATCTAGCATAGACTTCTTCCAGTCATCCATATAGATATGATATATAATATGTCCAAGGAAAATGCATATTATAGATGTAAATTACGCGCAATGTTTAGGTATGAACTCCAGTTCCTAAATACTGTTCTTACTTAATCCAAAATTTGCAGTGCATTTCAGTTTCAACAACATAAAGGATGCTGATAGGAGCTGAAATATTTAAAAATGGAAAACTATCGACCTATTACTCTTTTATTCAATAAAGTATTGACGAAAATAATTAATTCACGTCTAAGAAACTTGTCGAAGACGGCCGTACGAACAAGCTGGCTTTAAGATGGGATTCTCAATAGCAGATCACCTATTAACAATAAAGCTACCGATAGAAAAATCAATTGAATATAACCTTCCCCTACATTCGCCTTAGACTCAAGACCATAATACTATATTTTGAATGAAAGATATACTTTGTGGATGTAACTATATTTTAAGAGCACGACTATTGTGCTCGATTTGTAAAATTAGTTTTTCGAGTATGTAACTTGTAATATATGGTACCTTGGTTATAGCCAAGCACACAAAAAAATAATCATGAACCACATTCTCTGTGACAAAGTGAGAAACAATTTTTAGTGAGTACTATTACAACAAAGAAATCGACATCGAACAAAAGTTAGCATTTTGCAACCGCCGTATCTACGTTTTGATCTGTTCTTTGTTTGTCGTTCATAGAGTTACTATTCCTAAGCATTACAATGAATTTGGTAAGAGTTCTTTTTGTTATTCTATTGCAAAAAAGTACCACTACCACGATTTCGCTGTAAGTTTTTTTTATTATTATTATTAACTCCAAGAGTAATTTACACCTGTCTGAAAGACAGCAAGTAAATGGTTTGATATACAAGTATAATAACATGTAGGCAGTCATCCATTGAATCATCCCTTTAAAAGTTACATCTTATCTAAGACTTATTTAAACATGGCCCTTAAAATCTATTTAGGATGTCTGTAGGCTTAAATCTTTTAAGCCTGCGTGTATCACTACTTTTATTAAGAAGTCTGCGCGCTAACACATTAGGGTTCACTGCCAATTTATCACAATATACCACACTAAACTTTTTAGCTTCTTCTTTCACCGTAGATATGGACAGATCTCTTCTAAGTATGCTATTGGTGACGAAGCAAGGTGCGTTAGTAATAACACGTAATACCTGCTGCTAGTGCTGCTGAACCCCACAGCTGTATCCCATAAGTCCAAATGGGTTTCAATATCGTTTTATATAATAGGACTTTATTTTCCAGAGTAAGTTGTGATTTTTTGCCTATTAGCCAATATATTTGCTTAAGTTTTATGTTGAGTTGTTTCTTCTTGTTATCAATGTGCGGCCTCCAAGTTAGTCTTCGGTCTAATGTTATGCCTAATTATTTAACTTGATTAGATTAGGGTATTATTTGGCCATTTAGGACTATTGGCGAACAGGTAGGTCTTTTTGTTGTAAAAGTTACGTGCATGGATTTCTGTTCGTTCACCCTTATCCTCTAGACATTGAGCCAGTTTTGGATATCATTTATGTTGTTTTGCAGAATGTTGGATGCTCTTGCTGGATTCTTGTGTGATACCATTACGACAGTATGATACGCAAAAGTTGCCACAACTGCATTTTGGTGCACTGGTAAATCCGCAGTATAAAGTAAATATACAATTGGTCCCAAGATGCTCCCTTGTGGCACACCTGATTTTATAGGTTTTAGATTTGTTTGTTCGTCCTCGTAGTTGATGTAGTAGCATCTGTCTTCTAAATAAGATTTTAGGAGGTGATATAAGCTGCAAGTTAAAACGTTTTTAAATTAAAAATCAAATGTCATGTTCAAATAACTACCAACCTTTATTTTTTTTTTTGTATTCATCTGTCGGAAAAAAAATTGAGTTATTTCCTTTTATCTATAAGGAAAAAGTACATTGAAGTTACTTTCTTACTTTGCCATAATTGCTTGTGTAATTTTCTATAAGGGTTAAGTGGCAGAACAGTTTATTTTTTCACTATAAACTGAATTTTGCCCTTAAAATTGTGTAATTCCTATTTTATATACCTACCTAAAATAAAGACAATTTATTATAATTGTAAGTTCTGGCAAATGCTTAGAACTCTGCTTCCCCAGTTGCTTCTTGGGTAATGGCTGAACGAGTCGCTGACGCCTATGTTCCATATCGTTTTCTTCTCAATCTTCGGTTTATAAAATATCTTTGTTGCTACTATCATTAACAGCAGAAGTAGTTTTGTAAACTAGTGTCTTGGATGCACCAATTTTAAAATGTATGTAACATAACATTTCACTCCTTTTTTATTTCTCTTGTCGATGACGAAAGACAGGTTTTCTCAATTCCGTCTGTCTGCCTATCTGACTGTCTGCCTGTCTGTAGCCGGTATAACCTAATAACTATTTGATGGAGGAATACGCTATTTTGCATACAAATTATATGTCTCCCTAACATGAAACCGAACATATATACAGGGTGAGCACCATAAGAAAATAAAGTTATGTTTATTTTTGCTTTAACTGAGAAATCGATGAAAACAATAATTTCCAAATAGCTCATGATTTACACTTGACGATATTGGGATACAACATGCAGGGTGTAGAAATGATTTACGCACCATAGGGATTTCAATGCAAATTTTTTCATATGAAAATATTTGCTTCCGTAATTATTTTAGAGCAAACTTGTATGGAAGTTTTTTGTAGAGAAAAAAATTCTGTATCCATTTATGCTATCATTTGTCATTCTACATTTCGGAAAACCGAAAATTTAAAGAAATAAAATTACCATTTTTAGACAAATCAGTGGTGTCTTGAAATTATTGAAGCATCTCAAAGCATCAACAACATTAGTTTGCTGTTTATTTGTTGCATCTGTCAAATGTAGCGGCAACCATGGCACTTCTTGCACCTGATCTGCTTCCAGCATATCACCACTTCAGAATTTGCACTGATTTAAAAAAAATTATAATTCTAGTTTATTTTATTATTAGGTTTTCTGACGTAAAATGACAAAAATGATGGTATAAATGGATGCAGAATTGTTTGCTCTACAAAAAACCTATTAGAAGTTTACTCTAAAATAATTAGGGAAGCAAATATTATCATATGAAAAAATTACTATTGAAAACCCTATGGTGCGTAAAGCATTTCTACACCCTGTAAATAGCATAAATGTTGTAAAAGAGATAAAAGGGGTCAACAATAAATGCTTTTTATTTAAGGCAGCCGCATCTCACCAATGCGAGATATCGTGGATGGCCGAGTGAAGCGAATGGGCGGTTAACTTGCGGGGTAGAGCCAAACGTTGAAATCATATTCGCACAGTCGTTCGGAGGCGCTGAAGTATAAATTCCAGAGCCGGTAATGTTTTTATCTCCCGTGTCTAAAAGACGAACGAATGATTGTAATCGCGAAAAAGCATATTCTCGATTTTTCTTCAGATCTACAAGTTTCAGGGTCTCTAGATGACGAAAAACAGGTTTTCAACTATTTAATGGAGGAATACGCTGTTTTGTAGCAGATATGTCTCCCTGGTATGAAACCATTTCGGACCAATATATACAGCGTGGCAACTTTAAGAAAATATTTTTTTTACATTTTTGCTTTAACTGAGAAATAGATAAAAGCAATAATTTCCAAATAGCTCATGATTTACATTTGACGACAATGGGACACAACACATATAGCATAAATGTTGTATATATAATGCGAGAAGTCCTCGGTGGTCGAGTGAAGCGAATGGGCAGTTAACTTGCGGGGGACCGCCTAGAGTTGAAATCCTAGTCGCACAATCGTTTGCAGGCGCTGAAGTCTAAATCCGACCGCCGGTAATGTTTTTACCTCCCACGCCTAAAGGACGAACGAATTATTGTATTCTCGAAAAAATCACCTTTCCGAGATTTCTTCAGATCTTCACTTTCCAGGGTCCATAGATGACGAAAAACAGGTTTTCTCAATTTCGTATGTCTGTTTGTCTGCTTTTTGCCGGTATAAGTCAAAATCTATTTGTTGGAGGAAGACGATAATTTGCTTGCCGATTATATGCCTTCCTGGCATGAAACCGACAAAATTTCGATAAAATATATATAGGATGAGCACATTAAAAAATCAAAATATGCTTATTTTTGCTTTAATTCAATAACTGTTACTTAAATAAAAGTAATATTTTGCACATAGCCCAAGATTTTACGAAAAGGAGCATATTTTGGACTCAACATATACAGGGTGAGCACCTTAAAAAATAGAACGTTGTTAAGTTTTGCTACAACTAAGGAGTAAATAATAGTTACAATATCCACATAGCTCAGATTTTATCCTTAACTAAAATGTAACCAACATATACAAAGTAAATGTTCCAAGAAATAAAAAAGAGGCAATCAAAATCTGCGTTGTATTTAAGGCAGCCGTATCTCACTGATGGGTCCTCACTGGCTACCGCCGATTAGTAAAATCGCATTCGCAGGCTCATTGACAGGCGTTTAAGTCCGAAATACCATTGCCGGTAATGGTTATTTTATTTGTAAGTTGATGTAATTCAGATTACCAAATGTTTTCTTTTATTGTTTCAGTATTACGACAAAAAAATTAAAATTGTTTAGTGTCACAACGTCTACTTGCGAGGAAAGCCCTTTACAGATGTTTTTCCTAAGTATTTTCTGCGTTTTACTTTTACTCTCCTCGTCTAAAAGACGAGGAAAGTATTATAACCGGGAAAAATTGCCTTCCAAGGTTTCCAGATTACCTTAAATAGGTTTTCTCAATTTCGTTTGTTTTCTGCCGGTATAACCGGCATAACTTATTTGTTAGAGAAAGACGGATTATATGCTTTCTTGGCATAGTAATGAGAAAATGTAGATAAAATACATACAGGGCGAGCACCTGAAAAAATACAGTTTTAACTGTTTTTGGCTTAACTCAAGAAACATTACATAAATCAGAGTAATATTTTGCAGATATCTCAAGTTTTTAGGTTTGACGAAAAAGGGCACATTTTGGACCCAGCATATATAGGGTGAGCAACTTAAAATAGTAAAAGTTTGCCCACAGCTCAAGCTTTACCCTCGTTGAAAATGGAACCCAACAGATGCAAGGTGAATCTTATAACAGAAATAAAAAGGGGCAACGAATAAGTGCGTTGTGTGAATGGAGCTGCATCGCAGAAATTCTAAGGGTCATATGTGGCCGCATGCGACAAACGGGCGTGGGCGGGCTACTGCCAAGAGTTGAAGTCGCACGCACAGGCGCATTTTGAATCCCAACGCTGCGCTGGTAATGGTTTTTTATTTGCAAATTGATGTAATTCACATTACACACAATATGAAGATAATTGATGGTACGGTAGGAGGAAGCAGTAGTAAAGGTAATGTGGAACAGCACAGCCAAGCAGCAAGAAGAAATGCATTATAATGCATATGAAATCATATTTGATATATTCAAGAACGTGAGATTTTTGAAAGCTAGGCAGGCAGAGCATGCTAAAAGAAAGCAATTCTAGGCTAGTTTAGGAAAACGAAAAGGAAGCTCAGCGTCGTTAATAGGAAGAGAATATCAGAATATTACAAATCTTTGGGACTGAATTACAAAAGAAGTTTTTTTACAAAGCATCCTACGAGTTGTGTTGGCGGGGAAGCATCCTGCCGTGTGTACTATTTTAAAGAGGAAACTCATGAAAGCCAATTTGACGTTTTAAATTCAACTCTTTTTTTAGTAAGACGGAACAGGGGGATGCTGCGAAGATTAGGGAAACTAAATACGTAATTTGGAACACTTCAATTTCTAATGCTTGTCCTGTGAGATAAGATTATTGTATTAAAAAAAAAATGTTGATTTCCGGTTCTTTAAAAAAATGATTGCCAAACGACCAACCCATGTAACTACTAACAGATTATTTCTCAAACCAAATCCTGGATGGAAGCGTGATTATCCGAAAGGATGGTATAAAAATAGACCAGTCGGCTATAACAAAATGTCTGCATGGTTAAAACCAGCAGCAGAATCTATAACGATCAACACTAAATCCACAAAGATTACAAATCATTTTTTGCGTTTTACAGCAGGATCTTAATTGGCTAAAAAAGAAGTAGGACAAACGCAATTAATAAAGATTGGTGGTCATTCATGTGTTACCTCTGTTAACCTACTCGTATATGTACAAATAGACAATAAACACCACCAACAATTGGTGGAGAAACTACGTGGAGAACAAGAAAGGAATCACCCGACTCAGCATCAGCTTGATATTGAAGCAGTAAACACGATTGCAAATAAGGAAAATATTACTAATAGTCAAGTGACATATTACCTGGTCCATCAAATATGTCCAGCAAAATCCACAAAATCAACAAATAATTTGCGCTAAGTGTGTTTTTCAATGCAATTTGTTTAATAATTAACAATGATTAGTTTTACGTATATGATAAAGTAAAAGTTGTATTACATCCTATTAGACTACGATATCTTAAAAAAAATCATTAAAACCTGTATAAGTAAATTATGAAGCACCAGGACTGATTTTTGGAAATCAGCACGGTGGTAATAATTTCCGTGAAATATAGATTTCTTTGGCGGTCAAAAATGCTCAAACCTTATTGGCCCAGATTTATAAAATGCGATTTTCAAAACCATTATCTTGAAGATATTTACCAGAATGCTGAAAAGACTCTAGTAAATCTGTACCGTTACTGTCACTTAAATTTAAAAAAATAGGAATTCTCAACGCAAGAAGTAGATAATTATCGGTGGTTTCCATTTTTTGTTAGAACAAATATTATTTTTATGCGTAAGTGTAGACAGCGGTTCATCATTAGACGTATTAATTTCTATTTCCGTAAGCAAGTCATCGAAGTCTTCATGCATCATTTCAAGATGAACATCTGAGAAATATTGGTCGACATGGTCAGTTCACTCTTGAAGTTTGAAAACCATAAGACGTCCTTAACATAAAATAATGTTAGCTGACCTCAGCGAGTATTTTTTAAAATTCAGTACATAGACTCGTTCAAGGTATCACTGGTGACACATAACCTAAAAACCAACGCCTAAGTTGCTTCTGGACAATAAAATTAGCAAGGATATACCCTCATGTAAGGTATAAATTAAATATGAATTCTACAATATTTGAAAATATTCTAATACTTACGTTTATTCTTATTAAATGCCATTGCACAATGTTCACGTTTGTTAAGCACCGGTAGATAAAACGTGCTGCGCTACACAGCAGCAGAATGTTGAAATATATTTTCCGCAACCCAACAAGCACACCATACAGAGTGTATCTAAAATGTAGGTCATGGCTACGTATGCATATAGTACGTGTAAAAATAAGATAAAAAGAGGTAATGAACATATTTCCTAAACAAACTGTTAGCGAGAAACAGGGTGCAGAAGTTTCATTTTCTTAGCTGTGTGCTGATTCTTCTGAGGAGGCTCGAGGAACGCTATTTACATTTTCAAGGTAAGTATTACTCAAGACTAGGCACCTTTGACTATTACTTGCATTGAAAGAGGAGGTACCTGGTTCGGTTGAAGAACGAAATTTCAGTACCTTGTGTCTCGGCAACCCTTTGGTTACGGACATATGATCATATAAACTTTTTGTCTTATTTTATACGTTCTGCCCGCATACGATGCAGTGACCTGCAGTTTAGCACCTTGTATGCGATATCTCGGTACTAGATCCTCAAATGCACGCAAAGGCACAGATAATTATGATTTTCTCGAGGTACCATCTATGATACATGTGAACTGAGGAGGATATGTGGATTCGTCGACTACGAAAAGGCATTTGATAGCATCGAAACTTCGATTATACAACATGCGTTAAACAGCTGGAGGATTGATAGCAGTTATAGTCAGTTATCGACCTTATTTTTTCGTTTCTTATTCTGTCTTTTCTCGTGATGTTTAGCATGGCCCTTTCCATTGCTCTTTGAGCTATTTTCATCTTTTCTATGTTGTGTTTGGTCGATGTCCAATTTTCTGTTCCATACGTCATTGCCGGCAAAACACACTGTTCGAACACTTTCGTTTTTAGGTGTTGCGCGATTTTGTTGTTTCTTAAGATGAACGATAACTTTCCGAATGCCACCCATCCCATTCTAATTCTCCTCTTAATTTCTTCTTTTTCGTTGTTTCTGCTTAATTCAATTCTCTGTCCCAGGTATATATATTCTTTTACTCTTTCGATGTTGATTCCTTCTACTTGTATCTCAATCTCTGGACCTGGATACATTATTTTGGTTTTAGCTAGGTTCATTTCCAATCCTACTTTTAGTGACTCTCTGTTCAGGTCTTCTATCATGTTTTTTAGGTCTTCTATGTTGTCTGCCAGTAGGATGGTGTCGTCTGCATATCTTAAGTTAGTCAGTCGTTCTCCATTGATATTTATGCCTTTTTCGGTCCAGTTCATGTTCTTGAATACGTCTTCCATGGCTAGTGTAAAAAGCTTTGGCGAGAGTGTATCACCCTGCCTCACTCCTCTTCTGAGTGGGACAGGTTTTGTTTTTTCATGTAAAATATACGTTGCTGTTACTTCTTCGTTCAGTTGCTTTATGATCTCTATATATCTTTGGTCAATTCTGCTATTTTGCAGTGCCTTATAGACAGCCCAGTGTTCAATGCTGTCAAATGCCTTTAGGTAGTCTATAAATGCCATATACAACGGGAATCCGTATTCATTAGATTTTTCTATTAATATTTTAATTGTTAATAGGTGGTCCCTGGTGCTGTAGTTCTTCCTGAAGCCAGCCTGTTCGTGGGGTTGGTATTCGTCAAGTTTTCTTGCCAGTCTCGTAGTAATTATTTTTGTCAACAATTTATATATATGAGACAGCAGACTGATTGGTCGATAGTTCTCAAGATTTGTATTGTCTCCTTTTTTATATATTAATATCACATTGGCATTCTTCCAATATAAATAAGGTCGATAACGAAGATAACAGATGTAGGCATCAAGATAGCACAACTAAAATGGAATTACGCCGGACATGTGGCTAGACTTGAGAAAAACCGATGGAACCGCAAGATTATAGAATGGAGACCATATCAACATAAAAGAGGAAGAGGAAGACCACCTATGCGCTGGTACGATGATCTCAAGAAAACGAGTGGACTAAAGTGGATTCAAATAGCACAGGACCGTGAACGCTGGAAGGAATTAAGGAAGGCCTATGTCCAAAAATGGATTTAAACAGGCTATGAAGAAGAAGAAGAAGAAGAAGATAGTCAGTTATTAGGAGTAATAGCCGATAAGGCGACATGAACTTACCAAATACATGAACAAAGAAAAGCAGTACAGCTGGAGAGGGATGTCAGACTAGATTATTCACTTTAGCTCTCGAGGACGGTACTGAAGCAGTAAACTGGTTGGAAATAGAAGTAAATTTAATGGGGGTTCCATGGCTGCTTCTCTCGGCCCCTCGTAATACGGCTGTCACGGAAATAGTTGGCCCCGGATGTCATAATAACATCATGACAGTCGTTAGTGGTGTTGGAAGTCCCCATAAATTGTGCAGCGACGCCTATAATTGGCCTAACAGCTGTTGACTGAGTACCAAAATTTAAAAAAAAATGACATGGAAAAATCTTACGTCCATAACGTAGTAATAATCGCAACAGAAAAACAAGACTTTTAAGATATGTTAGTGAATTTAAGTGGATAAGGAAGGGAAAAAGCTAAAGAATATAAATTTAAAGTGAATGTTTAATCGAGTCCAAAGAATATGAACACAAACTAAAGAGATGGGAAAGGTATCAGAATGCAAGGTTTAACTGTTGTACTTGGAAGAACTGAAATAAAAAAAGAACAAAACAAGCATGGGCAGCTTTTGGAAAACTTAGTTTCATTAAAAAAAAACAATAATATCCGATTCTTAAGTAAAGGCATTTAATATGCGCGTACTGTATGTGATTTGTTATGGATCACAGAATTGGAAAGGTATGAAGGTATTAAGAACGACACAACTTGCAATGGAACTTGCTACGCTTGGAATATCACTGAAAGACAGACAAGTGAAAGAATGGATAAGGCAGAATACCAGAGTAAGGAAGAACAAGAATAAATACTTGCTACGTACGTAGTACAAACGATAACAGATATTGTTACGATACTTTTGGAGCGACCATCGTATTAGCAAACTTTTGCTAGTTGAATTTTTAGCTTTGAGTCTCATTAGGTGGCTTTTTGGAATTTTTGCATGCTTTAAATTAGTTCTGGTTAGCGCTGCCCTAATTTTAAATTCTCTCCTATAATTATCAAGCAGTTTGGTAAGCAACTCTTCGAATAATTACCCATATTTTACAAATTAAATTTATTTTGGTTAAATTCCTACAGATATTTGTGTATGGCGCTTAGGCAACCCTTATTGCAATTATTCTGCACTATTCTATTTGTTGCTAGATAAAGGATATCTCTTCTTGCAGTCACACTTTTCAGGCTGTTTTTTCGCATCTTCTGGCCCAAAAATTTTGGAAAGTTTTGATCACTGGTAACTGGTGGATTTTTGAGTTCCTTTCCCAATTTAAACTTGGTGCAGGCTGCTAGTGCCTCGGCCGTGTGCTTAAATTTATGAGCTAATTAGTGTGGCTCTGCTCCGTTTCGATTCCTTGGAGGATCTACAAAGCACATGTGCCCTTAAGACGTTCGTATTTGATTTGGTTGTACTTACGTCATTTGCAATTGCGGATTCGTCTGAGGCCAGCATTGTTCTTGCACTTTCTTCTGGCTCAATTCCAGCGTGAGGTAAGATAAGGCCCGTTTCTTCTTACTTGGAACTCATTTGGGCGTTGTGCGTTATAGCCATCTCCTGTCGGATGCTATTTCCTGTCGGGTGCCAGTACAGCCAAATTTACTTGGGAGAGTTTGGACGCTTCCTGCGAGAGGTTAAACTCCTCCCGGAAGAAGCTTAGCATTCCCCGTCGATTTGGGCTCCTGTAACTGTCGAGTTGTCAAGAAATTTCGCAACTCCTGTGGGCTACGCTAGAGAGTGTAGCACCGCACTCATCTGCAACGTATCCACCGCCTCCTCGGCCCGCTCGGCCTTCCGATGCGTCTGCCGAGGCCCCCGCTGCTCCAGCCCTCTTCGACCCCCTCAACCTAACAGACAGGTTAGGATTCGCCATGTCTTTTTTTCTACGGGCAAGAGACTGATATAGTTATTACTCACTGCGCCTGGTGTACTTTAAAGGTAGTTAGTAGAGTCCCGTTTCGTTAGTAGCTAGGGCATGTGTGATATTTCTAGCATAGAAATGCTTTGTATAGTTAGATGTTAGGGCATGCTTTTGTATAGGTCAGATGTGTTGATATGATAGGGCTTTTTCAAATTTCGAGCGACCATTTTGTGCGGTTTAGTGAACCTTATTGAATCATTAATCGGACTTACCCGCGTCCGTGAAGACAGTTCTGCAGCTTAATCGTGTAGGAGCTTTCGGTTTTGAATCAGCCCCGAGCCACGACTTCCCTGAGGAACCTACGAATTACAGAATAGTTAGCTTTCATGTTGCTGCCTAGCTTTCATTTATGTGCAGCCTGGCAAATTAATTTCAGACGTTAGATCCACTTACCAGAGCCCTGTTTAGGAGGTTCCGCTGACTGCGGTCCCGCCGGTCGCCGCGCCCCGTCGAGCCCTCCTGTAACCTGTATGTTAGGTCTTTCGCTCAATTATTTCAGTTTTAAGGTCGTACTTACAGCTCGTTAGTCGCCATTTGCGTGTCGGCCGCTTGACATCTGACGTTTTGTTTCGTGCTGATAGTGGCTAGAGAAGCGACGTCGGTAGTCGTTTGCTTCACTTTGGAGTCTCATTAACTATTTTGTCGGAACCTTTTTCGCGGTGTTTGCAGTTTAAGTTCATGGCTAATTAATCTCGGGTTAGTAGCGGTTCTGTCACAAGGCCCGCCGCCGGTAGGCTCATTGTCAATTCCGCGTTATTGTAATTTATTTGCGAGACTCTACGTAGGTACAAGTTTGCCGAGGGATTATTCAAGCGATTGCCTTAGCGTTCATAAATGTACTTGATGTATTTCCACTGAGGAAACCACCCTGCTTTTATATGGCCATATATCCTCGTTGTTTTTGACCCCTAGAAATTTTGAATACTTACTTTAGGATTTTTTTGAGCTGATACTTGGGGTTTCGCATCAGCTGTGCGCTTGCATAACCCGGCTCTGCTACATCCTGCCTCACAGGGTACCTCCAGTCTATTTAATTTTTTTTCTCGCGTAATTTAATACTCGCTACGCTCCTCTTAAACCCCGCGTTATTTCATGCTCTCGCGGAATGTCGGCACCTGAGTAGGGAATTCGATTGGTTTATGCCGTACCCTCAATGTTTTAATGTGTTAGCATATTCACAGATTATAGTCATCACTGCACGTGGGCTACTGTTTGCTTGATATACATATATTTATAATTATTACTGCATGCCGCCTACTGTGTGTTTTTTTGGTTTTTGTTAGAAATATACATATATTCATATTTATTGCCACGTATTGCCTATGTTACTTTTATCTATTTTTGCATACTGCCTGTTGTGATTTTGGATGTATACTTATATGTTTGCTATGCACTATAGTACCCACCAATATTGAAATAAAGCTGTGATATACTCATTGGTTGTTGATTTGTTTATTTTTGATCTGCTCCGTTCCACCTTCTCCGATTGATTTGCTGTTTTTAACTGTTTTTAACGCTTCCTTATTTTAAAGTGTTCCATTTCAGAAATGCACTCATAGTTCTACAATAAAATATGTTAATACAGAGTATCTATATACCCGCCTCAATGCAAGTCAAGCAAGTAGGCATTCAAAGGTCCTTTTTGCCAACCCCGTGGACAAGGTCTAGGCATGCAGAGTACCAGGTGCTTTAGTCCTACTTAGAATTTTGCCGAGACTAAGGATTTCCAATCCTAGCAAGAGATGTTTTACATGCTACACATCGCAGTAACATGGAACCCAAGGCTTTACATCACTTCCGAATGATGGCATTCTGCAAAGGTTTTCATCCGCATTTTTAATTTTTTTTTAAACGTCACCGGGATCGGGGATCGTACTCTCGACCCTTAGATCAGTAGCCAGAATACTTAACCACTGAGCTATGGAGCCCGGCTAGAATCTAGACTAAATGTACTTGGTACATGCAGCACTAATAGCAATTGATGTCAAACTTAATTTAGACTACGTAAAGATAATAGTCTCTGGCTTTTCAGCTTCTAAGGTTGTTTTTATCAACATTACAATTTATACCCATTTATTTACTCAACAGTGTACGTTTTAAAAGTACTACAAGAAGCTAAAGTTAATTAAGTACTTATATAGCCAATATAATCTGGTTTATGGAATGTAATTGCTGCAGTTGAAGTATTAGGATTGACAGAAAGTCAAATTTAGTTCGTCCCTAACTATGTGATGAGGGTTTTATGTTAACAGAGAAATACGTTGGTATGGACATTGAATTCCAGTTCTGAAATTAGTGTGAATTAGGAACCACTAGTTTCTGGCATGTGCTGCTATAATCCTAGGTAGACAGCATTTGATCATATAATAGCGTAATTAGCTGCTTTAATTATGGGATGCTATAATCGGGAGTTAATTCCCGATACTAAAGGTCAGCGCAATTCATCAGGTTTCTGTCTGTGGTTGGTTGCATACTACAAAGCATAGGTAAATCCTACCTTGTAATAAGAAGGCTTTGTTGCAGAAGCTGCAGGATAATGTCATTAAACGTGATAAATAATAGCTTCAAAGATTGTTCTTAATACTAAAATAATAGTTCAATTCTGAAAACTAATTTAATAAATTTAAGTTGCTTTTTAAAAAATAGGACTTATACCTATCATCTCTGAGTATAAGAGTATTGTTATGCAAATTTGCTTTAGGTTGCAAAATATACAAAGCATAATGTGTTTAAATACTTTAAATTAAATCATAATAGCTGTCCAGTAAACAGATTTACAGAAACCGATTCCACTGAATAGGTTAGGGACTCCGTTCCCCAAAATTTTATTCAGCAGCAGTTCCGGTTTCCGGCTTCACATTGAATATCTGCTGGGCATCTATGCTTTCAACAGGGAATATTCTATATAAAAGCATAATAAGGTTAAACGGATACACCGAGCGCAACAAAAGTAGTTTACTGAAAAAAGTTTCCCTTTAAAGTACGTTTGTAACTTTAACGCTCCGTAAAGTATCGTTCATTTTCTTGAACGTACGAGTCTAGAACTGCATAAATCAATTAAGGTTAATTAATTTCTATCAGTAAAGCATCAACGCAACAGTGCACGGCTATAATTAGCACCAGCCGATCTTCTATGTGAGTAAACTCGGTGTTCTAAAGGTGGAAGTTCATTTGGTTCAAATAAATAATTTCCGCTAGGTTTTCTGTAGAGTTTGCAGAATATCTGTTTGAGGAGGATCTGGAAAGGGAATTGCTGGTTACCGCTAGTATAATTAGCTTGTTTTAATTGCAAGCTTTGCAACTTTGGGCTCCGCAGAAAAGGGGCAAAAATACGTCAGAAGCAGCGCAGGAAGATTTACTGCTCGGAGTTACGATTGATTAACCTTTAATCTTAAATTGTTGCGTTGCCGTATGCATTGCCCGCTCAAGACTAAAAAGAGCTAATTTACTTAATGGCACTTGAGACTTAATTAAACGCAATAGTACGTGGGTTTGTTTTAATTAAGATGTATCGAAATCGTCGTATGATCGTTTAAATTGAAAGAGCATTTAATGCCTTGAAGCATAGTAACAGACCAACAGTAAACTAAAGTTCTTGTTAGTGCAATGAAAATATTTACTATAAATTACTAAACGTTGTTTGTGCAGTAAAAGTGCAGTTAACAATTCTACTTTCTACTACGATCCTATTTTTTATTAATCTGAAATATAAAAAAATTGTAGTAGCAGGTTATCAGCTCATAGTTTAAATTGCGTGTAATCCAACAAATTCAAGTGATAACACGTAATTCTATAGGCTGATTTGCCATAACTTCTAATTTTTTTCAGGAATAAATACTGACACTGTTAAGGTAAATTCCTGGTATAATTACTAGAATAGAAGTTGTAGTTGATCATTAATTCTTAATGGGTGCCCCCCCCCCTCCCATATGCTTTTGCAAATGTGGAGGCAAATAATTTATTTAGTGTTGGTAGTACCGGGAGATTAAAAATGATTGACTGGCCGCTCTCATAAAATATGTCTTTAGTAAAAATGTGCCGCCTTGCACCGATTGGGTCTGAACTATAGTAGTTAACTTCAAGTCAAATAGCACTACTTATTTAAATTGATTTATTCAATTATAATGAACAACTAGCTTTAAATATATCACAATCGATGCTCGAAATGTGCACCACCGTTGGCTATACACTAATCTCTTCTTTTCATGCTATCAAATACTCCATACAGCTGTTCTTCGGTTATTCTTTGTACAGCATCTTCTATCGCTTTATAAAACTTCATGATCTGCTTCTGCTTCGGGAAATTTTTCCCAGAATTTGTGAACACACGGCATTATTGGGTGAACCCACCTGCCATTTTCATCTTTATTTCCATTTCGAAGATACGATTGTAAATGGAATTTTTCCTCAAGTGAAAACGGCATTATTACAATTGATAGTTCTAACCTAAAATAAAAACATTTGGTAAAACGTTTCAATAATTTATAAAAAGGAAGAATTGACTTACTTTTGTCACAAACGTGGATGCTATTGTTAGTTTTGAAAAAACTGTTGTTAAAAATAGCGAAAAATATTGAAATGAACGAAAAACTGAAATTTACAAAATACAAACAAGCTGAAACTGACAGCCACAGAACAATACCTAATCAGCTGACATCTGATAAACAGCTAACTTTACTGCAGAAACTTGGCGTAGATATTGATAACCTGCGCGGAAGAAAGTTTTTTCGGTCAGCCTTTCTTGATCTTCCCGTATATACAGGGAATTTATTTTAATAGTTAACATAGCTGTTTCGTTTCTATGCCAGAATTTAATCATACAGGGCACTTCCATAGTTACCAATTATATCAATAGATTAGAGCGTTTATTTTATTATAGGGTGGTATAGAAACGAAACGCTTATGTTAACTATTAAAATAAATTTACTGTATAGCAAACAAAAACTTGGCCCTGCAACGTGCAATGTCTCTTCTTTTAATTAAAAAGACCAGACCGAAAATTGCTGTCGTATTTGGTTATACTATTAGAGTACTTTTACCTTAGAATAGCTAATAATAACAATTTAAAAGAAACAATAACTAATAACTAAAATATTATGCAATATGTATGTACTAACTATACATAACGAGGTATAATATACTATTACCCATTCTCTTTGCTTAACCTGTATTTACTTCGGAATATATCCTGAGATGAACGGTGTTTAAGACGTTTATGTACCGTATCGGAAACTTTTACCCCTTAAACGGCTGTAGAGTTGTTTTCTTTTTTAAGTTATGTTTGCAGTAAATACGACATTGGCATTTTATATCTGGCAGGTGAGGTTATATTAGTAATGTCATTTTAACAAATATAAACATTTCTGTAAAATATTAAAAATATTAATAGCAAAAATAAGCACAGATTTTCAAAGTGATCTCCTCCATGTTTCATGGACAGCACCAGTTTGCGTTCAGTATTGAGCATTATGTAAAAGGTAAGTGCTCCTATCAAAATTGTATAGGCTGTATTATAAAATATCGATAGGTCAATTTTAACGCTTCCACAAAACTCTGCAAATAACTCTACATTCTTCAAGCAATAGTTTTTCCCAAACTGACAGGAACACAAAGTTGACATTTTGCAATGTCTGTGACACTGCTCGAATGCTTTTACAGCAACCTAGTTTGTGTTGATATCACCCACGTTTTGCACACAATGTGATAAAGTGCAATAAACCATGTTCGTTCTTAAAAAACTATTCAAACAAGCACGTAGTTTTACTCCGCCTACGATTGCTGCAAACAAATAGGGTTTAATTACATTCAAACTTACCAAAATCAACTATCGCAAAAGTGCAAGGCTCTCGCTTGTACTAATTACGCGTCCGTTAGCGTGCAGACTTGCATCGCCTTCTTCTGGCAAGTTTAGTTTTTCTTTTGCATGCAGTACACGTGTCCATCAACACTCAGGCATCGCCACCTTCCATCGGTGTCTCTGCTATAGTACCTTCCTGCAAATCATTTACATTTACATGTATTATCTGCATCGCCACATCATTTTGGCACATATTTTGTGTCACCTATGTACTGTTCACATTCTGTGACATTACCGCCTTGTCGTAGCGAACCTGTTGTTGAACGTGCATAGCAGTCACTTGCATTCGGGTGAAATTATGTACCGCTGCCTCATTCTGGCGAAAATTTTGCTTCACGCTTATGCAGTACACGTGTTTCCATAGTCACCTCCCTTCGGTGACTCTGCTGTTGTACATGCATGCAAATCATTCACATTCGCGTGCAAATCTGCACTGTCACCTAGGTTTGGCGCAAATTTC
The DNA here is from genome assembly GCA_940337035.1 of Agriotes lineatus. NCBI lineage: Eukaryota > Metazoa > Arthropoda > Insecta > Coleoptera > Elateridae > Agriotes > Agriotes lineatus. Next base: position 132,316,236 of record OW679195.1, on the reverse strand, counting down.
GTTTCATCTGCATACCGTCACATTCTCAGAAATCACCGCATTCTTCTTACGGGTCCGGTGTTGAACCTGTATGTCAGACATATGCATGTACGTACAAATATGTACCGCCGCCTCGTTCTGGCACAACTGTTGTTTCACCTGCATGCAGCTCACATACGTCCATCGGCGCTCAGAAATCACCGCCTTCTCTGGCAGGTCTGTTATTGAACATGCATGTCAGTCATCTATGTTTATATGCAAATACCTCCTCGTTCTGGCGCAACTTGTATTTCTCCTGCATACAGCGCACATGAGTCTATTGGTGGTCTGGCATGACCACCTTCTTCTGCCGGGTCTGTCGTTGTACCTGCATATCAGTCACCTATGTTCACGTGCAAACATGCACCGCCGCCTCATTCTAGTACAAGTTTTGTTTCACGACTACGTCCTCAACCTGCTATCGCTGAAAAAGCATCTTCATGGTCTAAGTCGGTCCAGTGCATTCGCCAGCCACTTGTGCTTGGTCCCTTATCCATCATCCCACACCCGCAGTTGCGTCCACAACCTGCTATCGCTGCTTGGCTGATTTCGCCTACTATTTAGATTAACATAAGCTTCCAAGCTTTCATGTGTTTATTTGTTTGTTGCTTATAATTTTTTTTACTTTTTTTATGCACACGCATGCTGTGTTTCTCTCTTTTAAGATTACATCTTTAAAGTAGTAGGAGACGCTGGATCAACGTCCCGGACTCGTGTAACTAGTGGCAGTGTATGTGTAGCGTTGTGTTTTCGTTATGTGTTACTTTCATTATTTATATTACTTTCTTTCATTATTGTTACCGTTATTGTTATTGTTATTGCTAGCATTTGTTCTTGTTATTATTTTAAAGATTTTTGAAAAGATCTTGGAGGTTTTGCAGCTAAATATAATCCTGCTAATTTCATCCGGTATTATATTAGTTTTCCTACCTCCTTCCCCCAACTTTTTATGTGGTGGGGGGGGGGGGGGTTATGATATATTGCGTTACTCGGTTTTAGTTGTTAAGATGACGTAACAAACAAAGAATACAAACTTATAAAATATATCTTCTAAGGGCACACACGCATTATTCAGTATTCCATACTCAAGTCTCTAAATTGATGCATCACTTACATAACATTCATATAAAGTAATACACCCTTAATGGTACCTGTCTTTACTCATCACTACTAACATAAATTTAAAGATATCTACAGCACTCTAGATGATAAAAGTTTTTGATCATATTCCTAATTATTAATAACTAGTTAAGTGTACCTGGACATTTTTGTACATCATTGAAAAACTTCTTGGTCCATTGTTGTCAACTATAGTTCATCCTGAATTTCAATACACTGTTTACTGCTTCGTGCAAGTGGTTAGCAGATTTGAAAATATTTTCGTTCTGGTTGAGAATCGGGGTGCAATATACAAATACAGGCAAACCAGAGTTGATGGGTTGCGGTACATCATGTGTATATAAATTGTACAAATGTGGATCGAGTACTGAACCCTGATGAACTTCGGCTTCAATTTTGCGCTAACAGGTGACTGATTGCTAATTTTACCAAAAAACGTTCCATTTTTAGAAAAATATGCAATTTTGTTTATTAAATATGGGGAACTTGGCAGCTGTAGTAATTTATAGATAAGACTATTATGCCAGACCCTATTAAACGATTCTTTGATTCAAAGCGTAGTTTAATTATCTGGGTAACAATTTATGATTGACTGAATCGTTGATTCCAAATTCCAACTGATATATTGGTAGGATGTTTTGAATTTGAACAACTTATTTAAGTATATACTTCCCCAAAGACACAGAAACGCGTATCCATATGATAAAAATATCTGTCTGCAAAACAATTCCACAAATGTTGTACACTATATTTATGTCAACCTATAGAAACCGTTTTACAGCGCTAGCAGCCTGCACGTATCAGAAAATGCAATGATGCGTTGGTAACTGTTTTTACGTGGTTACGTGCAAAACATCACATACTACCAGGGGTGTAGTCGAGGGGGAACGCGGGGGAACGGCGTACCTCCCCTGGTTTTTTGTTAAGTTTAAAAAAAATAAAGAACGAATTTATGGCATTTACTTATTAGCAATTTGATTATTATTCATTCCAGTGTCATTTAAATATAGGTTAGTGGTATATGCTATTATTTAGAAATATCACGTCAAACATGACTTGCTACTTGCTATGAATATGTACAGTATTAAAAAGAGTTTGAATTAGAAAGTTGTAGGCTTGATATTTCTATATTAAGGCTACGAAACTGGCAACATCGTAATACGGAAAAATTGCACCAGAAAACATCAAAACGCATATTTTTGAACCTATACTTTTTCCCCTCTTTCCTGGGGGATATTCCATACCGCTCAGAAGTTTAGCGTTCCCCCACTGGCAGATTTGCCACTAAATCACTGCATACTACCAAACATTAACAGAGGCAGTAAGTTACATGGGAATTACAAAAAGCTCAATTATAAGGGATAATTCCAATCAACGTGTAACGGTGATCTGCATGTCTTCAGATCGCAGCCAGTAACTAACGAACCTACTTCAAGCGACGTCAAAGGCTCGTGACGTCAGAGTATTTCGGTCTTGTACCTAGTCGGTATTGACCGTGTATATTTTTAACATGTGAATATGGATAAATGAAGAATGAAGTATATGGTAGAAGAATTGCAGTCATCTATTAAATAGTCCTGTCTAGAATTGGGTGCAGTATCCAGTTTATTATTCGTTAGCTACATCCTGTGAATTGGATAAAAGGTATTTCATTTACAGGTTGTGGACCTCGTCGAGCTTCTTACTGAAGGAAACATTATGTGAATTGGATAAAAGCATTTCGGTCACTAGTAGTGGACATCGTCAAGCTTCTTATAGAAGGAAACATCTTCTGAATTGAATAGGAGGCGTTTTCTGTCACTACTGGTGTACGTCAGGATCTTGGAGGAGGTTGCGAACATCTTGTGAGATTTGAGAAAAAGGCTTTGCAGTTACCTACTGTTACTGATAATTGATTACAACTATACTTAGGTTGACGCGCAGTGGAAAAGAAGGGTTCTGCTGCTTTTCGGGAGTTTACAGTATTGAGTTGGGGTCTGAGTTTTGCATAGGTGTCCCAGAGCTTCTTTGAGTGAATGGAATCCACATAGTTAAGTGAAGAAGCTGATTGAAGTGATTGGAGATGCTGCAACTACAAGTATTTGTGACAAAGCTAAAAGATAAACATTGTAATAAAGTGAATAAGGTAATTAAAAAGGAACTACTTACATTTTTATATTTATCAAATGATAGTAATTGTAACAAATAAGTTTTTGAATCCACTTTCACAGTCATTTGACATTGACAATTATCAAACTGTCATAGAACTTTTGAAGTAAGTTTTCATTAAAGCAAAACGATTTTCCAAGTGCAATAACAATCTTTATAATGCATGAACCCGACCTGTTTTTTAGAGTAATTGTTTCTGCTGGAGCTAGAAATATTTAATAAAACTAATAATTAATAATTTATATAAAAGGGCATATAACTTACATAAATTCATCTTAAAGGAGAATTTGTTAATAGCTAAATAGTATCAGAAAAGTCAAACGTAAACTCTAAAGCATAACAAATATTGCCATAACGTAGGAAAAATACTAATTGTGGGAAAAATCCTTACATAAATCAAACTACGTTTGTAGTACACAGAACCCAATATTTTTGGTCGTTGTTTACTGCAAGCTTAATCACGCTAGTGTTCCTACATTCTCCGGTCACTATAAACTGATCACAAAGGAGCTAGCAAAATAAATGGAAAATGGTCTGAGACCCAACCATAAATTTTCGAGAACCTAATACAACATTAGCAAGCGCCGCTGTAGCTAATCTTTGAAGCTGTGAATATAGATGTGTGGCTAATTTATGAAACACATTTCACTAATCAGACTTATAGTGGATATACCAGCAAAATCCCAGACAGAAGGATACAAGGTACTGAGGTTTTTTTAAAGATTTCTTTGAGTGCAGAACAGTGTATCGCTCACCAAAACAATATATATTGAGATGGTATTGAGCCCGCTACTCAACCCTGCTTGCAGCACAACAAATAAGTAAAACAAGTCAGATAGCACAGAGTTGGGGTACTTCATGCAACTGCAAGATTGAACGTAAATTTCAATCCGTAATTACATTTGCAAAGATGGTAGTAATGAATTGAATTGAATAGAAAAGGCAAAGGGCAGAGCTCGTTTTTCATAGATTGGAATCGATAATTTTAAATTAGCCAAAAATAAAAGAATTGTGCAAGGTTAAAGCCGAACCAAAATAAATAGAACTGCCACAGAAAGGTTTATAATATGTGCGTGTTAATTGAAGAGTAGATGTCAGAATAATTAAATAGGATATGTTTATGAGCATTTTAAATAAAGATAATTGAAGCAGAATTATGAGAATACGTTGCAACGATCATAAACCAAACAGAACAGGGCAATTATAGTTATGGGACAGCAATATTCGAAAATTTGGAGAAAAGCGAACAGTTAAGAAAATTACAAGAAATGGACACAGCAGGATGTGAAACAAAATTGGTGGTTGAACAAACAAGTCAGTGTAATTACGCGGGTGAAAAACAATTTAAATAACACAAAGTGAGTGGCGCTATGACACAGTTTAAAACCAAAATTAAAAGAACAATATTTTAGAAATAAGAATTTTTGTACATAATTTTAATTATAAGTTAAATTTAGTTAAGAAGTTATTGTATTGTATTCGGTCAATTTCCGTTTTGTATAACTTAGATAGGCAAGTGTTATTAACGACCAATATCCAAAGACAATTGAATAAAATTATCGAATGGCAACCAGTTTCTGTGCTCTCTGAAATTTACATATTTTACCTAGTAAATCATTAATTTTATCGATAAAAACTAAACCAGTGTGTCAAGCATTTGTCAGTGCACCTTAAAGAGTGTGAATTCCTGAACCCAAGATTTTAGCACCAGCATACCAGCACAGTATATAGGAGGCCCCCACAGCTCTAGCAGCACCGCAGGACCCCGTATCCGGCAGATATCACCAGGAGCTGCAGTCCGAATGAGCTGCCGCAGCTTTCATCGACAAGGTACCAAAGTTTACTAAAAGTAACGGTGTTAGCAACCGGGGATTCGCATGAGTACTAGAGCAAACCTTCATGAACGGGACCCAGGCAGAGTTTAGCATCCATCAAAAATCAAATATCCAGTAATTGCCATAATCACGTTTGAGGTTATGTTGATCCCATGGCGACGCTCTAAAAAAACAATCTAATGTTGTAACAACAAAGTGGAGGGTTTTTGCATGTAAACAAATGAGAATCAGTGACGCTAACAGCGCGAAAACTCAAAATTTACCCGATAAATCGCTCATAAAACACCTTTTATTAGTTCAAATCACAAAATCGAAACACTAACCAAAATAAACCGATTTGTGCTAGGAGTTTGACAGAAATTGCGTCTGCGCGCTTGAGTTAAATTTATATTCCAGTGGCGTATCACACGAGTTTAATATTAACGCATCAGGGAACCCAGCTTTGAGATATGAGTCATCTTGTTTACCAAGCTAGCCTCTGTAAGATTAAATTGCAGATGGATGAAGTATAATAAAGAACACAATACTGTTTACTTTATAAATAATTAACGAACCCAGTGAGTATCTTGAGTCAGTCGAAATTTGACCTAAATAAAAGAATATTTGCAGGTAGTGGTAATTGTTATTTATTTTATCATCTTTATTATAATATTACAACAGAGATCAAACCATTGCAATATAGAAAACCCAATATAGCCAGCATACATACAGTTCCTAAAACAACTATAAATATTCACTTTGTGAAGAAGACTAACGCGAAAAACGCTTACTAGGGATCAAGACTAATACAGTTAAAAGAAGAAAATTTCTAGGAGCAGGTAATGAATATTGATGAGAATTTAAGTAAAGTCTAGCTACTATTAGTCAGCCGGCCTAAATAAAGTACTGGATCTGTTTGATTCCTTGACAATCAAAAATGGGAACCAACTTCTCGCAAATTGATGAAGCATACGACATGGAATCAAACCATTCGCCAATCTTGCTAAAACTAAGTGAACACTATGAAATACACTTTAATAAATAGATTAAAAAAGCCTTACAAAATATTCTGAGGAGGGAGGAAAAAAATTCTATAAACTAATATTTTGTAAGCAGATCTCACCACCTATTTGGATGTATAGTATATTGCTACTGGAGTTGTTACGGTGTAAAATCGCCTTTAGGGCGTCTATTCATAATTTGCTGGTCGGTTTACCTGGTTTTGTATGGTTCTGATTATTATTTTTTGCGAATAAAAACCTTACTGACACGTGCACAATTTCTCCAGAAGAGAATGCCGTATTTTAATAAGGAATTGATACACCTCTAGCAGTGTATAATAAGCATATTTAATCTCTTTTATCTCTTAATTGAAACATCACAAAATTCTTTCTCAATAAATTACGTATCAAATTTTCTACGTGGGTTTCCTCCCTGTAATGTAGGTAAAAAGAAACCAAGGACACGCTGGCAAGCAAGAAGAGTAGCTTTATTAACACACCAGTGACATTGAAGTGAAACGGTTCAAAAATGACTTTTTTTAACTAGTTTAAGTTTAAAATGACAGTAAAAAAGCACAGCAAATGCTAGTAAATTACAAGAACAATCAGGCACTTCTAAGATGTGAGTAGGTTAATATGGTTGGAAAAGCGTTATTCGTTAATTTCAACTAGTAATAGGGGAAACGACGAATAGGAGCAGGAAATAATGTTTAAAAACTGATGCTGAAAATATAACTACTGAAATTGTACTGAAAAGCTATTCACCAACTGAAAAAAAAACAAACGAAAATTAGTGTACTAAGTTCTTTTTCCTCTTCTTCTTTCACTTATAATAGGTTAATGACCTATTCAGTTCCACAAAGTTGTAGCTCTATGAGCCCTCTTTGTTCGTAAGCCGAGTAGGTGGCCAACCTTTCTTTATTAGGGGTTAACGACTACCACGATTACTTCGTAGCCGGATAAAGTGCAATATTTACAATACTCGTGTAGTTATTAGAGGTAGAACGCAGCCTTAATGTATACAGTTGTTGCCAAATATTTTAATATTCATGGAAAAGCATTTGTTCGGACGGTAAAAAAATCCCAAGCCTTGGAACTAAGTTTTCAATAAAACTACTTATCAACTTTCGTAGGAATTAATTTTTCTATCGAATAATAGTGTAATATCTTTGGATTTGGAAACTTTTGCTCTGGTCAAAATAAATTTAGCAAGTTTATTTTTCAATTACTTGCCTATAATCAGTAAGCCGCTGTTATTCGAGTAAAAATGGAATAAGAATAGTCTCAATAAAATACATATATTGGCTTTTGTAAATACAAATCGAAAATAAAAAGCTACATTCGGGCTTGGGGAAGTCTGTAGGTCTCTGCATAGCTAGGCAGGTAAAAGCAGCATTCTCCCGGAATGGCTATAGATTTAGCTTCGCGTGTCAACAAACGCGGTCTTAATCGAGGCGGGTCTGACTGAGATTTGAGGTTGTCTAAAACCCTCTCAAGTAATATTGCAGGTGTTCGGAAATTTAACTTGTGCTAAGGGTTTATTTCAGTTGCCGGACGGGCCTGGTGCACGACGACTATTACCTTTAGGTTCTATCCTACCAGTGGCACGAACGCTAGTCACCTTGGAGAATTCTGGAGGATGCTCCAGGTCTGCCATCAGAACTGCCGCACTGTCTCCTGGTAGTCAAAGAGGTTCTTCGTCTGGTGGGTAGGTTACTGATTTAATTATGGCGGTGACGAAACTTTAAGGTTTCCCATTCCATGAATGAAAATTGTATGTGTTACGGCATTCTAATAAGCTATGGGGCCGATATCTGAGTATCGAGATCGCTTTGGAGCGACATGGCAGAACACTAGGTATGTCTATTCAACGTTGTAAATCGGTAGGACTGTTTCGCGACCGAAAAATCGGCTTGGACAAAAAAACGATTTTAGCAAAAAAAATATGCAATCGAGAAATAGACTTGGCTGGAAAACGTTTTCAGCCAAGTCTATTGGAAATTATGCCATCGACAAGTCGACTCGGCTAGAGAAGGCGAGTGCAGGGCAGTTTCTATAGAGAAAGATCCGAACTTCCGGATTGTTCTGCAGGTGATAGCGCTTAAGCCCTCCTAGAGGTTTTCAGGTTGGCCAAGATGGAGCGCTGGACTCAACTGTTTGTCACGGGTTAAGCATCTCGCTTTTATAACCTTCTGAAGCTGCTATCCGTTTGGCTATCTTCTAGTGCGTCTTGTAAAACTGCGTCATAGCCATTCATAGGCGGGGCTTTCTCTTGCTTATTGTAGTTTGCGAGGCGGATGTCTAACTCCAAATTCTGACTAAAGTTAGCGTCGTTAGAATCCAAAACACGTTTGAATACATTATTCCAGGAAAAATTCTTAAGTAATATTACATTGGAAAATTGTTTCAGTATAAGTAGCCTAAGCAGGAAAACTAAAAGATCTTCAAAGTGATTGTTTCGAAAGAAGTAGTTTATTTTTAAGATTATACTTTCCGATTAAGGTAGATAATATATTGAATGATCCTCGTAGGTATAGATATAAGGGTATCTATATTGCTCGTCTCTGAGATCCAATATCTGCAGATGTTATGATTATATCAAAATATTGCAATAAACCATCTTTCTGTTCAATGTAGAAGAATTTGCCAAGTTCTTAATCATTATCAATGATTTAGTTAAGTGACTATATAAGTATAGATTAATGTCATTTTAATGCACCAGTATAGTGTTGCTGTAGATATGGTTGAGAGGTGATACCTCTGGTTCTAGACCATAAAATGTGGGTTACATTCCCATGAGATCCAACGGCCACAAGCATTTAGCATCGAACCCACTGAAATTATCTGAGTCAGTTTGTCTAACGGTAGCGTCTTAATAACCAAACCTTTTCAAAGAGAAGAGGCGGGTGCAGTGGGATGTTAAGAACTGATCTGACGATGACAACGTTGTCATATAGCTGTTGCAGTTTCTAACTGCTTAATTGTTGGATCAATAAGTTTTTACAGTTTTGTGGAATATGCTGTTTGCAACTCGAGGTAAGTCTATTAATATATGCTGCTTAAGATGATAATTACTGTTTATATTATAGAAAGTAATAAATCTAAGCTTGAAGCTACCAGAAGCTCAATTGTTTTAAACAAAACGTTTTAACATTTACGGTTAAAATTTAATATCACATGTAGGTACTATATGGACGACTTTGTATATTTGAGGAAACTACATCATCTTCATAAGAAGTTTCTAGGTTTGTCAATTAGTCAACTTCATAAGCTCTAAATAAGTTGTTGTAAGTCTCGCTAAAAAGCACATAAATCCTTCTGTCTGGCAGTGTTTCACATGCACTGTCTGTCACGGCGACACCTAATGGTATGGGTGTCGAGGGACAGGTTTCCGCACTACCCCACTGTGAAAATAAAATGTTGCACAAACTTTCAGCGCTTTTTATGCACTTTAAAAGGTGAACTGCTAGATCATTCTTTGGTTGGAATTGTGCTTTAAAACCAAGGCAAACAATTTTCATTTGATTGAAGAGTTTTGCTTTGTTATAGTAGTGTTCAAGCTCATGTGACATATACTAATTACAACGCCATAGTGGTGTCGACAAGCCAACTATAACATAATTAGTGACTAGTAGGGTATAATATTCTGTGAAAACAACTTTTGTTTCTGGTGTTATTTTAGGTTTATGTCGCTTAGCATAAATTGTGGTTTTCTTACAACTAAAATTAATTTACTAGAGATGGCTTTTTATTGCTTCAAATATTTAAACTGTTTTTAGCGGCCCTATAAATATTTGTGAATATCATTTGGGTAGAATTAAACGTAATAATACAAATTATAAAAGCTACAATGCTATTTGCAGTTATTTTAAGGTTGAACAGACATCTTGCAAACGTGCATAAAGTACCTACTGAATCTCAAGTGTATATAAAAGATTCGAATATTAAGCCAAATATGTTGTAGAAAATTCGGACCGCGGTAGGTAGTACAGAAGAGAAAGTTATGATGTTTGGTGCACGAAAAAGGTGTTGGCTCTAATTGAATTTGTTTAAATTAGAACGTATAAGTAATGCTGTAAAAAAATAAAAATATTTTTTCGCTCAATTCTTCCACTTCTATGCTTGGACGAGAATCGAACTGCTGTTAAACGAGCACACGCTACATGACGTCTTTCATCTCTAAACTAACAAATACTATTGAAAAGATAAGTTTTAAAGTAATAGAATGCCTTAAATACACGCAAACATTCATATTTGCTGCAGCGGTTATGATAATATAAAATAAACAGTTGCAACCGTATCTACAAATTTCTATATGCCACTAAAGGATGATTCCGCCCGCGAAGTGCACAAGTTACAGCTAAAGTGGTCTGTATCGACCCCAAGGGGCCGATGGTGTCAATCAAAGAGTCTCCAAAGCACTAGGGCGACGAACATTTCAGGATTTGAAAAATTTAACGGACAGAGTAAAAGTTTTTGAGGCGAATGAACGTCATAATGCATAATAAAAACTATCCTCCTTTTAGTTTTACGATAGTTTTGGGTGTTAGTATAAGATTTGTTGTGGTAGTTATAAATTAATGTAATCACCAAGATATGTGAGATTCGCTGTTGACCCTATACATATATCAGTAAATTTAGAAGCTAAGTGATATTGATATAGTGATATAGTAACTAATGATATATAATATAAGCTATTACCAACAGTAATTGCCGACAAACGGCTAAGTAGTGGGCATTTTTGTATTTAGTGGCATTCATTCAGCATAGAATTTGAACAAATGTTATCTGCCCGTTCTTTTTATTGCAAAATTATTCTTAAATAACTTGTAACATGTTATTATTTCTAATAACGGAAAAAACTTGATATTTTGCTAATTGTATAATCAGTAGTAATACTGTAGGTACTTTGGGTTATATGTCTATAACTTGTACAATAATAAATGAGTGTAAGTTTGGCAGATTAAATAATGCGACTGCGGAGCGGGAGGATTATTCTCGCAAACAGACAATTGCAGCAAGTTTGAGTGGTACGTATATAACCCGAAAATGTTCGAAGTATGCATTGTATTCAATTTGATAATTTTTTAGTAGATAAAAAAATTGAACAAATAAATATTTTGTTAACAGGACAACTTGTTTGTATTGACCTGACTAAATGTAGTTTCTATGGAAACCACATATAAGTTTACAATAGTAGATTATGTTATTAGGAGTAAAAGTGATACTTTATGTGGCGAAGCTGAAGTTTATTTGGCCGAACGTCAGTGAGGCAAATAATTCAGCTAAGCCACATAAAGTCACTTTTACTCCGAATAACATATACTATTTTATTCGCAAACGTATTCAGGTAAATTTCATTAATATAAATTTAAAAAAAGGATGCATCGGCCGGGAATCGAACCCAGGACACCCGCGTGACAGGCGGGCACTGTACCCCTGCGCTAACTTCTCTTGTTCAAATAACGCGCTACTGTAATGATATATGAACATACTAAAACACCCTACCTAATAGCACACGGCCACAGCAGCTGTCACACCATAACCCACGGCGACAGATGCTCCGCTCCGTTGCTTAAAGGTTTATTTAAATTAAAACTTTTTCGTACTCTTTTTGAAAAAAAACTATCCTACGATCTAAGTCTAAAAGTTAGCAAAATTATAAGCCATCATACAATTTAATCGGTCCAGTATCTTCGGAGGAGGTAGCGAACAAACATAGAAAGAAAGAAAGGGAGCAACGATTTTGTGTGCTTTAGGCAGATAAAGTGACACTTTTACCGTGTCAATAAAGACACATAAGTTGTCGCCTTTGTGACGTTTGCGGATAAAAGTTGTTTATTGAGCTGCCTAGTGGAGTTACTGTGGCACTCGATTTTGTATTATGGAAATTATACAAGATAACCTAACTATACCCAGCCTTCTGATTGGTTAATATCGATGCGAACGAAATAACCTCTTGTGCCATATTAGGTTGTAAAGGGTCTAGCAACGATACAGGGGTGAAAGATATTTCTACAGGTACAAGGGTTAGGTGCATAAAATTTGATTGCATAAACGTTGTAGATACGGAGTTGGTGCACATTATTAAAATACCTTGGATTGTACAGCAAGGTTCAAAAATGTGCGGTGAAGCAAAACTGTATTTAAATATAATTTTATATATTTGGATAGATTAAGATTTTTCTGACAAAATTCTAATCGTTTTAATGTTAAATTGTGTCGATCTAAAGTTAACTCTTTTGGAGACGTTGCTGATTTTTTCTAAAAAATGTAGAATTTCAGGCAGGTTCTAAATCAGACAATAGTTAAATAAAAGAAAAGGTTTCCAAAGAAAAGTTTTTAGTCAATTACCACTCCAATGCAAAATAACGGCTCTGGGTCTGTCCAAAATCTGCGTATTTAACAATTACGATTTTAAAAATCTATTTTAGAGTTTCTGAAAAATTCTTTTAATGTTCTATGATACCTTACCTCATACCATTCACACATTTTTTAGATATTTGCGTTTTAAACATAAAAATCCATTTAAAACCTTTAAAAATGTATTTAATGGAATAACAAGCAAATGCAGTTAAAATACGAAATTTAAACAGTAAACTCACTGATTATAACATTAAGGGAGGTTTACCAACTAAAAATCCACTCATGATTGATAATAAAATAATATACACGAAAAAACCAGATGTTTATGAATAAAACAATTGTAGTATCATATAAAATCGCATTAAGAAACCAAGGGCGAATACACAGGTATTCTATACCTAAATAATTACGTTAAATGTTGTTCCTTCTATTCTCAATTATAGTGATTTTGAGTATTAGAGCTATAAAAGGGCTCAACATTTTCAATTTTCGATTTTCCGAAATGAAAAACCCTGTGGTTCTTCTAATACCTCATTTTATACCCCATTCAAATGTGTTTGAGTTCCAACTTACTCTTGTATTTCTCAGTTTCTTTAAATTTTTTCTTGTGTTGAACTTTCTCTCCATATTTGAGGAACAGTTGAATTTATGGGTATCAATTAAGATATGAAAAAGAAGCCCTTCAAAAGGTTTTTTAGAGATACAAAAGTATACAAGGTGTTGCATTCAAAAGATATGAAATCGTTAAACTTGTAAATTTTGAGCACTCTGATACCCAAAGCGACTAGTTTATAGTCGAAAAGTAAGTCATAAAAACATAATGCCTTGGTGAGGTTTTTTTACTTGCAGCCCAGAATTTTTTTAGTATAAAATCCTTCTTCAGAACATATAACGTTGGCCCCTTACAACTTGATATTAAAATGATTAGTATTTCGACTCAAGACCCTTAGGCTGTACTTACATTTATATAAAAAAAGGAAGTTTGGCTCACCACAATTTTTGGATCCACCTTGTATAATCAAATATATGTTACTAACGTGCACCACTTTAGTACCTACAACTTTATAGATATACATTTTACGTAACTCTCATAGTTTTAGGAAAATCTTCCACCCCCTATAATAGTTGCCGGAACCTGTAAAATTTATGCAATAATATTTCGTTAATACAAAAGCTAGAGCAGGATTTTTTATGGCTTTAATCTAAAGCGCACCACAAGAAAAGCAACGGTTGAAAAGTGTTGAAAATTATGTAAAATATCTGAAAAGGGCTTTACTTACAACTTCCCTAGCAAGTGGACGTTGTCATACTAAACAATTTTAAAAATCAAAGGACACTAGGTCTAGAAATATCTTAACGTTTCTAATAATATTGAAACAACGAAACGCGCCTGCGAATGCAATTTCAATGCATGGCCCGCCAATAATTTGCCCGTTTGTCGCATTCGGCTACGAAGGACCCCTGGTATCTGTGCGATGCGGCTGCATTAAATACAACAAGCTTACTGTTTCCCCTTTTGTGTCATTTATAACATTTACCCTGTAGCTGTTGGGTCCCATTTTCGTCAAGGGTAAAGTTTGAGCTATGTGCAAATTATACTTTTATCTATTTCTCAGTTAAAGCAAAAGTGAACAAAATTAATTTTTTTGAATGTTTCCATCCTGTATATATTTGAGCGAACAACAAATAGTTTTGGAGCTATACCTCCAACAAGAGAGACAAACAGACGGAATTGAGAAAACATGTGTCTCGTCATCTAGGAACCCTGGAAGGGGAAGATTGGAAAAATCTCAGAATGTATTTTCTCACGATTACAGTACTACCTTTATCTTTTAAACGAGGGAAGTAAAAATAGATAAAAATATCTTAATTTTCTAGTAATACTAAAACAGTCAGTGGAAGCTTGTAGTAAAGCGAATTACATTAATTTGTAACAACAACAAAAAACACCCGAAGCTAGTACTTTCCGTATTTTGAGCCCAAATATTAGTATTTTCCCGAGTCATTTAAGCCAAATGTGTAGCTCAGTGGTGTAATCAAACATTTACTCTGGCCGATATTTTCTTACGCTCGCTGAAATATTAACGCTTCGCAATTTCTTTTAGGACCTTCAATTCTAAATGAGGCTTTGTTCCTGTTTGGGCTGACGTAAGCTATTTCCACATGCAAAGCAATTGCTTTCTTAGAATTTTGTTGTAGAGATATGCCCAAAGCTTCCCCGTCCTCTTGCGAAGCGGTTAGTCAAATATAGCATGAGTTTGTTGGAATTTTCCGAGCGTACCGCAGAAGTGGGACAAGGGACGTAGTTAAATCGCGCTTGCGTGGTCTCATTTAATTACCACTCTGCTCTGAGTTACAAAGCACGTGTGTCGAGTTTGCGTCTCCGCGGCCCCGTTTTATGCGGTCGGGGGTGGCTTTGTGAAGAAATTCTACCGTTTACCGTTTCGAGATCTGCCTTTCCGCCACGGACTTAAATTTTTCCCTCGTTGGGGATGCTAGGCCCAGACCGCTTCAACTCACAACTTCGTGTTGCTCTTGTGCAGTCGCTTCACGCATTTTGGGGTTGTTTGGGAAAACGATCACCTACAGCTCTGCCTCACGTCGAACGCAGTCAACTAACCTCCTTCAGCTACCAATTTTATTGTAATAAATTTATTGTGCATAGCGTACAGTGAACGTAGCGTTCCGCTAAAAGTACTGAACAATCTTTCGTAATGTTGCATTTATTGTGTTTATTGTTGTAACCATGGTATTTGTAAATTTGCCAAATTTAATTAATTGTCGTCATATTTTCTTGTTACTGCTTAACTTAACGTTGTGGCAGTTTCGTTTTTGAACCACATTATGTAGTTGCTGTCAAGTATCTTTGTTACTGAGTCAGTACTTTAGATTATTTAAATGTATAACAATGTTTGTGAGTCCAGCTGTTAATTTTTAGTCAAGTTTACCGCTTTTAACTAAGTTAAGACGTTACGCAATTTAACCTAACCTTCACTAACCCATGCGGTGCCGTTATTTTTATTCTAAACCTTTGGTTATGGTCATTTACATATTTTATTATTTTAATAGAGTTATTGTTAAGTACTTATGCTTTTCATTTGGTGTTTACGATATTTGCATGCGTTATGTGTGTACTTTTCTGTTATAAAAGGAGTTTAGCAGTTGCACCAATGAGTTATTTTTGGAAGGTAATTAAAAGTGTTGTATGTAGATCTTCGACCAAAATATGCTAAGCTAGAAGTAGCAAGGTGGAGGTACTTACTTCCACATTCAGAGTGCGTTCACCTGTGTTGAGTTTGTTGTCCCGATCTAGTCCGAATGTGGTGGCACACCATTTATTGTACATCTTTCACCTCTCGTTACCGGAGTACTACCCTAACTCATAGGTTGTAAGGAACCTGCCCTCTCGACTGAGTTCTTCTAGCTGGAGCACCTTTTGTTACCGCCATAGTAACGGAATTAGGGCCGCGTATTCTAGGTTTATTTCCCTATAAAGTCGTATTTGTGCAGTAACACGTGGTTGGTAGGATTCGAACTAGTCAGACGCTATACGCGCTCGGCTAAATTCAGCTACCAGATGTACTTCCATATATCTCTGCATTATAAAGAACATGCTGGGGACAAGACCAACGTGTACGTATTGTGCCCAATCGTTGACGATGAAAAGCTGACATACACATATATACAGACACTCAGGAGTAGCACGGGTTTATATGTAAGCATGATATTTTATGGAATTTGCACTTAAGGGTTTGGTAAATATTCCGCTAGGATATGTCTTACTTGCTGATAGCATCAATACTCTAAAATCTGGAAATATATTGACTAAGGTTGGCCACTAACAGGATTTTACTTGTTCGTCGAAAGTTGGGGTCGTTTGATTTGTTTCAGCATAATGTGTATCGTCTTCCTGTTTTTCCCACAGATCTATTTGTTTCTGAATATGCATTTATTTCGATTGGAGGATCCTTGTATGCTCTAGCCGTTTTTTTCCTAATTCTGTCTGATGTGTAGGACCTTTGTCCTTTATAGTTTGTTGTCAATTATGTTGATTTTTAAATATTATTTTTTGTATTTAAAAAATGTCCCTTCACCTTTTCCGTTTAAAAACATACGCGATATTGTTATAAAACTTGACTCGGCCGTGAACAGCAAGGCAGCTTCTTCTTGAGCCGATTTGTACATTATGTAAGTCTTCGAAAATCTGATTAGTGTCGTTTAAATTTCTAGTTATGTACCACCTTTTAAGCTGTTACTAAAAATTCCATTTGCTTCGAAGTTTCTGGACAAACTTTGTAATAAACAATATACAAAAATGATTTTTTCTTTTAATCCAGTATTTATTAAATGCTGTGGCAAGAGATTTGCAAATAGCTCTCAGAATCGTAATCCCCCGAAGAATGTCAACATATAAGACTGCTCATCGTCTGGGATACCATGCAGGTTATCAAATTCCGACGAAGCAGATAATAGCCAGCACTGTGCCAAAAAGACTTACAACGTTGGATCGCTGACTAACTATGTTGGTAGTCACGTTAGCGTTACTATGGTTGTTTTGAAAATTGTGTATTTGTATACGTTTGATTATTAACTTACTTTCTTAATTTACTCACTATTTTAATTATTGACAAGTGAGCGAAGCAAGAAGCTTTCTTTGATTTTTCATCGCTTCTGTTTTAAAGCTGGTTATCTCATTTAAGCTTTTGATTTTAATGAAGTGAATGGATTCAAAGTTTTTTGTACCTATGTGAGTATATACTAATATTTAATGCTTGAACGTAACTGGAGATGATCTATGTTCTCTTACTGTGCTCATGACATTTCTCAATTTTTTTTTAAAGTGAAGTGTTTGTTTATATAATGTCGATCTTGGCCTATTGCTAAGTAATTTTTATATCCACTCTTTAATTGCCAAAAATTCTCGTGATAGGCATCAAAAAGTTGCTTTTTATCTCATAGTAATAATTCTTTCTTGGAAAGCGTTGTCACCCGGTAAGGTCAAAGAATGGAAATATTCAAGGTTTAAAATTATGGAGTAATAGTAGGTAATTGGTCGTTGGAATACAGTTCAATTGGAGCCGGTGGTGAGTGACCGGCAGAGAAGGTGTGGTTGTAAGATGTGAAAAATACTCTACCTTACTTACCTTTTAAAGTATCCTCATCAGCACAAGCATGTTCAGATCACCTTTGTGTTATTAAAGTCTTGGTTCAATAGAATTACCTGTCTCTTCAATTTCACTCGAGCTGCAACAGCAAGGAATTCAATTAACCGCTACAATATCTCTGAAAATATTAATTTCTGACAAAATAAATATAACATTCTTAAATAACCACAGATTGTAGTTAAACAACAAAAATTATATTTCTTAAACGTCTCTCAACTTGGCCTTGTAAATATCAAGTAACGTCAACGTCTTATTTTACATCCTACCCTTTCACTAAAAAAGAAATTGGCAATACTTTCTGTGCGTGGTCCTTTCATTACGGTCAGCCTCTCAGGATTCAGCTGCATCTAAGTAAAGAACCTCAAACACCAGGATAGTTGCGGGAGAATGCACGCGGGACCAAACTTGCAAAGTGAACTCGAGTATCCCGCTTCTACATGAGTTGGCTCGTAGCTGGACGTAGGCCTCTAAATATGGTATATTAGCGGAGCTGAAGTTTGTGGTGCGGAATTGGTGTAGTAGTAAGGTAGACTAGTTAGAAATGCTGCGGCCGGATTCAGGTACCAGCGTAGGATATTTTCTGCACGTTAAGAGGAATCTGTATCCTTAGTAGCAGGAATAGCTTTAGATGAAATGTAGGTTAACTAAATACCAACATCGGAAAATTGTGACTATTTCATAGAGAGAAGTACACTTAGTTGTAATAATCAATTTAGTTTGAATTAAATATTTAAAAAAAAATTAAAAATTTACATCGATTTGCTTTTGACTAAATAATAATCAAATAATTCTATATTCTATGCACCAACTTAACTATAAGTGAAAGTTGCGTTTTCATTGATAAATATCTAATAGTTTTATATTTAAATCACTTATATCGGCTTTGAAACCGTTGCTATTTATTAAAGGTTAAATGCTTCTAAATGAAGGTTTAAACCGAACACTATAAACCATTCACATTTAGTTTTGATGTAATTTGGACATAATTACTTTTTGAAGGTCCATGGTTGAATTTTAATTTATTAACAATTTGTACGATTGTTTTGGTTTTGCCAAGTTGAAAACGTTGAAGTTTCATTTTATGTATTTTAACATTCACCACATAGGTTTAGCCATGGCTCATAACTTCCAATTAAAAATGCTATAACCTCTATTCAAAAATTGAATTCGCTCAAGGATAAACCCAGATAAAACAATAGTATTTCTATAACCAATGCCAAAATAATCGTCAATAGATTATTGAGTAACAAAAATGTTTTCAATGACACTATTGAGTTGTATCTTATGAGTGATCAATACTGTTCACACAGATTCCAAACATGAGCACGTTTTTCATGTATAAAAGTCTAACTCTTTCGAATATTTTACCAGCATTGACTGAAATATTGACTGTAAAAAGTTATGATAAAAGGTATTCCCTCACCCTCGTACAGTGTCAACTAATTCAGCATAGAAATCGGGTAGATATGCCAAATCGCAACAAATTTTCTTTATCTGTAGTTCTCCTAGCTGTAGCTTCTGGTAAGATTTCTTTTGGCTTATTTTGATGAGTACTATCTAAGCCTAAAATTTACTACCATCTTCCTTAAACTCCGTGTATATGATCGTGCGAAGACTTCGGAGAAAGAGAATTTGAAAGGGAGACTGTAATTAATCATTGCGAAGCGTAAATGGAGGAAATCGGTATAAAGTCGAGTTCTATTTACCGTTAGCTGAGAGTGCGTATGGAACAGAGAGCGCCGTTACCGCGGAATTTCAGATTTAAAGGTGAGAAAGAATAGAAATTTACATCCGCATCTTTTGATAATTCAGAAGATCTTTCTCGGACCAAGATTCAAGGTTACGATTTTTGACTAGGCAGTCGAGTATGTATTTCAGTACACCATTCTCACATTGTACTGAAGTTATCGCTTAACCTCTATTGCTGTTAACGAGAACACAAATAGACTAATCCACACAAAGAAAATTTCACCCAGAAGCTTTGCAATTCTTTGCATTAACATTACACACAAAATGACCCAAACGTTATCCTGAAGGTATATATTGGTCTCGAGATGTGCTTTCATCCATCCGGTGCGACATACTTCGCATTTATTAATTTTCCAACTTTTATTTAAGAAAAAAACGGTTGTTGCCTTCACAATAGTTAGGCAGTTTACTGAGACTTTTAATAATATTTTAGTTTGGTCGCGATTGATTGGGTGGTTTGAAAATAAATCTCCCACAGGTTGTACCGAAATAATAAAAATCGAAATAAAAACATATATAGATACAAAGTAATAACAATTATGAAATTGACCAGTCTAAAATGTTGTTTATATGCAGGTGGTTTCCACAATATATTGTCAAACCTGTTTTTTTGTATCTAAACTCATCACCGGAAATGTGCTGTTTTGGCACAAGAGTACTTTTGAGTCGTAGATTTGATCTTCGTTCATTAAGATCTCTGCGTTTTTATATTTTGCAATAAAAAGTGTAAATAAAAACATTTTTGGTCCCACAGCGATGTGATCCCATTAATGTAAATTTGGTTAGTCAGTTAAATGGCAAACTGATTTTAAATTAGTGCATCAAAAATTACATAATTCATTATTCAGAGCATCAGTTACAAGAATTGCCCAAGTAGACGACCCCGGACTTCAATGTACAGCACGACGAATTATAGAGTTAAGCATCTTATGGAATATTTGCATTTATTTGTAACGTAGGTAACAAAAATGTTGGCACAAATTTCTAAAGCAAGTAGAGGTTCAATCTTTAACTTTATTTATATTTATTACTTATTGCTATTTTTAGAAATCACTTGAAATTATGAAAATGAAACTAAACTATTGATAGGGATTAAGTGACAAACGACTTCCGGGATTGGACAGTGTCATGATTGAGATCTCTTGGAAAGAGTTTCGCCTCTGGCGTGGTTAACACGTTGAGTTACCATGCTCTTTTGCTTTTTCCTCCTGATGAAGTCCCTTACGAAAGTGAGCGAAACGTCAAGTTATTCGATTTCAATCATGACACGGTCCAATCCCGGAAGTCGTTTGTTACTTAATGACAATGTCAGTGAAAGACTCAGAAATCATCAATTGATAGGGATAATTGCTTGTTTTCTGAAACACCTTTTGAAAACAATTGTGTCATATTGGCCGTATTCCAACGGGGTATAAATTTAAAATCGTGTTTATTAGAATGATAAGAGTTGTCGGGTTTTTTCGACAATACTGTATGCCGTTTACCGTGCATACATACATAATTGATCCTCTTCTACCTTACGGTGTCGAGGTGTCGCGGCAGAAGTTCCTCCATCCACGACGATCATTTGCTAATAGTATCGCTTGTCTCCACTGTATCTCTCTTTTCTGGAGCTCCTTGGCTAACCTCATTATTCCAACTCCTGCAGATCTAAGATAACGCATTTCACATACTTGAATTCTAATTCTATCCCTGTCGCTCATAGCCCAAGTCTCACCGCCGTATATTAGAACTGGCACTTACATGGTGTTACATATTTTTTCTTTTGTGCCGTTGCTTATTTCTTTTTGTCTTATGAATATTTTGGTCTGTGCATAATACACTTTGTTACCACTCTTGATCTTGTTGTTAATTTCTGCTTCTAAACTGCCTCCTGCACTTATGATTGAGCCCAAATATTTGAACTCTTCTACTTGTTTCACTTTTATGTTGTTTATCGTTATTTCTATTTCCTGTTTATCTTTTCCTATTTCCATTGTTTCCGTGTTATCTATATTAATATTCATATCTGTAGATCTTAGTTCCGCATTGTCACATTGTTTTGCAAGTCTTCTTCTTTATGTGCCACTATCATCCGCATACAACATTTCAGATAAGCAAATTTGTTGGGTCCCGGGTGGTGTCGCTTGAACAAGCGTCCACGTTCGATCAGTAGAGTTAAGCAAAGCTCTTTCTGGTCAGAATTTGGATGGGAGTTCCACGGTTGCATCTCTCGCCGCCTCGTGATGCGGCTGTCACGGAAATAGTTGGTCCCGGCTCTTATAACAACATAATGATAGTCGTTAGTGGGGTTGGAAGTCTTCATAACTGCACAGCAACGCCTATAATTGGCGTAACGGCTGTTGGCTGAGTGCGAAATAAATAAATAAATTAATTAATTCTAGACCCTCACCCTTGCTGTTTTTAATCTTTGTCTACATGTCTTGTATAATTGATCCATTAATAGGATAAACAAGAGTGGGCTCAGGACCCCCCCTCCCCGCTTGTCTGACCCCTTTGGTTATGACAAATTCGGCTGAGGTCAGGTTATTGGTTCTTACTACATTTCTGGTGCTTAGGTATAAGCTCTTGATAGCTCCCACTAGCGTTCTATTAACTCCTCTATTATGCAGTATTTCCCATATTTTTCTCGAGGGCAGCTGTCGTACGGTTTACTAAGGTTGACAAAGCATAAGTATAATTTACTACGTTTACTGTGTAATGGTGTATAAAACCTCATAATTATTTAAAACAATGTTGGTTAAACAAAATGTGACAGTAGTAGCACGTATAGGGGCGGCCACTTTTAAATGTGAAATTCAACAAAAGGTTCTATTCTTTGAATACTTTTATCTGAAATCGTCAGTGAAATACGGAAAAAAGTTAGTGAAGTAAGGCGAAATGGACTGAGATACTACTTTATTCAAGGTTTTTGCATGAAATATTTTTGTATATCAAACGGCGTAACTGAAATATTAATAATGTTGAACATTTTATATAATGTCTTAATTTCAGAGAATTGAATGTACTATTGCCACCACAAAAAAACAGGACACGGTTTTTTAGCTGTCTGAATCTGAATTTTTAACTGGCAACGGAAATGTGAATAGATTTGAAATTTCTTCAAAACATCACTGTCAAGAACGGCTGGAACGGGTCTCGTTTGAAAAGCTAGGATTATATATTCATTAAAAAACGGTATAATTATTCGGCAAATTCCATATTTATCTAGTTTTATAATTGCTTTGTGTTGTAGATTTTAATATTAAAATTTGATATGGCATATGACAGGTTTGAATTATTCACATGAAGTGAAAGTCATTTCATCAACTAAATTAAGAAAAATGTATGGCTTCGAGATTTAGAACTTGTCCTGGTTTTTTTAATAGCAATAGTACATCTCGGAGCTGCAGTTCTTTTTTTTATAATCCATGCGGTTAATTGTCCCACATTAGTGATAAAAAATCAAAGTACCGTTCCCTAATACACACTCAATTATTACTGTTTAAAAAAATGGTGTATGCGCTATGAACCTAAAGTTCTGTTGCATAAGTAACTATTTCATAGACGTTAAAATAAGAATAGTTCTGCTTTAGTTTCGACTAAATGTCATGGAGGCCAGCTCTATCTCTGATTTTTGTCGTATTTTATTGTAAATACGATGAATACCTATCTCTTTAATTATATTTATCTGCTTTCTAGATTATTACATTCAAATTTGAAAAGTAACGTAATAGTCTACAAAATAATAAATGCGGTAGAACTTAGTTCTACATTATGAACCATTCAATATTTTTCGAATTTATAAATTTCCCCATCCAGTATTTCTAAGAAGGTCGTAAGTATTTCTACCCAGGGCGTAATTAGACAGGTTACACTAAGATAATCGTAATTTAATAAGCTTTCTTGGTGGATAAGTTCATTCCTACATCTAGGCGTTTTTATTAACGCTTTTGTTGCTTTAACACTGGCTACGTCCTAAGTCATATTTTAAATTTTAAGTAAAATGAGTTTACATAAAATATTTTATTTACTTATTTATTTTGCGGTATTGAATATACCCCTACCGTTCGGTAGTTTTCCGTTCGATAGTGTTTAGGTTCGATGAAAAATTCTAAAAATTTGCTTCATCGGTGGTAAATCCGTGTGGTGGTAATTTTTGTCGGTGGTAGTCAGTCCACTCTGTTATTGGTCCAAATCGGATTGAAAATCACACGGTAGTACTCCACATCTGGGCATATATTAAAATAATACAAAATTAGAGGTAAAGTTGCTCGGTGGTATTTCATGCGCTAGTGTTAAATGCAGTTGGGAGAGAGTCGGAAGAAAATCCATATCGGTAGCAATCAACATCGGTGGTTTTGTATAGAACCCATGTGGGAGAGCTAGCAGATATAGAAAATAATTGAGACGGAAATCAGCAACATTCTACAGAAAATGGAAGACGAATAAAGAGCCACATGGTGAAAAAGATGACCGCCAGGTCAATGAGGAGGTGTCTTTAGTCAGTAAGAGTCTGGTACACCCCGTGCAATTAAGCATGCTGAGGCACATGAAGGTTTTTTCTTCCTAAAAAAAGGGCCAATGATAAGCAATCAAGGAGGGTGCGATACTGAAATGGGAAGATGCAGTGCAATGGCACGAAATGCAATGACAAACTTGACAAAATATGGAAAGACAAACAAATTGGAAAGGACACTAAAGTTTTTCTTGTAGACAAGTAAAGAATCTGATAGAAAAAGCATTGATTCATCCGAGGTGTGATGTTGTTAGCGACGAATGCTGCGTAAATATAGGGCAGAAAGACGAATCAATTTGTATCTATTCGATTAAATAGGGATCATGAATAGACTATCCACGATTCGTCGAGGCGGATTCTGCGGTACTTAAAACTTATACTTAAAAGAGAAGGGGCAATTGTTAAGGAACCAGGGAGAAATAATAGAAAGATGGGTAGTATATTTTGAAAGATTATTAAACAAATATGAAGATGAAATTGGCCAATGATAAGAACATCGGATGTAATAGATATGGTCGTTCCGAAAACTGTTATCAACAACGTTGTCTAACCTAGCTTGAGAAAAAGTAAATAAAGAAAGAAAACTAAACAATACGGGTTTTATGCATCGTAAATGCATGTCTGGTGTTTGCAAATGATCTAGCGATAATGATTGGAAACAAACAAGGACTATAAAAGTTCTTAGAAACCTGGAACAGGTAGCTTAAGCAATGGGTTTAGAAATACATGAAGAAAAGGCGATACGCCTGGATAACAAAATATGGATAAAGTGAGAGCCAAAATAATGGCAGATAGTAGATGTGTGTTTGAATCAGTGCTAAGGTTGGTCGTCAATTACGTGAGTGAAATGTGCAAGCAGCAATAATCGGACCAGTAAGCTTTGCGAGTATGGGAATAGAAAACGCAAAGACAGATTTTAGGTGGGAGAAAAGCAAACAAACAATGGCAAAGAATGGCCAATTGAGAAATTAGAGGGCTGTGCACACCATAGGAGTGCTAAAGATGCAAAGGGTAAGATGGTTGAAATATGTGATTAGGATTCCCAAAGAGTAATGCACAACAATATCAGCAATAGAAATTGGAAGAGTAACAAAAGAGGACGACAAAAAGAAAAAGTGGAAGAAAAACGTAGAAGAGGATCTTTAATAATTAATGATAGCAAACTAGAACGCAAATGTCACAAGGAAAAATGGAAAACAATTTTCGAAAAAGGCGTTGATCTACAAAGTCTGCAGCTCTAGCACACATATTGAGATGGTATTGAGTCCGCTACTCAACCCTGCTTGCAGCACAACAAATAAATAAAGCAAGTCAGAAAGCACAGATTGGCGTAGTTCATGCAACTGCAAGATTTAACTTAAATTTCAATCCATAATTACATTTGCAAAGAAATGCTGGTAGTAATGAATTAAATCGAATTGAATAAAAAAGGCAAAGGGAAGAGCTTGTTTTTCATAGATTGGAATCCATAATTTCAAATTAGCCAAAAAATAAGAAGTTTGTGCAAAATTAAAGCCGAACCAAAATAAATAGAACTGCTACAGAAAGGTTTATAATATGTGCGTGTTAAATGAAGCGTAGATGTCAGAATAATGAAATGGGATATGTTTTATGAGCATTTTAAATAAAGGTAATAGAAGCAGAATTATGATAATACGTTGAAACGAGCATAAACCAAAACAGAACAAGGCAATTATAATTATGGAACAGCAATATTCGAAAATATGGTAAAAAGCGAACAGTTAAAATAAGAAATTACAGGAAATGTACACACAACAGGATGTGAAACAAATTAGTGCAGGAACTGAACAATTGAAAAAAACAAGTCGTGTGTGAAAGACAATTTAAATAACACAAAGTGAATTGCGCTATGACACAGTTTAAAACCAGAATTAAAAGAACAATATTTTAGAAATAAGAATTTGTGTACTTAATTTTAGTTGTAAAGATTTAGATTTAGTTAAGAAGTTATTGTATTGGATTTGGTCAATTTCCGTTTTGTATAACCTAGATAGGCAATTGTTATTAACGACCGATATTGAGAGACAATTGAATAAAAATTATAAATGACAACCAGTTTTTGTGCTCTCCAAAAATTGCAGTTTTTGCCTAGTAAATCTTTAATAATATTGATAGAAAGTACACCAGTATGTTAAGTAATCATCAGTGCATCTGTGAGAATGTGGGGAACATTTTTCCTCACATGAAAATAATTTGTCCACGTGTCACCTTCCGAGGACGTCGATCAGAACCAGCGCAGACTACGCAGCCGGGGGCACAATAAGGTTCCTGAGCCCAAGATTTCGACTGCAGCGTGTCCGCACAGCGTGTAGGAAGCATCTACAGCAGCCACAGCATCCCAGGGGTCTAACTACAGGCAGAAATCAGCAGGAGATGCACTCCGAATGAGCTACCGCAGCCCTTCAAAGAAGTCAGGTTAGTTTTTAACCAAAATAACGGTGTTAGCAAGCGGAAATTCGCATGACTACTGGACCAAACCTTCATGAACGAGTCCCAGGCAGAGTTTAGCATCCATTAAAGACCAAATATCCAGTAATTGCCATAATCAAGTTTGAGGTTATGTTGATCCCAAAGTGACGCTCCAAAAACAAATTCATGTTGTAACAACGAGGTGGAGGTTTTTGCCTGCAAACAAATGAGAATCAGTGACGCTAAGAGCGCGAGTTAAATTTATATTGCAGTGGCGTATCACACGAGTTTAATATTAATGTATAGGTGAATCCAACCCTGAGGTACGAGTCATCTTGCTCACATAGCTAGCCTCTGTAAGATTGAATTGCAGATGGATGAAATATAATAAAGGGCACAATATTGTTTACTTTATAAATAGTTAACAAACCCAGTGAGTATTTCTAGTCAGTCGAAATTTGACCTAAATAAAAGAATATTTGCAGGTAGTGTTAATTGATATATATTTTATCATCTTTATTATAATATTACACAACACAGTTATAAACCATGGCAATATATGCTAATGATTACATTTACTCCTTCCATATGTTTTCTACATTTGATTCTTATTACTGTAATCGCAAAAAACATCACCTTCCGCGACTTCTTCAGATCTTCACGTTTCAGGGTCCCTAGATGACGAAAACCAAGTTTTCTCAATCCCGTCTGGCTGTCTGTTTGTCTGCCTGTCTGCCTGTCTGTTGACGGTATAACTCACAAACTATTTGTTGAACGAAGACGATATTTTGCATGCAGATTTTAAATCTACTTGGCATAAAACCGAGAAAATTTCGGACAAATACATAGGTATAAGGTGAGCAACAAAAAATAACTTTTTTTCGTTAACTGAGAAATATATAAAAGTAATAATTTGCATAGAGGGCATGCTTTACAATTGACGAAAATAGGACCCAACAGATATAGGGTAATATCGTAAAAGAATTGAAGTTTCAACAATAAGTTTTGTTAAATACAGCCGCGCATCGCAAAGCCGGGAGAGGTCCTCGATGGGCCCGTGGATGAGACACCGAATTTAAATTCGCGTTCGTAGAAGCTGTAGATCGAATCCCATCGCCGGTAATCTTATTTTACTTGAAATTTATCTAATTTACAATCCCAAGTTTTTTTTTATTGTTTCAGTATTACTACGAAGGTGAAGATATTTTTACCCCTATTTTCATTTGCTTTTTTAATTGCGTAGTGTTTTGAGTAAAGCCCTTTACAAATTCTTTTATATTGCGTGCAGCTTCGGTAATATGGAGGAGGTAGAGAGTTCTGAAATTTTTGTGATCCATAGGCTTTTAAATTAACCGTAATAATAGAATAACATAGTTTGACAATTGAATATTTTCAAATATTTAAGTTACTTTAGTAACAATGTTGTTTCATGTATTTATAAATTGGAAGTAGTTAATCAAGAATAACATTAAAATGAATATGAAACTAAAACTTCAATACTGCATAATTCAATATTTCTGTAGATTTGAAACTATTAATTAATTGCTATTCAGTAAATTTCCAATAACCCTGAACTCGATTTCGTGTACAGTATTACACATCAAAATTATACTATTTATGCGTACACGTATATTCTATGTTGATAATACGACCACCTTTAGGGCATGTGAATTGCCTAGATAAGTTGTAATAGTTCTGTAGATTGCATACTACTACTTAATTTTTATTGAGCCATTCCTTAATAAATGTTGTTTATTCATAGTTAGTTTAGAATTCAAGACACCCAATACTTCAATGGAATATTAAAGTGCTGGTAATTATTTAATCTCATTAAGATTTCAATATTTCTAAATAATAAATTTAAATGTGGTTAACCGCTCAACTGAACGGCCTGTTAACCTGAACAAATACTAGCAATTTCTAATTAGGGCAGAGAAGGATTCATCCCTATTTCTCTTTCTTTCAAAGGGCAGTGATTAGCCGTGCAACAACAATCATTTAGGAATCCAGAAATAATTACGAGGGTCAGTATCGGTCGAACAGGCGAGCTATAACCATCCACGCTCCAATTTGAGGGAGAATTCGGCGTTGCCGCTCAACGAATACATAAAGGCGTTAAATTATCTGCTTTATAATTTACATAACTATGTATTTGCAGCTAAATTTTACTTGCTTCGGTTAGGGCATGAATAATTTCCTGTAATTAATTTTAATGTACCAATAAAAGTTAAACGTTGGCGCTGCTATTCTTGGGATCCTTATTTATGGCTTTCAGAAAGTTTGCCGAATCGATTTACCATAAAGTCTTTCCGATAGGTTATTTATGTTCAAAAATTTGATTCTTATTAAATGTGTGTAAATGGAATTCGAGCTTTGTTTGAGCGACCGCTTGCGCATATCGAGGGGCATTTTTGTAAAATTTATTCCGTAAACGTTGTGGTTAATTTAGTTAATAACACCTCGATTGTATGTTGAAATGGAGATAATGGGTTATAACCTGTTTAATCCTTTGTGAATTATGATTGTTAGGCCATAATAGGAATGAAAAATTATAGCCAATCTCACGTATAATCTCGTAGAGAAATGGTGCAACTACAAATAAGATCGCAACATTATAAAAATTTGAATTATATAAAAGTAGAGAGGATGCTATTTGAATTAATTACAATAAAATCACCTATTGATTTTTATTTGTCAATCGTTTGTGTTGCAGACTATGCCGATGTAGTACAAATAAACAACCTGTTTTATAATTAACGTGCAGTAAGTACTTTGGGATGTTGTAGAATAGACATTTTTGAGTGGAATTGGTTAATAAACAGCATCTTGCATGCGCTGAAGGTGACCACACGACGCAAGTGTTTTCTCTCTAGTGTGCCCAGTATGGTCTCATTACCCTTCATCCTTTGTCTAATCTCCTTATTGGTAATGCGCTTAGTTTTTGAGATACCATGAGACTGTCTCTAAAAGTCTAGAGCTTTGTGGCAGTATTAGTGTCTTTTTGTAAACTCTCTAACTTGTAGTTGTCTCTGTTCGTCGTGTAATATGCGTATTAAGACAACAGAATTGAATTGGCGGATAGATCGCTTTTCTGAAATGGTTTTATTATTTATGATAGCTTCGATATCACTAGAGTTCCGATACAGGGCCTTTAAAAAATATTTTACCCACTAATACATCTCATCAATACAAACAAAAAAGTCTTAATAAACATGGGTCCGGAAACGCTTCATTTCCGAGATACAGGGTGCTTATAGTTTTGAAAAAAATCTGTTTTTTTATTGTTATCTAGAAAAAGCTTTGGGAGATTTTAATGAAATTTTTATAGTTTGTTTATAACTTTATGAGGTATCTTTTGGACCCATCCCCATGGATCATGTCGATTAGTTTTTTTACAAAAAAATAACGCCCAATAGTTATTTTGCAAATTTCATATATCATATAAATAAAGGAGAACGATCCAAACGTGTGTGTCACGACAATTGCAGACGCGATGTCCCCCATTTGCGGTTGCATTCATATCGCCGTCGCCTCGATTTCGTGACCGGGCCGCAGCCCCGAAGACCCTTTAGAGAGGGGCGCAGCCCCGAGCGCCCCTTGGAGAGGGGCAGAGCCCCGAGGGCCCCCTTGGAGAGGGGCGGAGCCCTGAGGGCCCCTGAAGAGAGGCGGAGTCCCGACAGCCCCCTTGGAGAGGGGCGAAGCCCCGACAGCTCCCTTGGAGAGGAGCGGAACCCCGGGGGCCCCCTTGGAGAGGGGCGGAGCCCTGAGGGCCCCCTTGAAGAGGGGCAGATCCCCGTGAGCCCCCTTGGAAAGGGGCGGAGCCCCGGGATCTTCCTTGGAGGGGGCGGAGCCCCAAGGGCCCCCTTGGAGAGTAGCGGAGCCCCGTGAGCCCCTTAGAGAGGGGCGGAGTCCCGATAGCCCCCTTGGAGAGGGGTGAAGCCCTAAGGGCCCTTTTGAAGAAGGGCGAAGCCCCGTAAGCCCCCTTGGAGAGGGGCGGAGCCCCGACAGCCCCCTTGGAGAGGGGCGAAGCCCCGACAGCCACCTTTGAGAGGAGCGGAGCCCCGGGGGCTTTCTTGGAGAGGGGCGGAGCCCTGAGGGCCCCCTTGAAGAGGGACAGAGCCCCGTAAGCCCCCTTGGAAAGAGGCGGAGCCCCGGGGGCCCCCTTGGAGAGGGGCGGATTCCCGAGGGCCCCATTTTAAGGAATTATTCTCTCTTCAAATGATAACAGATCTCCTTTATATGGTTAACATCAATTAAAACTTGCACGGGTGTTTATCTACAAATAACTTCGGTTTTATCAAAAAACTGTTTTAAAACTGTGATACTGAAACTAACAATAATGGTTTTCAGTTGAAAACGTCTGAAATATTATTGAAATATGACTACAAATACCTGTGTAAACTGCAGGAGTCGTCTGTACCGTATTCACTCCATTTGTTACACTGTGACAGGATTTTCATGTGCATTTTTTAAAGGTGTCGTCAGTGACATTTAGTAACAAAATATTACTAAAGTCAAAATTATTGCTTGGTTAAAATTTATTTTTCATTCGTATTTACTTTATTTTTGTGTATAAAATAACACAAGTCTACATCAATGATGATACAATATTTATTTTGATGCTTAGGCCGTGTTCAGTAACTGAGCTACTTTAGATAATTTATAAAATGTCAACGTCTTATTTTGACAATAGTAACTTTTTGTAACTAAATATGCGTACACTGCTAAAAATATTCAATAGGACCTTGAAACGACTCTTAATGGCGGATGTACCTTTCAACACGTTAGTTCGTGGTGTGTATTTTTGTGATATTTGTGTGGTGTATTTCGTGTGATCTGCTGTCATCCATGTTGTCTCGAGAGATGGTAACCATTGTTCCTTTTTCGCCTGTTGGCATGAAACCGGTGACACCAATAACTCGGCAGAAGCGATGAGATTAAGAATCGAAAAATCGATGTAAGATCGATAATCGAACTGATCTAGAAAATTGGCGAAGCTGGCGAAATGTTTAGCAGAGGTTTTTCAAATTTGGCATCTCGAGGCACATACGATGATGTGCTGATCGTATGGGACTTTTTTGACGTGTTTTTTTTAGATCATGTCGACAATTAGTAGTGCGATAGCTCCTCTTGGAGCATTTCAACGGTTAGGTGAAAGCAGTGAGCTTCCACCTCACCACGTGAACGTTCCTCTTGGTTTAGAGGACGGGTATTTCCCTATTTCTTCCTCCACAAAAGAACCCTCTGCTTCCTGTCAGGCGAAATGTTGTGTTTTCTGAGATTGTGTAACAAGTGTGTAACAGAACGGAATGGCCCTTCATAATAGGCCTAAAAATGGTGGTAAATTGAATAGGATAGACCGCGCAATAGCGCGCGCAGCCCCGTTTATTTTTTAATAAAGCAACTAAAAATGCAACTTTTTTGTCTTTTGAATTTTTTTCGTATCTTGCTTCTTTTGCAAGAAAAAATAAAGCCCATATTTTTGCACGTCACTGGACCTATTATGACAAAAACTAATGCTCCAATATCTCAAAAACCCAGCAGCCTATTTTAGTGAATCTTTAAGGTTTATTGATGCTATTAAGGATCATGTTTTGGAGTACTTAGATTTAAATTATTTATTCCAGGAGCGGCCGGGATTTTTTTAAAAACTTTAAACACCCTGTATCTCGGAAATGAAGCGTTTCCGGACCCATGTTTATTCAGACTTTTTTGTTTGTATCGATGAGGTGTATAAGTGGGTAAAATATTTTACCCTTTTTTCTACGCCCTGTATATTACTTGGATAAGAGTTGAGACAGCGTACATGTCAGCGGTCATTTTTGTTGAATAAATAAAAGATAGCGCACAAGGCTAGAGTTGTCTTTCTTAGTATTTGTCATCTATGAATGTAATTACTTGTCAGTTTGACATTGTCAAAAAATGGTTAATTTAAGCCCTTACAGAAACTACACCAGAAGGTATCATCTACTCCAGATTCTATATAAGTAACCTTCGATGAAAGTTGAAGCAATGCAAGCGTTAGCTGCTAAACAAAGTACGAGTAGGTACAGCACTAAATTTTAATTTTTTTTGCCATCCACACTACCTCTTTCCCACCGATTCTCATCAACCCGTTATTTAAAAAACTGTATAAAATAGTTATTTAAGTAATTTTTATGTATATTCTATACAGTACACATACAACCCTTCGGAATATACTATTTAAGGAACGGTTGCCAGGTATAAATAAAACATACACAAATTAACACACTTGCATCAATCAATCTTAAGCCTGCAGTCAAATAACAATTTGACGAATGTGACACAGATGGTTGTGGTTTCTATACTAACTAGGACTTAAATCTGGAAAAATTTTAGAGGAAATTGAGCATGCGCAGTGAATCACAGTTAATCACATTGGATGCCTTCGTTGGCTCAATTATTATCAACGATTAATTTATAGGCACTTTAGCTATTACCAACGTCTCAAGAAAGTTACTCCGAGGTCAAGAGTATAATAAAACCGTTTGGAGTTGGCTATAATTTACTGAACGTATGCCTAGATTTAGTTCATCTACTCTCAGCTGTCATGTTATTTTTAAATTATGCATTAAGAAATGACACACGGTTTTCAAGTCATGGTCATCCCCAAATGATTTCATTAACAAACACCCCTTATTTGAATAAATCACACTTGTTTATTACTTACTTCTGTTTCTAAAAGATGACCTTCAAGTTCTTCTAGAGTTGGCGTTTCTGTTTTGCTGATGTTAATATGCAGCCCCCATATAGTGTACTCTTTTTTCAGCTTTCGTACCGTATAGATGGCGTAGTCGTAGTCGTTAACATTGAAAATTTGTAATATTGAAGCAGTCGCATGAAGAGTAGCTTAATCTCAATTGAAATTCCCATTTCTTGACTTTTCTTCTTCCTGAAACCTAACGCTTTATTAACATATAGTTTCAATAAGGTGCTGCAGCTTTGATGCAGACCTTTAGCTATTTCAAAATCATTTGACACCCTGCAACCTACTACTACGGTAAGAATTTCGGAGTACACTTATAATTACTCGAATCTTTTCTCCTTTTAGACATCTATTGAACAGCATTGCTGCAAATGGAGCTGATGGTGCTCATAATTATTTCTATTGGTATACCGTCAGGGGATAAAACTACCATTTTACATATAATTCGCAGCCCTCTTGAAGTTAATACTGCTGCGTTAAATCGCTCTTTGGGAAAATTTCGTATGTTGTTTCAGGATCTGCAACTTCTTCTGGGTTTTCAGTTAAGAAAGACTTCTCAGAATTTCCCAAACACTTCCGTTATCTCTACCGTCCTTACTAATTTTGCAAAATGTTTTCTTTACTTTGCTTGCACAAGTGTTCTTACGTTACTTATTTATTTAATTTTATTGTTGATTGCGCATTTCATCCTTTGTCTTAGTAATTAACTTTTTTGTTACGTTGCATCTGTCATATTCTTTTCTATCGCGCGGTGTGTTTGTGGTCTATTATTTTTGTTTCACTATCGGAAAGTCAATTATTGATTTCAATTAGGTTGTAACAAGATATAACGATGTTGCGTCTATAGGTGAACCAACTACCTATTTTCTTAAAAAATGTTCCGCTGCAGTATGCACTCCACTTTCTTTAATACTCCAGTCCTCGTTCGACAATCATTGCCTGCCCTCAGTATGGAAATCAGCGTCAGTAACAGCTATATTTAAAAAGGGTGACAAACTGAACCCAAATAACTATAGATCTATAAGCCTGGTCCCAATTGTGTGCAAGGTTATGGAATCTATAATCGTTGAAAAGATGTAGCCAATCTACAGTCACCAATCTTCTACAAGGCGTTAATGATTGGTCTTTGGGTCTGGATAATATGCAGCCGACAGATGTAATTTACTTAGACTTTGCCAAAGCCTTTGACAAGGTACCCAGAAGACGGCTAGTGCATAAACGGAATTATGTTGGAATACGTGGCAATCTTTTACTCTGGAATCAAGATTTTCTGACCGACAGAACTTTCACCGTCCGAGTAGGTGACTCGTTTTCCACTCCTAAAAATGTCCTTAGTGGCGTCCCATAAGGATCCGTTTTGGGTCCAGTGTTATTTTTGGTATATATCTCAGACTTACCGCTGCACCTCTCTTCAAACAAGTCATTTTTTGCCAATGACACAAAAATATACGCAAATCCTTTTACGCATCGCCTCCAGCTCCAGAATGACCTGACTTCTATTATAAGGTGGTGTCACGAATGGCTACTGCCTGTGAACAGTGACAAGTGTGCGGTGCTTCATATCGGCAAAAATAATCAGTGCCTATCTTATAGCATCAATAACATCGAGCTTAGAAATGTTGATTCATACATTGACCTTGGTGTTCAAATAAACAAGAACCTTACGTGGTCCGGTCAAGTGATAGAGGCATGTAAGCGTGCTAACAAAAGCCTTTTTCTGCTAAAGAAGTGTTTTACTTGCGTGTCGTATTCGGTTTTTATTAAACTGTACAAAACTTTTGTGAGAACTCATCTTAAATACGCGGGTGCGGTCTGGTGTACTGATTGGGTTGCGGATCAAAACCATCTCGAGAGGGTATAGAGGTACGCTACTCGCATCCCTTTTGGAAGGGTAAGACCATCCTACGAAGAGAGACTATCTATGGCGAATTTTCCTTCATTTTCCGACCGAAGACTGCGAGGTGATCTAATAGTCACGTACCAAATTCTTCGCAATCTGTTCTCAATTGACCTTTCGCATTTGTATATTTTGAACATAGACGATCGACTGCGTGGCCATAAGTTTAAATTACGAAAGGAAAATTTCAAAACCAGGACAAGACAACATTTCCTGCCTAGCAGGATTTTCAACCCTTGGAACAACTTGCCAGCCGATGTAGTGTGTGCAGCATCAATTAATACTTTCAAAAACAAGTACGACAATCTCTAATATATTATGTCAATTGAGGTTTGTTTAAATTGTATTGTATTGTTTTTTTATACCATTGCTGTCAATTGTAGTAATTTGGTTCTTTAGGAATTATAGGATGTTTGTCTTCAGCCCTTATCTGAATATAATAAATAAATAAATAAATAAATAGGTAAACTATTAGATATTCTAAGACAGTGTTTCTGTTTGATTTATTAAGGTTTTCCCCTCAATGTACTTTACCACTACTGGATCATTCTTACAACTACATGACCATTGAAATCCCATAATAAAAGTATTTCTTTCTGTAACTAATATTATCAAATAACAATATCGTTTCAGGTTCCAAAATCATTGTTCGTTTCCTTTTGTTTAACTTTTTGCAATAATTCCGTTCGGCATAAGAGCACTGGTATCAAGATTTTTAAAATGTTGTACTCTGTGGAAATGAGGTGCTGGGCTAATCCTATCTCGAAACCATTGCAAAATAATTTACTTGATCTTTGGGAGTATTGTTCCGGTTTGCACCCGTTCACCACTCTTAGGTGAAAATTCGTATATAAATAGAAGAGATTTTAGGATGTACCAAGATCATGCAGTGCCTCAAGATGTGCTTCACTATCCTTTGAACACTATAAAAAAGATAACAAATATGAAGTCTGGACAGAATACAACTGCAGGTTGACAAAACAAATCACTTCCTTACGAGAGGAGATTTTAATGAAAGAGTTGGCTATAACTACGAAAAGAGTGAAAATGGGATTGAGAAATTTGGGAGGGTTTTAGAAAATAGTAGTGTTGATCAAATACTGATTAGGAAGCCACTTCTAAAGTTAATACAAGACGTTAAAATTAAGATACGGTAAAACAAGAGATGTCAATCAAATTGATACACAATTTAATACTAGCAGAATCTAGATAGTGTAGTACAAAAACATTTAAAAGACAGTTTCAAGCAATGGAACACTTGGAACATGAAGAAGATATAGAAATTAGTTGAAAACGATTGAAGGAAATATTGATAGATAAGATGATTAAGATGTTTGCAGTGACAAAATGTGTGAATAAAAGGAAGCAGTCAGCATGTTGGGATGACAACCAGAAGAAATAAGTTCAAAATAAGCAAAATAACTATCTGCAAACCAAGAATGTCTCAGATTATGACAGGTATGAAGAACAGAGACCAAGAGTTAAGAAGACAGTTACAATATCTAAACAGAGAACATTGGAGGATTTCGGTAATAAACGGATGATAGGAAGCTCTATGTTACTACATAGAACATTAAAAGTAGTGGTAGACCATTAAAAAGGTATCAAAATGGAACTGCATTATCTACTAGAAAAGAAACCAACCAGTGATGGTGGGAGCATTTAAAACAACTGTTACAAGAAAAAGTTGTTAACAATAAAAGACAGCAGGTATACAGAGATAATGATAAATTAAATATAGATTTTAGGAAGCAAATTGCTATAGAACAGTTGAAGAGTTGGAGAGACCGTAGAAAAGTTTAAATCAAGAAAAGTGAGTGAAATTAAACCAGAAAAGTTGCAGTTGATAGCAACATGTGTATAATCCTGTTACTTTCTCTAATAAACGAGTCTTCAGAGGAGAGCGATGTTAATTGTATTTCAACGATGCCAAATAATCGCCCGTCGCAGTACCGGTTCAGTGAACTATAGAGAAAGTTTTGCCTATCTACGGATTCGAACCGACGACTGACTTATTGCAAGCCTAGCACTCTACCCACTGGGCCACCGAGGTGGTACACTACGGTGTAAAAGTAAATGCTAATAACACGGAAGGGTTGTAGGAAAAAAACAAGCAAATGTGAAAATGCAGAGCGATCA
Organism: Agriotes lineatus; assembly: GCA_940337035.1. Taxonomy (NCBI): domain Eukaryota; kingdom Metazoa; phylum Arthropoda; class Insecta; order Coleoptera; family Elateridae; genus Agriotes; species Agriotes lineatus. The sequence goes on along the minus strand of OW679195.1, from coordinate 132,279,165 downwards.
AAACTAGAATTAATTACGGAGCCTAAGAAAAATACACCTTGTCTACACTGGAACTTTTATAAAACTACATTTGAACTATAAGTAACTGTATTATTAGTTCATATGACTTTAACGCAGTCTAAGAAGCTACATAAATATGCAACAATATGTAATTTAAACCAAATTTATAGATTAGAGTGATAGGTAACAGCAAAATAAAATGCGAATAAGTTAAACAAAATGTTGAAAATCAATTTTAAATTTTAAAAAAATTGACAATTCTATGTCAACAAAAATCATGCTACATATTAGACAAGTTTTATTGTTTTCAAAAGCTCCTACGGTAAAGGTTCTTTGTGTTCTCCCTGTACAAAATCGTGTAGTAAATCAGGCATCACTGTTGAAGTATATAATCTCCATTATACACAGCAGGGGTGAATAGAACATGATATAAACATCATATTAATCTCAACTCTCAGAAAGTTTTTATAAAAATGTGAATAACAACACCAAAAATAAAATTTGGAAAGCAGATTTTATTCCAATCTTGATAAATAGAAGCTAATCATAAATGCTTAAACATTTATAACTCATGCGGCGGCTTTGAGAATAATCCACGAGAAGAAATGCAATGTATTTTATTAAATTCAGTTAATTTACAAGACCATTAACGACATGCTTTCTGCTCTCCAATAAATGTGTTACAGGGATCTGCAAGAGTGGACCCTATTCTAAAGATTTCGCTTAGTTAAATACTACCATTGTCCAACAGAGACCGCTTTGGGAATCATTTTGAAATTTGTTGCTTATCAATTACGTCACGCTTGTAATGGATTTCTGGCCTCGTTTAGTCTGTTAGTTGATACGTGTTGGCGTCTAACTGTCGGCTATTCAGGAATATTTACCAAGAAATTTCGCCAGCTAGGTAGGCGTACGCGACGAAAGGTTTGCTGTTGGTCACTGAATTAACACACCGTTGTATAGAAGTTTTGCTGGGAAACATGCGTTGTGTCATGTCGATTACTAGTAGCGCTTCAGTTATGTTGGAACAAATTCCTGATTTTTTTGAACATAGCCAAAAACTTCCGTTAATGAAAGGAAGTCCAAGTGTGTTTTGTTGCCGTTGCTTAAGTAAATGTAACAGATAGCTAACAGAAAATCCGGAGCGTTTGTTTAGCCAATGTTAAACCTTCACCATATGTTCACAGCGGCCCAGAGCTGTATTAACATCAACCAGATGTTTGCAGAGCATTTATTAAAACCAACTTTGTTTAAATACAGGTATTCAACTGCAACCTACATCTCATAAAAAATATAGCGACGTAAGATATGGTGCAGCAATTACAATATCTTGGCTCTATAATAACGAACACAGGTGAAAGTAAACCAGAAATCAAAAGGCGGATACCGATCACACGTATAGCGGTCACAAGGCTCACGAAGGTATGACTATAACGAAGAAAACAAAAAAAGCTATTGTACGTCTTAGTAGTCACGATAACAACCTAAGCGGCTGAAACGTGAACGATCAAGGAAGCAAACAAGAGAGGAGACGTTGCATTTGAAATGTGGGCTTATAGGCGGATCTTACGCGTGCCCTGGACGGCTCACCTCACCAACAAATCGATCTTCAAAAAATTTCAGATCAAACAACGATTAAACACAACTATAGCCTACTCAGTCATACCTAAGGTACTTCGGGTTTTATCGAAGTGCGAATATCTCAGCGTGTGCTTAAAATAACAAACGTTTATTTGATTGACTAACAATTTTTGCTTAACGTCACTGTATGCTTTTGTCTTTATTTTTATTTCAATTGTAATTTCATGATGTTATGTTTCTGTCGGCATTTATGGGCAAAGGGAGTTCAAGGTGGTCACTCGAGGTTTGATGGTTTGATTGGTACACTCAAGTTTACTATTTTGAGGGCCGGTTGCAGAAAGCAATGTTAAGTCTGGTGTTAGCTAACGCGACGTCAAAGTGAACAAAAACGAATAAAATCTCAAATGCTTATAGTAACTAATACAGTAGGTAGTAAACAAAATTTGATGCGATTTTGTTCACTTTGATGCGACGTTAGCTAACACCAGACTTAACATTGCTTTCTGCAACCGGCCCTGAGTCATGCTGTTCTCCCGTAATTTCCAGGGGTCCTTATCATTATTTGGGTATGCTTTTACCGAATTATTTACTTCTATTTTAAATTTTCAGGTATTACGTAACTGTAGTTATATTGTAAATTGCCTGTTTAACATATCCAATAATTTTTAAATAGTTTAATAAACCTGATTTGTATTATTTTGGATTCCTTTGAGTAACAGTGCCTAGCTAAGCAATAACATACCGCTCCCTTCAGGCGAGTTGCATTTAAAAGTTGTGTTTAGCCTCTGAGTGGTAAATTATTAAGAGATTGTAAAAGGGTAGTTGCATTTTAATAGTTAAATTTTGTTGACAAACATTTAAGTATTTATTTTCCACTAGACCCAACCCACTTCGGCCGTGAACGGAGTGGGCTTATCGAGCTATGGGTTGATTTTTTCGTGTTGGCACTCGCAGGATTTTCTTAGTTTGATTAACCGTGGATCTTTCCTCACCGCGAGCTAACTGTATACAATAGAGGGCTTTAATGCAGCTGCCTCCCAACTAAATTTAAGCCTGTGGTACGTAAGTGCGATCCGGTGTTATCGTAAAGTTGTGTTGATACCCTAACAAATATACAAAACTAATAAAATACGAAAGAGAACGTTTAACGTTAAAGCGATCTCTGATGTCAGAATAAAGTCGACTGAGCTGGTTTGCCAACGTAGTAAGAATCAGAAATAATAACATGCTTAAAACTATTTGGAAAGTGAAAACGTATTATAAGAGAAAGGACAAGATGAAAGAAAAATTGGAGTATAGAAATTGAGACATTTTTAAGAAGCCAAGATGTACATAGATTAATATTAAAGAACGAGCGCGATACAGTAAATTATGGAGAATGTTCTGAAAAGGGTAATCTCGACACCTAACGGTAAACAAGGATTCTGTTAAGTAAATAAGATGAGATGACAAAAATAATATCAACTATATAAACTACGGTTTCTGCGTGTTGTTCAAGAATACAATTTTCTAATTACACTGTCACTTTTTTCATAACTTTGTCTTAAGACTACAGGTGATTCCTCCCACTTCTGATTAAACACTGTGATATTAATGTCATTTGTTAGGTTTTTCATGAGTTGAGCAGGAGTTAAACAATTTTGCAATTAAAGTTGCATATGGTCAGAATAAATTCAATGACTACGCCTTTAATTCTAGAATACTAATGATATGCGTTAATAGCTATTGTTCTCTCTTTATAACTTTTTAATTTCTGTTTTGTGTTGCCGAGGCAAGCTTTTCTACAGTTACGCTCCAGCCTGTAGACATCGCTTCGATATGTCGATGACATGTTTGTCGCAGGCTGCACGGCAAAGAAGTACTATCACAGTTCCTAGTACACCTCAACAACGACCATATAAATGTCAGCTGTACTATAGGAAGAATATTCTCGCAGTAGCACAAAGCTCTCCAATTCAATAACACCGGATTGAATAGCCACCATGAAATTATTCTTAACTCCCATGGCAACAGAACCAGTTTGTTTTGCACATTGGGAACTACATAAAGATATTTTTCAATTTGGTTACTTTAAACATGATAGAGCTATGAAAAACACTGTTTAGTGTACTTGTAAAAAGGTTTAGGTAAATGGTTGCCCTATGCCCTAATTTCTATTTAATCTATTATATCAAAGGGCTGCTCTCTTATTTGTAAATAGTTTCAGTTTGTCATTTCACATTACCATTACCTAGTCACTGTTGGTCAGTATTTTTTATCATTCGAAGATTTGCGTTAAGGTCTTCTATTTTAGGCTGGCATATTACATTTATTCATTTGGACATGGCAACGTCGCGTCGTCAAAAATACAATATTCTTTTCAATTTATAGGCTTTCGAGTATGTTACAAGATGCACTGCTTCACATAACATTAAATCGGTCTGAATACGGATGCCTTTTACTAATTAGAAAACTTATGCATGCATAATTTACTCTGATGTAATTTAATTGACGTATTGCTTACATGATTTTTTTGCGTTTTCTTTTACTTCAACTTATATTTGAAGATTGTGTTTCAAATGTGACACGCATGTTTGAAACATAATGACAGAGTGCACATTCACGTAGAAGTATGGTTGGATTACTAAAAATAACAAGTAAAGTATTGCAGTTTACAGTTTTAAATAATAAAAAACATTTATGGTGCTATTAAAATCAAGGCAATCACTCGTAGTATTAAAACATTAAGAAAATAAAGAGAAAAATAATTTTAAGAAATCGTTCAATAAGTCGTTATCAAATGATAATCATTATCCTCTGTTCGTGCTCAATCTAGTATCGCCACTACACTCACATTAATGAATGCTTCTATAATTATCACGTTGGGAACTAAGCGTTGCAACAAATCGCTTATTTTGGAGTAAGGGTGGAACCAGAGCTATTTGTTAAGGAGTCGTCCCGCGGGGAGGCCAGTTGTCCGTAAATCAAACCGTTTAATGTGCTTAATTAAAATAAGAAGTTTTAATTGAATTTTTCTACAGCTAAGAAGAGCAGCCATAGGCTAATTCGTTGTTATTCGTCAGATCAGAAGATTTCTCGTTGCCCTTGATCGAGGAAATGACTCGTTGCAGTGAGGTGTGTCATGCATAAATAGACACCATTGAGGGAAATTTATTATCAGGTTTTACTTTTGGACATCGTCGTAAGAGACGGAGGAGTCCCTGCATCTTTCGCAGAAATTCAATAATGGAGCTTTTATGAAGTTTGACAACTAAACGAACTAGTGATAAGTGCGCTCTATTAAAACTTTTCATAAATGAGCGAGAGGGACCTTTAATATTTGTACTAAGGCAACGTTTTTATTTCCATGTTTTGGAGACAATAACTCTCTTTATTCAGCAGGGCAAAGCAAAAGTACTTTGTAGTTGCGTCATTACAGAGCTAAGAGAAACTTTAGAAATTCGCAGTTCAAAAAAGAAGAACTGACAATATTTAAAGTTCTCAGTTACAGCGTTAGTCACTTGCAAAGGTAGAATGAAAAGCAGTTGAACACTTTCTGAATATCAAAGAGATAGAGGATCATTAGATCGGGTCGGTAGAAATCAGTCTTTATAGCAACTACAGGGATTAATATTTAGATAGAATAGCATCGCTGAATTTCTTCTATATATCTAGAGGTCAAATAAATTCTAATTAGATTGTGATTAGTTTTATACGTTTGACCACTCTTAGTTTATATCAAATTCGAAGATAGCAAGTTACGCTTTTGCAAAACCTAACCTGCTAACCTCAAATTTGCATACTTGCATAGTACCGTGAGATCAAATTGATTTATAGTTATATCATATATAACATCAGAAAAACATAATATTTATACTGACAGCTGTGAAAATTTAAGGTCAAAGTGGCACGGGAGAGAGTTATAGTACATGTAAGTCCCGTGTAGGTTACAACTTATATAGTTCAACTAAAATCAACATAATTATTGCGTCCCAATAAGAAGGTGTTAGATAAACATGTGAATTTTTAATATGTTACAAGCTATAGTTTCACATATACAAATCCAAATATTTGTCCATATATTCGTAACAGTCGGCCTTAAGATTGGCCAATGTCTTGAAAACTCACACATTAAAAGCAAACTAGCAAAATTGGATGCAATGGCAATTTTGTTTGACCGAGCGTTCCAGCTTCTATTGGAGAGAAAGGTTAACCTGTGAGATGTTCTGAATGGCCTTTTTTTTAGTTTTAAGCACGATCTTTTACTCTCGGTAGTTTGTTTAGCTGGACAGGGGTGTATATGTAAATAGAAACATCGTGCTCACCACACAAAATATTTGATTGAGATTAACCCCCTTGTGTCTTTTATTGGTTGAAGTGTGTCCAAGAAGCGTCAGATGATCTTCATATGATCGAAGGGATGCATAGTCATTTGTTGCAGCAAAACCAACTTTGGATGTTTGCTGCAACAATAAGGGTATTTGTTGTAGTGGTTTCTAAAATCTCGATCATTATGTGACTCGACAGCATTTATTAGAGGATGGCCACTAAAATGGGTCTTCATATCCTTCGCCTGGGGTACTTAGCTTCATACCTAAAATATAAACAAAGGTGTATTTTCTATGTTTTACTATTGTAAATTAGATTTATGCAACGTATTTTAGAATAACAAATGTGCGTAAAACCGACCGTGCTCAGTCGAATTATTGCAAAGTTGAATTCGTGCAGCGATAACTCACGTCTATTTGTGAAATGAAGAAGTGGTCCAAGAATCTTTCGCTGGCATTTTAAAGTCCACTTTTAGTCGTTTTCGCGCTTGACCTGACAGAGCACGCTGACGAACCGCTCCAGCAGTGCGTTGACAGATGATTGTCCAAAGGCAAATTAAATAGAAGCGCCGAAAAGTATGTAGCAAATAATTGCTGCCTATAAGTTTTGAGTGCATCAAGATAGTATTTGCGTTCCGAAGAAACGCCATTTCAATAGTGTACCGGCGCATACGCCTATTTGAGCCATATTGGGGTGCATTCGTTATGTAGTTGTGACGTCAGCCAGTTGTCGGTGAGGCTACAAAGACAGCGGTAAGAGCAGGCGGGATTTTCTCGAATATCATTAGGTGTGTTAGCTTTCCACCCAGCACGCCATCCGATGTATAGATGGCGAAACTTGCAGTGACTTTATTTCAAAGGCACGCAACTGTTCCTATGTGCCCACTTCAAGGTAAATTGGACACTGGAAATGTTTACTGTCAAAAATCAATGAGGCTTGCATTCAACTGTGAAAAGCTTTTGTAAACGCGAAAGGACACTACAATTTAGCGATAAAAAACAGTTGTTTTCGAACTGGAGTAAGATGCTATTTATATTATGAGTGAGAGTAAAAAATAATAACTCGACCCCGCAATATTTAGGATATCCTACTTGGACAAAATAATATAGAAACACATGTGGTTAAAAGAAAATAGACGTAAGTTGCGTAAGAGAAATTTATCGGGAATGATGTTTGGATCAAGTACTTACGTCAAATAATTGAGTCCCTTCTATAAGAGTGTAGGTCGTATCGCGAAAAGAAAAAGTAACCTGCAAGACTAACTTTTTTAAGTCAAAACTCCTCAGTCACCAAGAAGAACAAATAGAAAATGAAGAGAAAGAGAGAGCGGTAGTAGATACAGTTTGGGTGTCTGCAGGTACTGACGGCACTTTGTCATAATATTTAGTAAAAACCATGTATACGTAGTTGCACTAATTATAGTTTAACCATAGGCCATTGTCCTATTTAACAAATTAAGTAGATTTGAAATAATTTGTTCGATTTTGCAGCATTAGTATCTTCTACTAATCTTAAGAAACTATGATCATCCACTGGAAGATCTGCAGTCTCTACTGACCTTGCTATTATTGAAGATACGGTTGGAAGCTTGATTTAGTATCACCTTAAAATGAATTTGTTTCAGGTAGGAGTTGACAATACAGTACCTAGCAGCTGACATCTACCCTTCTGCTTGATAGAGTACTTCTTGGTGATAAACTTGTTATATACTTTGTTAATCTTTAACAACGTTGTCTTTTAACCCAATCACGGCTTGCTACAAGGAGCAAAGAAGCCACAGCCCGACCATAACGAACTAATCATTTAAGATTTTTTTTAATGTAAAAGACTTTTTTTAAACATTCTTCTTATTTTAAAACTTAAACAAAGCATGAGTAATTTTTATTTTAAGAATATACATTGTGCAATAAGCACCTGCTTGCTTTCACAGACGAATTGAGCCAGATCGAAGTCGTCCAGCTTTTCGACAGACTGCAGCGGCATAAAAAACAATAAGAACTCCATAAAATGCTCTGTAAAGGGTATGGTAATTTTGTAAAGGAATATAATAATGTTGAGATTCATAAAAAAAGGCGTATCTAAACTGCCTAGAAGAGAGATATAACGCAAAACGTCAAACAACGGCAGCATGCTCTGAATGTCAGGGAGAGGGATATCAGTCCTGTACGATAAAATTTCTTAGGTACAGATTAGTGTTGAAAAATGTGATAGACAGAAGGACGAAAAATAAGAAAGAAAATCGGAATTCGATAAGTGCGGAAGAAGAACGCACACAGACAATCGGATAAGTGTTACAGGTGTGTAGTAGCACAAAATTTCATATACAAAACGATCGATGAAGAAAACACAGACATAGAAGTCATAACGGAACAAAATGTGAGATATGTAAGTGAAGGTTTATGGGCGTAATGACATGAGTATTAGGGCTTTTAATAACAATGTGAAAGTAAGGCAAAGCAAAAGCGAAGGTGGATGTGTGTAGATTACATTAGACAAAATTACAATAATGAGATGCTAGATCTTTCCAAATGTTAAAATGCAGAACTTTGACGATCTTTTACAGCGACTGAGAGCAGATATAAGAAGGAAACCCGAAGAAAGAATGGGAATATGCGGTGACATTAACGCCAACGGGAAGCCAAGAGAGAAAAAATTATGACGGAATAAATGGAAAAGAACAACATGGAACTGGTGAACATAGGTACAAAACCAACTTTTATCAGGGAAGATAGCGAGTCATACAAATAGAGATCACCTTCTGGACATGGTACTTAGAAACTTGACATTTACAGGTGTCCAACTAACTTGTCTTGTCACCATAGTGCTCAGAGAACATAGTTGTCACAATTATCGGTATTCCTAACCCTCAAACATTCATAGGCCATAAAGGGTCCCTAATGTACCCTGTCAACATATATTCGAAAAGCATAATTATCAGGTGAAGGTACACATTTGCGCTTTGGTTTAGCGTAACCAGATAGCAACATCAATAACCCATCAATTGAATTTACACCACTATTCAGAAGCCTTATTTCAAGGAAAGATCTTATATTTTACTGCTACAAGTTCGATTCATTCTTTTACAGTAAAAGCAATGCGAGTATCTCTTAACGTAAGTACTTAGTTTTAAACGTTTCCCAATCTTTTCTTTCTGGGTTCCAACCATCAAATCATTTTTAGCGTCTCCTTTCAAAACGTTTTCCCGGCTCGAGCCACCTGTTCGTAGGAAGACCAGCAAATTCTTCGGCTAGCTGTTGAATTTTAGTACACCACGAAGCAGCGCCAGCGTCCGCAACTTCGGGATCAAATTGTGGCAACGCAACCTCATCAGAGCGTCGATTCGAGGACAGAACTTCGCACAAACGAAGAAAATCGTTGGTTAAAGAATTATTTAATTCTATCACGATTAAAATTCACTTTCTTATGTAAACAAATAATAAAGATATTGTCAATTAAAAACACAGTATCGCACCAGCTTTATTAAATAAGCATTTAAGTAATGCAACGATCTGCACTGGCACCCTCGGGCCAGTCGCGGAGACCAATACCTGCCCACTACACGCCGCATTTGAAATTATAACACAATATTGTTTTCATATTTTGGGCAGCCATTTCGCAGACCGTTTAATAGGGTGTAATTAATAGCACCGGTCACCTCATGGGTTAAGAAATCGACACCTCCGAAGAGCTGAAGTCGGCTAGAAGCTAACATGTATTTATATTTTTAAAGTCTCCATCAGTTTAAATTTGTTTTGATAATTATAACAATTTTCCCCATTTTGCAATCTCCAAATCCACCTGAGTTGCAAAATTCCCACATCCCAAATTTTCTTTATGAATATAATCGACTAGTAGAAAGTCTCCAAACAGCGCATTTTACACAAATATTAGTTTTAAATTTTTTCTAATAATTATAACGTTTTCCCCATTTTGCAACCCCTCAATCCACCTGCGCCCCATAATTCCCACATCCCGAATTTTCTGAAAAATACAGTCGACCAGTAAAAAGCCTCTAAAACAGCGAATTTCACACAAATATTAATTTGAAGCTTTTCTGATAATTATAACGTTTTCCCCATTTTGCAACCCCTCAATCCACCTGAACCGCAAAAATCTTAAAAAGCCACAGATTCATCCACATAGTGCCAAAAACAAAATTTCGATTTTTTTTTCTTTCCCCCTGTTAATGCGAACATCCAATTTGCTACAAATGCACCTCAGATTTCTATCTCTGTAACTTCGCCCCCGTGCATCGCAGACCCCAAAAAACCAGAAAATTCGATGAGCGTTGGTTCATTCTTTTTGCAACTAGTCCCAAATCACATTTGGATCTTTGAAGTATGCGATGTCCAAAAATCGTTTTAACTTCTGTATTTTCGCCCCCTCGAATCTTACATTTTCACAACCTCCAGAAAGTTTGCCCTTGACGAGATCTTCAAAATGACACCAACAACATTCACCTGCAAAAATTCGTGAAATCTGCGCATTTTTCACAAATCTCTAGAAGAGCCCCGTGCTAGCGTCACATCTCTAATTCGTTAAACATTTTCAATGTTAAAACTATTGCACAACAAGTGAATAGAGGTCCATATAGAGATAAGAAGTTTTGTGTCTTAGTTACTCTAGACTTACAAAACGTAAGGGCCAAAAGCATTCAAGAATTGGAAGAAAGAGCAATATCTCAGTATCTTATCAACATTATATGCTGATAGGAGATGGAGTGGAACTGCAGCTGACGTATAGCCTTCCACAGGGAAGGTCTTAGGAACTACCTTCTGATGAAAAGTAGAAAGTTGAAGCTGGAACCGCATAATACATATCTGGTAAAGTTAGTAGGAAGAAGTAAAGCACCGAGAATAATGATAATAGGACGCATGCTGATACTTACAGAAAACACCATAAAATACTTAGGAACTATGTTTACCAAGGATATACAAATGACAGCTCGTACCAAAATAATAGTAATAGTACTAATAAATTTATAACGGAAATAGCACAAAAGTTAGCGCGCAGAAGATTAATGTAAAATGTGGGCGGAGCAAAAGAAAATAAAAGCTCATGATGTCTATGGCGTAATACGTTTTGAAACATTCAAAATGCAATGTCTTTTTTTTTAATTTGGGAAAATATAAAAATAAATTATTAATTCTTTTTCAATGCGTCGACAGATGAACTTAATTCTCAGATAGTAGAGATTTTTCTGGCTGAATTATATATTTAAACGAAAAACGAAGGAGAGATATTCCATTTAGTTCACCATCTTTTATTAACCTACAGAGTTTGGTAATTTTTATACTGGTATTAATTTTGACCAATCCATGTGCGACATATTTAGATTTCGGGAGGTCGACATCTGTTTTTATCTGTGAGATGGTAAAAAATTCATTTTACATTTTTTGATTGGTCCTACTATCAAAATTCTGCACAAGCCACCACTGCCTTAAACCCACACTGATGCCCTCGAATAACATTATTATTAGTGATGATTTTCATTCATAGTTTTAGCTATCCTATAATAATTTTTGGCGGATGGCTAATTGCATTTAAGGTCCTTTAGTGATTTTCCCAAGCTTGTGACTTCGGCTATTTTGCATTGCATTGGAAAGTAGGTACTTGTGTACAGTACTACATTAGAGGAGGTATTATAAAAATAAATACCTTTCTAACGTGTCGACTTGATATTAACAAGAATCACACAGTGATTTATTCAATTCGTTTACGACTTCGTTACCAAGCAAGATAAATATTCAAAAATAGGGCTGTTACACCAAGCTCGAGGGTTGGTATTTTTCAGTTTAGGTTGGCTGGGTTCTATATCTGATATCCCGAATTTAGTCCGGTGTAGCGACTCGACGCAGCTGGAATACTAAATACAGTGCTTTATTGCGTTGAAAAAATCGACGTCTCTAATTAAAAGTGATATAAAAAATAAAACCGTAATTGAAGTAAATCATTTAATTAGCCCTAGACTTCGGAAGCGGTAGTTTAATTCGAGATCCGTTTAGGCGCTAATGGGACGCCGCCGGTAGAAGTGATTTCCCGGGGGGGTCATGAGAGTATAAAACAAATAAATACAACTAGAAGAGTGCTTACGTACACTTTCCATTCCTCGCAAATATTTACTTTTCTGCAAAAGGAAAACTGTTGGGTCATCGGAAAAAGCTCGGCTTCGGTTATTTAACAGCTGCAGTATAAACATAACGATTAGAAAACGAGAGAATGCCCGCAAATTACACCCCTACGGCTGAGAAAACGCTTACATAATCAACTCCGTTTTGATTCCGCTGCCTGAATTTGATAACAGTCGATATAAGCGGGAGTTTTTAATTGCCCACGCTGCGGACGTGCATAAAAAGGGATTAGGAAGGGCATCCGGCAGTCGCTATTAGACGATATTAGCGACTTGGTCGCGGCCAAACAAAGCGTTGCCGAAACTTTCATTAAACTCGAAATCAATGTAAATTACATTCGGCGGTCAGTAGCGCGCTTTTAGCGCGGTAAGATAATCGAGTAGCCGAGCTATCGATTCGCGTACTTCACTTCGGATAAAAGGGTCAACACGTTTCCAGCGGGTCGTGTTCTTTATTGGTCTTTCGGAAGCACGCACTCTGGCGGCCCGAGGGGGCCGTACATTAGGGGCACCTGCTGGGCCCGCACGCATCCATCATCATCCGCCCCTGTAGGACATTTCATAATAACGGATGCTGCACTCTGCATGGATAATCAATAACGGGGCATTTTTCGGATCCCCAATTTTTTTTATTGCGTAACTGACCTAAGGATTGTTCTATTAACATATAAAGTCTCAACACTTTCAAATTATTGCTGATTAGAACCAATAACCATGAAAAGTGTTCTTCAAACAACAGAAAACACTCTTATATGGTATTGTAAGGTCAATCGGGACAATGAGTAATGGTTTCATCAGATCATCGCCCAAAACGATATATCACATATGTTACGATCTCTTCGAAGCTTCTTCCATTTCCCCATGGTTTCCTTGATTGATAGGTGATATGAAGTAGTTACCAGATATAAGATGGACCTTGCATCAAAAGAACTTCAGGTATAAAGAATGGTTTGATTTAGATTTTGTGCATTTGTTAGACCAACGCTTTCATTGAATCTTCCTTTTTAAGCTATGCATGTGGTCAGTAATTATTTTTTTTGTTTATAATGTTTTCGACCTATTCAGCGGTGTCGTTCTTTCTTTTATCGAATGATTAGATGAAGCAGCTGATATGTGGCCAAAATATAAAGTGTTTCCTTTTTTTGGTCTAAGGACTGCCAATAATGCCGGTTAAGAACAAACTAATGGCCTGCATTAAGTGAAAGAAAATGAGAATGAAAACTATAACTAGCAAATAGGGCCAGCAACTAACATATTATAAGAGAAGAATATGGCAAGGACTCGTAGAGCCGTAAAGAAAAGAATAAGAAGAAACAACTAGAGAGGACACGCGCAGTGTTCAAAATACTACAGAATAGCAGTGATAAGACACTAGCAACTGATTAAGTCATAAACTGTAAGAAAAAGCTCGTAGTACTTATAGATCTATTAGTGTGGTTACTACTGTATTTGAAAAAATGTTGGTAAAAATCAATTAAGTGTTATAATATTGACATTAGGATAAATTTCTTAAAAATTAAAAAGGGACAAGTGCAAGGAATAGACGTGTTATTTTTTTTAAATTAATTTTTATTCATGCACTTACTCAAAAAGTGCTTGTATAAATATTAGGTACAAATGTAATTGAATAGTATTCTGCTTTTTAGTTTAATGGTGCAATCTTTATTTCAATTTCCTAGCTCGGTAGAACATAAATAACTAAAATCGGCGTTGGGTTTTAACACCTGGGTAAAATAATAATTTTATTAAATTGCCATTAGATTCAATGCAAACTTGAGTAAGAAATATTCTCCCATTATTCTAGGTAAAGCTGTATTTATGCTCTGAAATAACCTCACTTGCTCTTAATGCCGGATGAAACAACCAATTACAACCTATTTAGTCAGGTAATTCTTATCTCTTTGTAGTTATTAATTTGTATGTCGCAAATAATGCTTATTTCAAGGACCTGTGTATTCGTTCACCACATCAACGCTGCAGATGTCCTCTTTGGCAGGGACTAGTTCCAACTCCACTGCTGCGCTGGGCAGTCTGAAAACCAAGCACCGCAACAAACTCCAAACTCAGGATTATATGCCGTTCCTTGATGCCTGCAACCGCACCACCCTCAGATGCATTACTCTTTCTTTCTTCCACCGATCCAGGAATCAGAAAACGTCGTACTTAGTCCACGTCTTCTACCAGCAACATCATACATTTGCAGACTAGCAGGCATTAATTTATATCTCCTGGAATTGCCTTCATAACCCTTAGTTTAATTAAACACCATTTAACTTGACAACTGGTTTTTGAAGTTACATGCCCCAACATAAACATTTTACTTCTCGAAAATATTATCTGTTTATTATTACTCTTTAAATTGTTACCCACTAACTGACATCTCATTAGTTTTACATTCATATAATACTAGATAACATTTGAATTTTTGTAAATAACAACAATTTTGACACTTGTTCGGTTTTAGAATAATGTTAATTACTCTTTTTAGTTCGCGCTATTAATCTTGCTTTTAGGGACCTTCTGTTTTATTTCGTATTTACAATTACACATTCTTTATATGATTCATGTGCAAATATTCTTTAAATTGTGTTTACTTCCCTATAATTATCATCACGCTTGATGTGATTAATCTTACCCTTTTTTAAGCAACTTGCAATTCAATACTAAATTTAGCGTATATTAACATTACCTTTACCAGTAAACTTTAGCTGAACTACATTAAGTTAGCACAACCATCTTTATTGAATGTGGCAACGTCTTTTACTAATCCAAAAGCAATTATTAACATTCGTTTAACGTTACTAGTCTTTCAAATGAAAACCTTCTCTCAAGTTAGAATCAATCCTGTCCATCTAAACCCATTTAACCTTTATATTAAGATAATTATGATGTAGAATTTTATTCGGCCACTTCTATTTTCACAAGTTTAAAAATTTTAACTATTAGACCATAACCAAACTTGTTATTTTTATTTAATTTTTTGACATAAAATAAATAATTAAACATTTTAGATTCATTTGTAAATCCCTTGAGTGGACGACAGCATTAACTTTTTAAGTTTGATGGTAAATATTTCACAGCAAAAAAATACCACTTGCAGGGATTTATTTTACAGCCACCTTTGTTCGTATAGTACACTTGTGACTTGAGACAATGGATTATTTAATATAAAATACATTTATTTTTAATGAGACACCTGTTGCTGTGACCGCTTGCTATGTAAAGAGTGTTGCACATAAAATTAACAAAAATTTTAGACATCTGAGAAAGTAACAAATCTTATTATTTCGAAAACGAAAACCATGATTATCCGCACTTCATTCAACAGATAATGTAATTAGTAATTATGCTATTATACAGTACAAGTTGTACTGATCTGGAGACCAAGTATCAATCACTTTGTTGGTGGCGGTTGTTAATAGGAGAATGTCGCTAGTCTCCAACCTCCGAGAGCAAATAATTATGGCTTGAGAAGCATACCCTTGTAGATACTGAATCAGTAAAATCGTAAAGATTAATAATGATTTAGTAATATTTGATAACTTAAACACAAATGAATATTCATCCAAATTCTGCAGTTCGTTCACACGTGTGTAGACGGATTTTGCTGAATAGTGTTGTATAACTTTATCGGTAACCTAGAGCACCATGTCTATCAAAAAGTGCTGACCTGCTATGGCAGCGCATCATTAAGCTGGTTAAATAAACTGAACTGCTTTATAATTTTAAAACGAGCTTTATATAATGTTTTTCGTTGACCGCTTGTTAATTTCAATATTAATGAATTATTTTACCTAAAAAAGGATGGATTAATAGACGTCATTAATACAGTGTTTTTGATTAATACACTCTTTTTCATTAATTAACTGTTTTTAAAAAAAGGATGGATTAATAGATCTATTAATACACTGTTTTTGATTAATACACTCTTTTTCATTAATTACTTAACGGTTTTTGTCATTTTGACGTTTTGATGATACTTTGAATGGAGGTTAGTTGTATTAATCAAATTTTTCGCCATAAAAAAGATTTTGCGGTCAACGAAAAAATGTTGTAATCAACTCGTTTGTTAATGGGCGATTAATAATCTCAACTATTAAAGGCACTCACTCGCTATCGCTCGTTCGTGCTTTAAACAGTTTCGATTATTAATCGCCTTCATTAACACACTTGTTGGTTAAATAACTATTAATATTGACGAGATTAATTCATGTTTAATAAGGTTGAATACAAGTATATAAATAAATATTACATATACTAATTGTCACCAGATTGATTGTTAACCACCATAAAATTAAATATTTTATAGAGGTTGCTTTAAAGAAAATTAGTTTGCTATCCCTATGTGTAATCTAAAGGAGTGCAGCTCAGTGTTGATTTTTGAGCTGGGATGTCGAGTTCATCGAAGAGAAGACGTCAATAAGGGGATTTAATAACAAGGATAAAGACCAATTACCCTAGTTTCAAGTCTTTGTTCAAAACATCTCCACTGTTATTACATGGGTCTGTTCTGAATGGGACATGGTTTCCAAAGACTTATTGGAGCACTGTAATGGGTGACGAGAATAGTAGAAATGGCACCCATAACTTCAGCTGTATGAGCCACACTGCGCTGTAGATTTATAAAATAATTAGAATAAATTACTTAAATATAAGAATTAGTCTATTATTTACAACGATGGTATCTATTTGTATAAAGCTAAAAACCTACCGCCCTTAGCTTACTGTTTAATACAAAAGCTAGTACAAAAAATGAGATATAATGCTATACCTTCACGTATAGTGATATTAATCTGTTATAAATTATATTTTTAACAATTTAAAATTGCCCTGTCAAATGATATGTTAAACAACTTTGAAAATTAAATGACAAATACCATATCATTTCATTACCCCTGTGAAGTTAGCACCACAACTTCAAAAAATGTTATATTTTTCAAGAGTTCCCGTTGCACCTCCAAGAGTTCTAGAGTTCTTTGCTATTTCAAAAAATAGTTCTATGTATTTAAGAGAAAAAAATTGGGATAGAAGATTTGGGGTGCTAACTTCACATTTTCCTCGGACAAATACCACTATAACTGTTTTTCAGTCATATTTACTGAAAAATGTCATTACACTTTTCGATAGAACTCGCCGGGGTGCTACTAGAACTCTAACAAAAAATTTTCAAAAAAATATTTTTTAATAAAACGGAAGAAAACATGTTTTTAATTTTTTAAAAGTTCCGGTAGATATAATAGGAGTTCTAATAGCACCCCGGCGAGTTCTATCGATAACTCTAATAAAAAAATTTTATAGGACCCGATGTAAAGAAGTTACGTTCATATTTGTGTTAGTATTTTTACAAAACGACGAAATCCTGAAAGCATTTTTTTAAAAGTTCCGGTAGTTCTAATGGGAGTTCTAGTAGCACCCCGTCGAGTTCTATCGATAACTCTAATAACATTTTTTGATAGGACCCGATGTAAAGAAGTTACGTCCATTTTTGTGTTAGTATTTTTACAAAACGACGAAGTCCTGAAAGCAATTTTTTTAAAGTTCCGGTAGTTCTAATGAGAGTTCTAGTAGCACCCCGGCGAGTTCTATCGATAACTCCAATAACATTTTTAAATAAGACTTGAAGTAAAAAGAGTTACCAGGTTTTTTTGTGTTTGCTAATCCAATATCCTGAATGCAATTTCTTTAAGTTTTGATAGTTTAGTAAAAAAATTAGTATCTCTCTTAGTTTTACATCGAACGTTTGCTTGCTATTACTTGCCTCTTCGATTTACATTTACTACAGTGTGAATCTGTTTGGCACTCATAGCGGAACCTTTTTCCAACATTTTCTCAGAAATGTTTCTAAAAACATTATTAGAGGGAGGTAATACTTTACCAGCATCGTCTATTGTTTTAAACTCACGTTTAGGCAAAATATTAGTTAAAACGTGTACGTCATACATCTTGGATGATGTTTCGGACAATGTATAATACTCTACTCGTCCGATGAATGGTCAAACGACAAAGTAAACTTATGAAAACGCTGCTACTACGCTATCGACAATATAGAAAAAACTAATTATTATACATATAGAGTATCGTTAACGTATTTATGAAAATTATGTTACCTGTTATCCAACAGTTTCGTTATCCAACAGTTTCTTTATTATTCACAGAAATGTTTCACGTTTTCACACAAACTGTAAAAGTTTTATGAAAACGACACTTTTCGAAAGAGCTCGCCGTAGATTGAGACTGAACTGAGCATTAAACAAATATAAGAATATAGAATGTAGATCGCTAGACTGCTCGTAACTTCGTTAATAATCGAGATATCGAAAAGAAATTTCTTTTGTTTTAAATGCTAGTATACAACCTAAAAATTGACTTAAACCAATTTAAGCCATGGCCTCCTATTTTTAAGTGATACACAACTTTGGTTTTTTAAACGGAACATCCTGTATATTTTTAGACATTTGATATCAGCACTAAAAGTGATTTATGGTAGCATTCTTAAATTTAAATTTTGGAACTTATTTTTTTTCAAAATAAAAAAAAATAGCCAAGTAGGCCATGGATTACGCAAAATCACTAACAATCGAGCTAGAAATGCAAAACAAACTCCACTTGGCTCTAAAAAATTCTCATGGCCGAGTTATAGCACCAAACGTACTAAAACAATTGAAAACTATGTTTTTTTTAAATTAAACAATATGAATTTCATTAAACAGTTGAAAACTACAAAAAAAGGGCTTTCCAGCGATGTATCATATTAGCCATTTCGTTTAGAAGTAGCTTTTAAAAAATCAAAAATACGTAAAACAGTTTAAAAATAAATGTTATTGTTAATGAAACTCATATTATTCCATTTAGAAAACATAGTTTTCAATTGTTTTAGCACGTTTGGTGCTATAATTCGGTCATGAGAAATTTTTAGAGCCAAGTGAAGCTTGTTTTGCATTTCTTGTTCGATTGTTAGCGATTTTACGTAATTCATGGCCTACTTTGGCTAAAAAAGAATTCATTTTGAAAAATAATAAGTTCCAAAATTTAAATTTAAGAATGCTATCATAAAGCACTTTTAGTGCTGATTTCAAATGTCTAAAAATATACAGGGTGTTCCATTTAAAAAACCAAAGTTGTGTATCACTACGTAAAAATAGGAGGCCATGGCTTAAATTGGTTTACGTCAATTTTTAGGTTTTATACTGGTATTTAAAACAAAAGAAAATTAATTTCGATATCTCGATTATTAATGAAGTTACGAGCCGTCTAGCTATCTATAAACACCCTGTATATACAAGAGCCCGTCATTACCTAAACATCCCACCAAGAACTTCCGAAGAAATTTTAAAGAGATTGTTTCTAGGATCTAGTCGTTTTATAAAAGTCTTAACACAAAAATCCGCGTAATATTTTTATTGCGAGTCTTATCAAAATTTTGTATTAGAGTTATCGATAGAACTCGCCGGGGTGCTACTAGAACTACCATTAGAACTACCGGAACTTTTAAAAATTGCTTTCAGGACTTCCTCGTTTTGTAAAAATACTAACACAAAAATGGATGTAACTTCTTTACATCGGGTCCTATAAAAAATGTTATTAAAGTTATCGATAGAACTCGCCGGGGTGCTACTAGAACTCTCATTAGAACTACCGGAACTTTTAAAAAAATGCTTTCAGGATTTCGTCGTTTTGTAAAAATACTAACACAGAAATGAACGTAAGTTCTTTACATCGGGTCCTATCAGAAAATGTTATTAGAGTTATCGATAGAACTTTCCGAGGTGCTACTAGAACTCTCATTAGATCTACCGGAACTTTAAAAAATTAAAAACATGTTTTTTTTCGTTGTATAAAAAAATTTTTTTTGGAATATCTTTTTTTTGTTAGAGTTATAGTAGCACCCCGGCGAGTTCTATCGAAAAGTGTAATGACATTTTTCAATAAATTTGACTGAAAAACAGTTATAGTGGTATTTGTCCGAGGAAAATGTGAAGTTAGCACCCCAAATCTTCTATCCCCATTTTTTTCTCTTAAATACATAGAACTATTTTTTGAAATAGCAAAGAACTCTAGAACTCTTTGGGGTGCAACGGGAACTCTTGAAAAATATAACATTTTTTGAAGTTGTGGCGCTAACTTCACAGGGGTCATTTCATTGCCACACAACAATATCAACCAGTAAGTAATTCTTTAATAACAAATTCACCTTTTTAGTCTTTATTTTCTTATTTCAGTGCTTACCTTACTACTTAATATCACCCACCTTTCACTTGAACTTAACAATGTCCTGGATGTCAACCAAGCTGCTCCACTCTGCCTACAACTCCAACCTCTTCAGTTCCCAATCACAACGAAAGGCTCCCATGACAGACAAGATGTCCAACTGAACAGAATTAGGGATACAAACTCTTCCACAGCATGGAGCCAAATAAACCTTAGCTTTAGCCACCTAACTCCAACACTGTATCCGCCAATTTCTTGAAACGTGCTTCCTCTACTGATGGTCCTCCCTTGGAACTCTCCCTTAGCACCTACAGCTCGACGTAATCCAATTCAATTATTATACAATGTCAAATGGAATTATCCAATAAACTTCACTTAGTATTTTACCCCAGTTGTTTCTCATTTGTAGATTAGTTCTGCTTTTCAATTAGTTTTTCACCACAGACTCTTCTTTTTAGTATAAATTTCATTTCTATATTACCAAGCGAATTTAGTTTTACACTTAACCTTTTTCAATATCCAAACGTTACTATTTAAAATAGGGTTTATTTTATAATTTTAATTACACTACAGTTGTTTACTGCTACATTTTTTAAATTTTTTTATCTCAATAATTAAAAACAAAGTACTTAACGAACTGATTTTATACTTTTAACACTCTATTACTTATTTTTTTTTATTTCTACCTACTATTTATAATAATTTATTTCGATTAAGTATTTGTCATTCCATTCAAACCTTATATTTTTAAATATTACATTATATTTGAATCCATCTGTTTCTCAAATAGCCGTATTCCACTCAATTAAAAATTCTGTTTTCTTTTGTAATTGCTTAATAATTATTCATGTTCCCAATTCATATTTAAATTGATCCTGATTATTTTTAACTATTGTGATCCCTTAATCCCATTTTAATATTGATGTTTATAGCCCTGTGTATATCATTGCAACAAATATTTAGAATTATAAAATGAACTACCGGATAAAGCCAAAAGGGCCAGTAATTATTAGCAGTTAGAGTAAGTGTATTCCAAATACTATGTTAATAATGTTTGTACCATTTCAATTACTAAACTACACAACCCTAACGATCCTCTCAAAAATAATATCGCTAACTTACTTAAATATAATATGTTGGGCTACATTATTTCCAGACGATTCCTAATTCCGCATCAAAAATTACGCATCCCCATTAATACAAGCAAGTTTTTTTGGGACGGCACTGTTGACGACACGAGCAAGCTACTTGAAAAGCAGCATCCATATGTATGCCACTTACCATTAATCGCAAGGCGTCGCCCACGTTGCATTAGATGGTCCAAAATCACGACGTGTGTATACGGCACGCAGATTATTACAGTATTCCTGAAAAGTAATCTATGGCTTGGATGCGATTAAACGCCTGCCAGAGCAGGTAACGTAATTCCGGAGATGTGGATTACAGGGCCGTAGCCAGGAGCATAAAGAGTATAGAAGACATTGAGCATCCCTTAACTCATTAGAATTAAAAAATCAAACTTAAACATGAAAGGTTTCTAAAGATTACATTTGGAATGCTGTATCGTATTTTCCTGGCCTTGCTGATGTAGCCTGTTTCTGAGCAAAACAAAACCTTATTTGAACTTCAGGAACTAGAGTGACCAGCACATTATTTATTGGTGTAGTTATTTTGGTGTTACAATTTCTAATTACATTGAGCATGGCATGGCTACAATTATACAATATACAAATATCGCTATCATTATTTCAAAATAATTTTTAAGTTCGTGTTAGAACCGTTAAATGTAACACTAAGAAACGCTAATTAGACTAAATTATACTATATTGAGCATGCAGTTGAAAACCAGATCATGCACTATTGTAGACTATAATGTCTTTTTGAACTCAGTACATAAGGATAAATAGGGATCTATTGATAACTAAAGCTACAACTAAAACCTTATCTTTGATATAAAAATCTCCACTGCAGGGGAATCCGTCTATCCTCTTTGGAGAAGTTGGAAGTATTTAGACCCATAGTTGTTATAGCCGCAATGGGGAATCGGTGTGGAGATACTAGATTTTGTGACCAATGAAGTCTATGGGAATTCAAGTCAGGGTCCCTGCTCTAAAGATACGGAATCTACCACTGAGTTACACTCTTGAGTAGCTATATAAATAATAGAGAAAGTAAAAAATCTGTTCTGTGATGCCAACAACTGGACAACATATTATTATCGGACGCAGCCTATTGATTTATCCCCAAAGAAAAAGAAAAATTAGTGTTCTCGTCAATTTTAAACGTTTAGTGGTTTTAACATTTATTAAATATTGATGTAAATTTTAGAAATTTCTGATAGAAAAAGGTTATGCTAAATATGTTTAACTAAGGGTAATTTGACGCAAAAAAAATTTCTGTAAAATAGGACAGCTCATCGAATCTTTTTAATACCAAGGTACTATTTTAAGTCCGTTAGACAAGTCCTTCAGTGTTTAGCTTGTTCCATTAATTTTCGGTAAAATTAACTTAATATTGACGTTGAAACCTGATTTATAAATGACAAATTCACATAGAAAAGTGTTCGTGACCAAACGATTCAATCATTTAAACATCCATTTAACAATGGGTTTTAATACACCGAAAGGCATGTTGTGACATAAATATTAGAAGAGAGTTTTCATATGAGGGCACATGAATAAATAGTATACAATTTACGCAAGCGCTCGGAATCTTTTCAGCGAAGTAATAAAGGAAACGAATTGAAATAGCATCAACTAGCATTAAAAAATTAATCACAAAGAAAGACTATATAGGAAACCTGAAATACACGGCAACGTTTAGTGTTGCCGATTACAACAATAATGGACGGAAACTAGAAATAATATTTTCCGACCGTAATAAGCTATTAAGGAGTAGTTCTTTCGCTACATATACAAAATATAGATTGTGAAAGAAGTAGCGCATTTCATAACTTTCTGAAGATACACTATGACAAGCATCTGGAAAAAATTTGCAGAAAATGTGTTTACTTTTAATAGTTAGTTATTTTTCGAAATCCAGAAAGCATGGTAGTGGTTATAATAGCTAAGGTTATCGAAAGCGATATTAGTGATATTAAAAACTCGGATAACTTCTGGTTGTCTATTTTTGAAAATAACAAAAACATACGATACATAAAAACCAAAATACCAAGAAAATTCATTTCACTACCAAATCTTGCACTGGCGTGGATGCTCAGTAGTCGTTTACTGATTTGACTTGAAAATATTTTTATCTCAACTAGTTATATGCTGGAGATGATATTGTCAGAAGTTACAGAGGAAGGGTATATTTACTATTTGAGAAAATTTTATTGTCGCCGCAAAGCAAAGCTAGTTATTAAAGAACTTATCATAAGTTCTTGTTATGTTATGTAACTTCCTGAAAAAATGCTAATTTTATTAAAGTCAACCCATCGTGGCTATGATGGGGTAGTAATTTGTACGTGGCAAAAGTTATCTTCAGTCAACACAACGAAAATATCTTTAACACATTACAATAGCTAAATGCAGGCAGTTATTATGAATCAATTGTGCAACTACTGCAAACTGTTCGACCCCTTGAGAAGTTACTACTCGTGAATGTAGTTTACGATATTCAGTAGTAAATTCAAACCCTCTGGAGTAGCTAATAGCTTTTAGAACATTTACACCAATAACAGCACGCTGTTAGCTTTAGTAGAAGTTCAAAATTCTTATCAATTTGAAATGTATACTGTTGAAATATATGCCTGAAGGAAAAATTTGTGGTGACGGTTTAGCGGATTCAATTAAACCACTTGAACGATTTTATTATATGCCAACAGAGTAAGAGGATTTCAAATCACTATTTCGTAATACTCGGCATATAGTATTATATGCAGCAAAAAAAGATGCCATAATAATAAATATGATAATTGAGTGTCCTATAACATATAATTCTGGTAACTTTCGATTTGCAATTAAAAAGTGTTAGTCTATAGGCAAGCTATTTCCTAGTCCCATTTGACAGGTTCTTTTCGTGCACGACTTGAGTGTAGATTGCATCCTCTAAAATGTTTTGTAATTGTATTCAGCATCTATGGTAAGCCCGTCCAACTTCAAGAGGCCCAAGGGCCACTGTGAAAAATTTGAAGGTTGTGACGGCCGCATCATAAAATGTGTCGTATGCGACTTTGTGAGTGATTTGTAATAAATATAAAATGTGTATATTTCAATACTAATTTTTATTTATTTAAGAAGCTTAGGTTACATTACAAAAAGCATTGAAACATAAGAGATATACAGGGTGTTCCTTGAGGTAACCAAAAAACTTACACCATATGTTCTAGAAGTGATTCTATACAAAAAAATTCATATTCACTTTAGGTTAATTCCTTTCCGTTCTTGATATACCGACAAAAGAAAAAAAATTACATCAATTAATGTAAATTTACGTATAGAGATGTGACGTTTCATCCCCTTACTAAGGGCGTCAAAGATTTACCCCTCGGGTTAAACTCAAATCGGAGAAATACGTTCACTTAAATATATATTCGATTAGGTAAAACACCAGATAATTACCAAAACAAATATAATGTTTTTAGCTAGTTACAATGATTAATTAAAAATAACTCTGAGTTGCACATTATTTAAAATGAACATGTTCTTCTGGAGCGGTGTCTAGTTTCGTTAGTCGAGCTGCAACCCAATGCACCGGCGAGTGTTGCGGGTCCCTATTGGTAGTCCGCCGGTACGCACGCCGATTCTTCGGGAAATGGGCTGAGTAGGTCGTTTGTTCCTGCAAACTTGACCTTCCACTCAGCAGTGATTTTAAGCTATAATTTTCCGGTGAATTTAGCGATTTTAAGAGTTACCTGGGGCGGGCGTTAGTGCCTAAAGCCTGATGCAGAGGTTGCTAAGCGTCGTTCTTGGAGCGAACGCGGTGTGAAATCCTGCAGATGGAATTTTTTCGCCTTGAGCCGGAAAATGATGTTGACATTCCCCCGGTAGGGAATTTGCGGGCTGCGGAATCGAACGTCGAAGTTCAGGAATTCGCCTTTTAATGAACAAAAACGGGCCCTGCAGGTGAATTTATGAAGGGCGGCTACAGGACTCTAGCCGCTCACAAGCGGGGTAGAGGCTGCGATTGCTACAGGTTTAGGTATTAGTAAAATGAAATTATTAGGAGTATTTCACGTCTCGGGGCGCCGGGATTTGTGTTTAAAAAAGTAGGCGGTCAAAAATGGCTTTTAAGCAGTTAGCTCTGCAAGACAGTACAGCGTATTAAGACAGGGTTAAAGCCTCAGGAATTTGATTTCCCAAGAAAGTTCAACAATCAAGGTAAAATTGAATTCTTGCGGTCTTGCTCTTGCGGATAATTTGAACTTCTCGGGCTGACAGTACAACACGTCATCTCCCTTGAAGCCTGGTCTGGTAAGAGTTGGAGGCCTACTCCGTTAGACAGTTCAGCGTGTCAGACCGGAGGGCCCAGGTAGAAAAGGAGAGGACAGGATCAGGACTGGTGGACTCAAGAGGGAATTCGATCCGCGGACCGCAAAAATATCCTGGCGGGCCGCATGTGATGTTTTCGTGATTTGCTGTAATTTGACTGGTTAAACCAGATTGCCACAGTATTTAAGAAACAATTAACTATTTGGGGCCGCCTTACGTCACAGGTATGGAACTATGTCATCTCCATTACAAGTTGTCTAACTTGTTGCTGGATTTTTTTCAGGATTTTTATGTCACCTTTAAATTTTACTCTAAAAAGATACCTTCACTGCATTGTATTTAAGCTTTCGTGGCTAGATTGTACGAGAGAGGTCAGTCTCCTGAAGTGGGTAATTAGTCAGAGATATCATTACTAAGTAAATGGTATCGCAGAAAAATTAATCCACGTTTATCCTTGCTGAAACAGACACCGCCTCTGATTTTAGTTTAGTTTGGTAACACTAGCTGCCTTTGTCAACGTTCAATTCTTTTACGTTGTAAAATAATGGATGTATTTTTTATAGCAGTAAATAGTAAACGGATATAATGTATCACAAATACATTTCCTGCGCCTACTGCGAGGATTATTACGAAACTTTTGGTAGTGATTAATACGTTACTTTTTGTTTACCAGTTGTGCGTCCAGGCCTTTTCACGTAAATTGCGGATATATAGGGTATTAATCGGCTGGTTTGAATATAATGTTCTGATGACCTTAGTTTTAAAAACTTCTGTTTCGTTTAATCGTTTCCGCGAGCTATGTTTGGGATTTTTTTGTAGTTTGAAGCTTATGGTTTCACTTGTAGGTTTTCTGATTTGAACTGCCTGGAACCAGTGGCGCTCCTGTAATAGCTAGGACATTTGCTACAAGCTTGGGCAATCCTACTATGTGTGTTCACAATAATTTATTGTTCTTATTTTGACAAAATTATATAATGCTTTATTAGCATCGCCAGAAATCTTTGGGTATGTATGCTTCTATATTGAGTCTGACAGCGAAGGGTGATAGAAGATATTTCTAAAATTATGAGAGTTTCATAAAAATCGCTTATACCGGGTGTCCATTCTCAAAGTCGAACATAGGCAATTAACATTAGTGTATTCACTCGTTCTTTATTGAAATAATTCATTTTTCTGTAGATAATTTTAGCAGACGTTGACGGAAAATATCTGATTTACGCCAACTAATTACCATTTGTTTTGACAAATGCTATGGAACTTGAAAAGCAAGGCATGGCATATTTAAAAATTCCGAAGTTTTAAATTAGTATTTTAAAATAAAAATCGCATCTTGAATATTATTATTGGTATCATTTGATGCGGAATAATTTTATCTTTCCATTGATACCATTACCTTCCCTGTAAGTTGAATTGGCGAGCAGGAATCGGCAAAAACGTTCAATACAATGTTAATCGCCTATGTTCGACTTTGAGAACGGACACCCGGTATAAAAGTTGCTGGTAAGAGGATGGTGCACATTACTAAAATATTTTTGATTATTTTTAAAATAAAATGCCACACATAGTAGCTTAAAGGTTCTGTATGGGTCTAACGTCAACGGTTTTGTAAATACGAGTATTAATGATTTTATGCAAAAATAGGCGCCGAATTTCAGGTAGCTTGTGTAAGTAACAGAAAACAATTGAATGCACTAAACCGTTACCAAAAAATTATGTATTTCGGGAACTATTTTTCCAGTGTAAAATTGTGGCTCCATTAATACTCTGCAGAGTTCTTGAAATTTGCTTGCTTCATTATTTTGATTGTTTTAATAGAGCGACCGCGTATTGAGATGGTTTAAAGCTCACAATTTAGCTTTGTAAGCAGAGAGAAATATTGAACAAAGTCAATTAAAGCACAGAGTTGAAATATTTTATTTAATTGTAATCTAAACAGTAGTAGATGTTATTAAATGCATTGGAAGTGAGATGCAAGAAGTATCATTAGAGGGACAAAGGTTAGCATAAGCGAAGCATGTTTCAGAAAGATTGAATTTAAAGTTTGAGTAAAAGAAAGATTTAAGATGGCTAAAATAGGTAATATAAGTAATATGATAGGTTTGAAGCCGGAACCAATGAAAGTAAATAATACAAAAGGTTGCTTATATGCATAATGAATATGAGCGTAGAGTTATTAATATACGTACAGGCCAGTGAAAAGCAAGCAAGCTGAAAGGTAGATGGTAATCGAAGCAAGATAAGATAAAATTTTGCAAAGAGCAATACAGAACGAGGGCAACTGAAAGGAAGAAAAATCAGTAGCGTGTTTAAAAATAAACTCAAGTGCCAGTGCATTCTAAAACTAAGTGTATAGCAGAGCAGTGAATAAAAACGTTGTATGTGACTGGAAAAAACAATTTTTATGTATAAGAAATAAAGGCAATTTTAGATTTAAGCAACACACATGTTATCAAACTTTATTCCTTTTTGTAAAATTGTAACTAATACTTGTTTCCTTTAAACAAATTCCCATCGCGGTTACTAAGCAGCGCGATGCCTTTTTGATAAAATAAGAAATTAATTCCTGTAATTTGATAAGTGTGGGCAAATTGTGCTCCAGGAAATTCAATGTTTTAATATAATAAAAATTATTTGCCATATATAAAAAGTATCCCGTTTTATTCAACAAGGTACCGGGCCCAAGTGAAAGTGTTAGCAGAAGTTTCTGCGAAATAAAAATTATAAATTTACCAAACCAACTTCGGATGTGGAACGGCACCGAGCAGATTCCGAACATCGACACCGGCCCATTCGAGCTGCAGAAGCCAGGGGTCTCCAGTCCAACAGACCAGCGAGGTGTGTAAGAGCATCCCCAAACAAGATTTGCTGCTATGGGAAGCGACTTTGTGATTGGAGTCCGGAAAGCAAGTGGACGTCAAGAATACACCTTGCGGAGTAGATCCAGCGTGTGTCCAAGCATCCAGATTTGTCTCAGTTCGAATAAATTGCGTGGCGTCAGTAGAAAATGCGGTTTTGCCAGGATTTGCAGAGTATCACAGGAAGTGGAACAAGAGAGTAGCTAGCTTTCTTTTACGTCATATCTGAAACAAATTCGTGTCAGTTGTTCCTAGGCGGGAGTTTTAATTCAATTTACCTGATGGTTCCTTGCACAATTTTCTTTTTTGAATATTTAATAAACGCTGTATGCACGAACAACCTTCTGTGGTAATTGTCAAGTTTGTGATGTTATGAGTAATCGAAGCAAGTAGCGCGGGTGTACTAAAATTGCGTATCTGAGCTACTCTAAGTCAAATATTCTAAACAATAATTTCTAATTAAACTCAAATTTGAACCCAACATGAGAGATTAGTCCTGCGTCTTGCGGGAGCAAGCCCAGAATGTTCTTGCAATTTTATGAAATATAGAAAATGGCAATTAACCATTTTAATAAAGTGTCATTAATAAGTACATTTCATTTTGATTAGCCTAAAATACTGATAGACAAAGTTTTACATTTCTCAAATTTAATGGGAGAGCCTGAGTAGTGTGGTGATTTGCCCTATTTAATTATTTATATTTCACTATACCCTTTATTAGGTGAGGGCATCATTGCAATATTTATATAATGTGGTTTTGAATTTTTAAAAAGCCCTTTCAATGACTTTTGCTATTGCTATCTTTCTTAATACCGCCAAGTTCAACTGTTTTTCAGATATACGGCTTTGAACACGAAAATAATTTAAGCCCCTTGCTTTATTTGAAGAGATAAAAACAAACGCTGTTAAAATGTGGATTTACAAACTTGGAATGCAGAGAAGGGAAGAAAACATATTTCAACCTTTAACGTAGTTACCTATAGGATTTTGGTGTATTCGCTTTTGTTTATTTTTTAATCTGATTTCTTTTGATATTGGAATTAATTTACTCCTGCATTTCTATTTTCCTTATGTTTATAATTTTCTGTATGATATGTTTTGTTTGGAGAGATAAAGTGTTCAAATTATTATTGTTAACAGCGTTTGCTGGTTATCCCTTGAAATAAAATATTTTAATAGGCTTAAATTGTTTTTATCTGAAATTGAATTTAGGGGGATGAAGTACGATATCAAAACAAAGCTATTAAAAATAAACTATACTTATCCCTTCTAGCTTTTCACTCAACTAAAAGCCTGAAAATTGAGATGTTAGTTCATTTCATCTTCTTCTTCTTATTCCTCTTGTATCAGACGTAGCGCCTGTTTAATACTGGTTTTATTGTTGTTGTTGTGAGGTGAATTCCCAACTGTCCTCCCATCTCTTCGGTGGTCTTCAGACAGGTCTTCTGCCATGCGGTTTGCTGTTTCTTGCTATCTCGGCTAGTTGGTTGTCTAACATTCTGATATTATTTTATCTGCTGTCTTCATTTGAAGAAAGCATTTCCGTAAAAACCTTTTTCGGCAATTTTTTTGAATCTCCAAGTACTGGTTTAGTTTTTTTAAAATATAGTTTACAAGTTATTGCTGAACTAATATATTGTGATATTCTTTGTTCATGTAAAGTATCATTATCTACAAGGATGCAGTTTCTTGAAATTTTCATCTTGATGGAGGTTGTCCGATATTGTTCAGCTGATCGCTCTATCGTTTTCGCTGTCACGCACTTCGGTAGCAGGGCTGTAGTAGCACCGCTGCTGCTTTAGTGGTTACTTAATTGTTTAAATTTCGAGCGCCACATTTGATAGAGTTCACTCTCTTGCACTCCGTAGTTCAATCGCTGCTGACAGAGGCCCAAGTAGCGGCAGTGGGAATTAAGGAGATTTCAGGGGTGTTGATGAGTGCTAAATGCTACACTTAAGGCTGCGTAGTATATTCTTGAATAAAGAAATTCAGACAAGAATGCAAGTTGCAGAAAATACGATTCAGACTTAAACTGCTAATTAAAGTGGTCTTAAAGGACTGCGCCATTGTAATTAATATTTGAGCGATGGGGTTGCGCAAACCCTACATGAGAGTGATATACGGAAGTGGTTAAGTGTGGAGTAACTACTACATATAAAAAATGCGGTGCATGTGAGTAGGGCGAGCGCAGGCACTGGGTGATAGTTGTGATTTCAGCACAACAAAGGTACTCAGGGAATGGTGCGGTATGCTATGAGAACAAGCGAGAAAGAATCACAACTGAAGTGCGAACTTTGTGAGAATTCAAAATCCGGATCTGGACAGAGATTAAGGGTGCTGCAAACCAGTTCTGTGGGCGCACCAAACCTGGGCTAACAACCGCGTTTTCTGGAAAAAATTCTTATGTTATGTGAGCTCACATTAAACTAGCAGCGACGGCTTCGTGAGGGCACAAAGTCGAAGATACTGCAACGAACAAGCTTTCGGACTCTGGTTTTGTAAAAAGACAAAAGTGACACCTTCGGCGGACGGTCTCTCGAAGTACTTGAACTTCGGGGAAATTAGAGTGGGGGAGCATCTAATATTATTGAAAAACCTGTGCTTACCTGACTGTAGCTAGGCTGGGCCGTTCTGGAAGGCGAGAGAAGGCAACTTGCAACTTTATTCAGCTTTCAATTTGTTTTTATTGTGAGGTTAAACTGGCGGGGAAGTGCAGTCCACATTCATGTGTAATTTTGCGTTTAACGCATTTCTATTGAGGAAGAGCATATATTTATTATTAATAGTTATTTATGTACTCAGAGCGTTTCTGGGCCTCGGCGTGAAAATTGGAGCTTTTACACAATAATGGCAATAAACGATAGTTATGCACGATGCGCATACAGAATTTTATGCACAGACCGGATATTCACAATTAAAACTAGATTTATAATTTTTGCCAACGTACGAGGTCACTAATTGTCACTGCTTGTCAACCTGACAAACACGACACTGAGCAGGCCGTAAAGTAGAGCCCTTGGGCTGTAAAGTTATACATTGCGCTCTCAAAAATATGGTATAAAGTGACCAATTCCGCCGGTCGTACATAAAATTTAAAAGTTCAATGCACCGCAAAATAAGTTTAAAGCAAATATCGTAACCACTTTTTGTAATGACAATAGCAGCTACCGTAACTCTTTAACTTTCAATAATCTTTATTTCAACGCTTTAAGAGTTTGCGGTTATTCGACAAATTAACTTAATTGATAACACATTATTATACTTTTCAATTTTGAAATTTGTTTTTTGCCTATTAGGCACGATTTAATTAAATATATTAAGCATTAAATCCTAGTCTAGTTCAAAAAAGTGTTTTAAGAAAATAATTAAACTACAAGATATTGCTATAATTTCTTAATTGCACGTACTTCATTTAATTGTATATTTTAAAAGCTCCAGAAATAATTTAGTGGAATTAAATTATGGCAAGATTATACGAGTATTAGTTTATAGAAAAAGTGCATAAAAACTTGTATTTTGATTTTGATGTTTTTATAAACAAACAGTAATATCGGATTTAAATACTTCCATCGTAGTTAGGGAATGGAAACAGGTACACGATTTCTGTTTCCTTCGTCGTGTTGACTCTGAAGGGCTGATATTTTAAACGGAAATTTCTAAATAATCCCATCGCAAAGGGACACCTTGTGCAAGTATAAGCAATAAGATTTTGTTCTCTAATGTTACCTGCAAATAAATACTTTTTTAATTATGGGGTTGCAAATCTATTATTAATTTATAATGTGTGTAAGTGTAATACAAGAGCCTTTCTTACAATTTTCTGTTATACGATCCCGGTCCTGGAGAATAGCCAAACAATGCAGATTAAAATAAGGACACGAGCGTGTGGTTGTCCGATGATACGAACGCGTCGTTATTACTCAACGCTAGCAGTCAAAGGACTCCACAGATGAAAATGTCATCAAGAAAATTTGTCTTTCCAACACATTTCTTTCAGCTGTATCACCACATATTTTTCTTTAGATTTTATTTCCGAAAAGGGAGAATTGCCGAGATAGACTGCAAGAAATGATATTTCCGATTGTATTTCTGTTTGTCGTTTGTTCTATCAGGTCCAGATCTACCAGCATTTTCAATTGAGTCGAGCTATTGCACGCTTTCGGAGCTTCATACAGCATTTCTCGACATTAATCGTAAGTGAACAGGAACGAAGTAGATATGTGGGCCAAACGTTTCAATAAAATTCTAGCTTTCAGAAGGTGGGCAGATTTAAAGCCCTCCTTGACTTATGCATATTGATTCTGCACAGTGCGTTTTTCTACTAAGGGGGATGTATTAACAATTAAGACCCTGCAAAGGGCTCCCAGGAAAAAGTATTGAGTGAATAATTTGAGTAAATTAACCCAGTTCACTTCCTTCAATAGTGCCAACCTGCGAGTTAGAGCCCTTTAAATTAGTTAGGTGTTTCCTTTTTGTAGCCTACAAATAGCTTAAGGTGGAGCTTCGTCCTGGAAGAGTTATTAATTAGGGCTTCATTTAGACAAAAAGCGTTACATTATTTATGTCCATTGTACGTTTAGAGCTGTGCACTAATTGTAACGTCATGACTAAGCTCTGGACTTCATTATTTTTTAGGAGTGATATGCATGTAACAAATTCAACGAACTGTTTTGAAATATCTATCTGATCCGCTCGGAACGAGCACACTCAATTTTTACCTGCCGAACAATGATAAAGCGACAGGCAATATCAATATTGTACGTGCTACTGTTGACAAGAATATTTCGTCCTTGGTTCTATCTCCATTGGAGAGACGAAATAATCAACATGAATTTCGAATTTTATCTTGCTGCAAGCATTAATAAAGCAGGGGACGTTTGCCAATTTAATATTAATTTTCGGCCGCTGCCTTATCAGCAATATGTCACGGGGTAAATTATTCAAAGGCCTCACAATATTACTTTCAATTAACCACAACATTGTGCCACCGTTAAACAGTAATGTATGCTGACAAGCCCATCGCTGCCACGTATTGAACTTTTGAAAGCAAGACTCTTGGTTTAGAGCAGGGAAGTGACATTTGCTGGCAGTGGTTACTTGGATATAAAATTCCCTTTGTAGATTTAGCGCACGCCCTGCCCTTTGTATTTGCTTAAACTATGATAGCCAATTTTATTGTTGCATTTTAATAGGTTTAATAAATCTCATTTGGTGCATACTGGCGGTGTTTTTATGATGGAGTAAGCAATATTGTTGCGAAAATGTGAGCTCGATTCTTACTTAATTTGTTTTATTTGGAAAACAATTCGGATATTAAAATGCGACTACTAAACTGAACCTGAAATTACATGTAACGACTCTAAACTCTAATAAATTACTTAGTCTTTCTCTCTTCGTTGCCATACTTCTTTGTTCTTTTAGAACACTGACTCCAACAGTTTATTTACTGCAATGTAGATATTTGTAGCTATGAGTAAATAAACTGTATAATCTTGGGGAAGGTTATTTAAGTTAGATGCATGGGATCTAACAATTTTTGTACTTTTTAGTTTTCATAAGAAAATGTAAATGCTACTGCCAACTTAAGAATTAGCCAATTGATAAAGACACTAAGCAACAACTAGAAAAGTTACAGTAGCGATGAAATCTGATTTTGAAAACCCACGAAGGACGGGCAGACCAGAGGTATTAACATATGATATTTATTTATTTGGGATATACAGTGTGTCCCAGGATTGATGTTACAAGATGTACGATGGACTAAAAATGTTTATTTTAAGATAGTGGGATTAAGCCCTGCTTGATTTGGAGGGAATTTTAAAAATATTTTCAGTTTTTGAAAAATAAGTCGGCTTTGACGGTGAAGCTAAAACTATTTTCTTTTTAGGTAAACTACCCCTTTTGTTCATGATACAACAAAATTTTACCAAGAAAAGTTGTTCAGAATAAGAAATTATGGCCCTATATACTACTTAGATTAAACCGTCATTTTTAATAAATAACATTTTTGCTTAACTTTAAAACAATTACGGTTTAATCTAAGTAGGTAAATCTTCCCGAAATTTTGTATAGGGCCATATTTTCTCATTGTGAACAACTTTTCTCGATAACATTTTGTCGTATCATGAACCGAAAGGGTAGTTTACCTCAAAAGAAAATAGTTCCGCTTCACTGTCAAGGCAGACTTGTTTTTAAAAAACTGAAAATATTCTTAAAATTTCCTTCAAATCAAGCAGGGCTTAATCTCACAATCTTAAAATAAAATTCAAAAATGTTTAGTCTACCTCTTGTAACATCAATCCTGGGACATACTGCATACAGATGACAACACCAGCAAAATATTTACTAAAACTGGACAAGGTGCTAATTTTGTATGGCCTCAACTTTGTACTTGAAATGAAAAAGTTAAATGTATTATTAATTGGTGAACGCCAATAAGGTGGCGCAGAGATAATGCACTAGTTTTTTATCACCCTGTATATAACTTGAAAACTTAAAAATATATATCTTATTGCATAGAATAAACAAGAAAAGTTATATTATTGATAGAGTTCTGCAAGTAATGAAATAAAGCAAAATATTAACCGTATTACATTTTCGAATATAAACAGAAAAAAAATTATGCACACCTTAGAGCAACCTATAAAACAGAAGAACACTAAGTAAAATGAAATAACTATAAAACAACTGCCTCGGAGCAAATTTAAATGTGAGCAATGACATATGAAATAAGTCTAAATGTTTAAAATAAGCATTAAATAATTTAGTGAGTTTGGATACTGGTACTTTATATAATACTAAATTGGATAATACTCCAATGCTCCACCGTCTTCCAGAAGTAATGAATGATAATAGTTAGTCACTTTTCTAATTAGAAGAATAAAGATTAAATTTGACATTTATAAATGAAATAAATTTCTCTGAATACTTTCCATTCAATTTATGTAAATGATATATTTTGGGTTGTATACAGCTGATGCTTATTTCAATATGGAATTCGATATGGAGAAGTGTTAGGATTGCTGAAGCTTCCTCTCAGTATTTATTAAAATTATTATTTTGAAATCGGAGATAAAAGATAAATAACTTTGCTACTTTTTGAAGAAAAAGAAATGAATTTTGTTTGTCTAGATTTCTAGAAAGTAAGATTTTAGTCGTTAGATATATTAGTACGAAAATATAATTCGTTGAATTTTGAGTCAATCATCATCTCCTAAATTTAGTGCATTGTCCAATAGGACGTAGTACCATATTAGCAATATAGCGACTCGCTATTTTCGATTTGATACAAGCTAACTTGCTTTTCTTTCACTGTCCAATAAAGAAATTTAGAAATGTTAGTTGTTTCCTTTAGGTTATATCATCTGTTTTAGGCATAAAAAGCAACAGAAAGTGCGTTGGGGACAAACGTTAACCATTAGCATTGATACTGAATCAATAAAATAGTAGTACGCTCTTTCTAGTATAAGTTCTAAATCATATATTGTCTTCCTAAATACAGTGAATTTATTTTAATGGTTAACATAGCAGTTTGGTTTCTATGGCAGCATTTAATCATACAGGTCACTTCCATAGTTACCAATGACATCAATAGATTAGAGCATTTATTTTACGAGTTAACATACGAATTTGAATTAGGTGCTTGCTAATAAGAAACTTTGATTTTGTTACCGGAATGTAGGTATGCAACTAAAAAGTAGTTACCTAGGAACAACTCTCAAGTTGTATCTTTTCTTCAGTGGTATACATTAGCAAAACTTTTAATTGTCTTTTTGACAAGTAATAATTTCTATGTTAACTCGTAAAATACACGCTTTAATCTATTGGTCTTATTTGTAACTATGGAAATGACCTGTATGATTAAATGGTGGCATAGAAACGAAACGCTTATGTTAACTATTAAAATAAATTCCCGGTATAATTCGTGGTACGTCGAATAATCTATACCTTTTTAATAAATATAATTTCGTTATGATTCCAATGAACGAAAATTTTTTTTTTCAACTTTGGAATTATAATTCATAATGTTCATCAAATAATCATCAATAATAAGCGTATTATGTACTTATTATATTATCCTTACTCGTAATGCAGTGAACCTTGTAACGCCGCGTAGTATTTTTTGGAGTTTCTATAATCGATTGCGCACTTTGTTATTTTGGCGTTCAAATTTCTAACTTTCGAGCGCTGCAGTCAGGGAAATTTCGAATTTCAAATGCGCGAACTTTGCGATAAGATGCAGGTCGCCAAATTTTTGGAACTTCGGCGTTCTTCTCCGCCTAGCATTTGAAGCGAGAGATCGTCTTCGGAAAATTCCACGTTTTCGCTTACAAGCTCTTGCGCGAGCCTAAAATTTTAGCCGCACATATGAACTCCGGCCCATTATCGATCGTTGGGTAAGCACATGTTGATCTGTTGTGATTTTGTGCACCAGATGCTGCACTTTTCATCTTGCACTCTCCTGGACAATGCTGCTAGGAGAGGATTCCGTGGAACATTTTCCGTACGCTGAATTTTTCCTGCGTTGGAGGTATTCCGCCAGTGGAGAGGCCTGCGTCGAATCGTTACAGATAGCCAAGCAGTAGCTACACGCTGTTTTTGCTACCTTCAGTAGACTTGCTGTTAATTAAACAAGCAGTTTTGCCTGCGATAGCTTATCCGATGATTCATAAACAAAAGAATTCGGTTACAATCACACGGTGAAAAAGTAACCTATTAGCTATCTTATCAGTCGCACTGGTGATTTCAAATTGCGTGTATAAGTTGCGGTGTAGTTTTATGTTCGCCATCGATCGCCAGGCATTGCAATTCAAATTACGTATTTTACAAGATTTATTATAACTAGCAATCGGGCCATTTTTGCCAGCGTAGCCGCTAGGCTGTTTGCATGATATCCTAGATTTAAATATTTTATTTTAGCCAATGTGTAATGGTTGACATAATAATTTTGGGGTTTGGCACCAATTACTATTTGTTAATCATTTTGTTGCTGTAGTGCGCCAGCTTTTACCTGAAGTTAAATATTTTAAATGTTACTTCTGGGCATTATTGAACCTTCCGCACCTAATAATATTGCATACTATTTGTGACACGTTTTAGTGATAATTAAATCTACTTTTACTGCTACTGTCTCTTTGTTTATCTGTTCGTATAACCCTTCATGAACCTGCTCGTTTTTTAGTTTAGCATTGCGAAGCAGAAGACAAACCAAGGCAGGAGGTGAAGTGAATTGTTAGATAGACTTGCTTTTTTTGTTGTAAATAACGACTAGCGCCCTATTGTGTTTAATTAATATACGTATTTTGTAACTTTAAGAACCTCCGTATGGTACGCCATATTCGGCGGCGGGTTTGTGCTAGCAAGGGTGCTACAACATTCATTCAAAATTCTATGTGCTCTATTTTAGAATAATCAAGAAGGAAACCAGTGTAAAAAACGTCAAAGAACAATTAATATTGATTTTTGCTAAATATTTATTAGGATAGTGTACAATAATTTGAATCACCAAACATAAAACATGTTCACATTTGTATTTAATTATTTTTTAATATACAATTTAAGTTAAACAGAAGTTACTTAAAACTTCGAAATGGAGGATGGTACAATTTGGATAAGCTTGTTAAATTTGAATTGTAGAATTGTATTTCAAATATAAGACTTTCTTCACAGTCTTCATAACGTTTTTCAGTTAACATGTATTTATTGCTTTTTTGTAAAAAATCTAGTAAAACCATTTAGAATATTACACAGTTTGAATTACATTAAAATACACAGGGTGTTAGGAACAGAATTTGACATCGTCCAAATAATCTTTTAATTAAAATAAGTAGGCCCATAGAGGACTTGATACGTTTGCGAGTTTATTTCATTTTGGTCCTCGATAGCGGGTGTAAAATGGCTTTTATGGCCCTAGAGTCTATAAAGATACTAAGCAGTATAACAAACATCAACAATGTAGTATAGCAAGATCAACAATGTAGTATAGCAAGATCAACAATCTGCACAGAAACCATAGCGCACCAAATATTCACAACGCACATCAAAATAGTGAATCCTTAAATTTTGAGCCTGTTGAGAATCAAAATGAAATACAGCGCTGTATGTACCACGTGTGTAATCACGATTATACCTCCTAGGGAATTTAAAGGTCTCTGCTTGGCGTTGCGCTTTAAATATTCCCTCGTGCTATAATCTATTGATCATACCCTTACTATATAAATAACTGTGACGCGCCCCAGAAGTTGAATTTTCATTTTTTGATTTTATTTACAACTCAAAAGCTACATGTCGGGTCAAATTCAAAATTGACATACACACGTTCCTTAATTGTCTTAAATCCTCGTGGAACGGAAATTAAACATATGTGTAAGGGTCGCTGCTTACCCTACTTCCACTTGACACAACGTTGCAATTTTTCTATTTTAACATATTTGGTACTGCAGGTACTTGCGTGGGCATTGTAATTTTACACAAAAAGTGTATTTGATTTATATGGAAAAATTCAATGGTTTCCGAGATAAAGCTATTTTCAGTATCTTGTAAGCAAACAACTTGTCAGTAAGTTTTTGGGTAGGGATGTGTTTCTTGGAAGATTATAAGCTATTACTGGAATATTTCTCCGAAGCTACTAGTTAGCAGTACAAAGTGATTATTAATTGATCTTGCCGCTTCATAGCGAAAAGTGCGGAATG
This sequence comes from Agriotes lineatus, assembly GCA_940337035.1. Classification (NCBI taxonomy): domain Eukaryota; kingdom Metazoa; phylum Arthropoda; class Insecta; order Coleoptera; family Elateridae; genus Agriotes; species Agriotes lineatus. Next base: position 132,239,960 of record OW679195.1, on the reverse strand, counting down.
CCGTAAAAAGCGTAAGTTATTTCAATTTCAGTAAATTTTTAGCTATTGTTACGACAACACTAATTGTTCATTGTACACGTGCACCTTGTTGTGTTTGACTTGTGTCTTGCATTTTATTTCCTCATGCTACTTGGTATTTCCTGATTTTGTTAAGTCTCTTCTGGAAGAGTTACGTGGGTTAATTAGCTGGGAGAGTTTGACATTTACCCTACAAATTTGGTATTTATTTTGACCTGTTCAAGATTGATAGCTGGCATTCGAGTGCAGTAGCTAGTATCTCTTGCACCACTTATGTGAATTTATTTGACAGTTCATTCCGGTACTACATTTTTTGGCTTATTTGAGCACATCTGCGCGTAACATCTGGTATGAAATAGATTATTAAACGTTTTTACTTGGGTTTTGGCGTATTGCATAATCTGTTTCACAAAGCTGTAACCGCCGTGAGTTTTGGCACGGTCGTGTAGTAACTTTCGGTCGACTGATCAGTTTTGTTTTGATTGACAAAGCGAACCCGGACTTGCTAAGATTTAGTGGATGATGCTTCTCCGTTATTTTTCTCTTTCATTATGGTGGATCCGTATGATGAAATTTGGGAAAATACGCCAGCGGTCCATTGGAAATATCCCTTGCGCTATGTTCATCTCATTTTTAGATGTATTTTGATAAGACTGCACCTCTTAATTACACTACGTAGAGCTAGAGAGACGTTGACCCAATTTGCAGCAGAAATAAGTTTTCTAACGGCGTTCTACGTATGTGCGGTAATGCCGTTCTATTGCGCCATGGCTCTTTTTCGTTTCGAATATGGGTTTAGATCCATCTGTTTGTACTTATAGATATTTGGATGTATGGACTTGGCTTTCTGGTTGCTTGGTTTGATGGATTTTCGAGATTTTGTTGAATACATTGGAGTCTCTAGTTGCAGTTTTGGCCCCTTGACTTCGCTTTCGTAGGTCATTGGATCAAGAGATACGTAACAACGTTGTTTTACTGTAAATAAATATATTGCGGCAATTCAAAATGTATTAACCTGAAAAGTTTGTGTTTTATTATTATTTTATTATTTATGTTTATGTATTTAAGTTTTTATGTGTACGCCGGAGTTATCTGTAATTGCTATATTGGTTATTTATATGTGTATTTCGTACTTGGCTTGCGCATTTTCTGTTTTTACGTTGAGCTTACATTGGAAATTAGAAATTATATACGTTACGCCGTGAACTCTACGTGTACACGTCGTGGGTTTAGTGTTGCGTTCGTCCCCAATTACCTTGTCATTACTTCTCACAAAGTCAATATTTTATTTCAGTAAAGAATCACGTATTATATTATCTGTCTGAAGTTATTAAAAATAAATATCATTTAATTGAGTCGCATATATGTCTTTCTCCTTTCTATAACAGGTTATAGCTTGTGAAAGAGAATTCGTTTAATGCGTGTATGTAACGAACGACTTCTGGGAGAGGATCGTGTCATTATTGAGATTGAGGTGATTTTCTGGATACCTCTGAACATAGACAGTTTATCCTGTTTATCACGGTTATGCGTATTCCTGATCACCATTTGTATAAATAAAGATGGCGATGGCATCAAATTAGAGCCGATACTATTCGGCGTCGTTTGATATTAAAATCTTATTGTATTATATAATTTTTGCATAAAAATATACTTTTAAAGATAGGTACTCTAAAATATAAATTACTGATTCTCAGAGGTAGTATCTACCACTTAATGTATCTACATGCTCAGAAACGAGAGGCTTCTATAGCTCCACTTTTCCTATTATACTCGTAATTTTACTCAACATGTTTGCTAGCTCCGTGCAGCTTCCAAGTAATCTCTAACAAGTGTGGTCTGCACACATCACATATATTGCGTACTGCTGCAAAAACATAAAAGTAATTCAAATAGACCTGAGGCTAACCTACGGTAGGTTTACTTGACGATGTAATTACATTTCTTTTAGTTTATCTTTTCAAACGAATACGTTTGCGTTAACGCTGTAGCGCTCTAATTAATGTTCACAGTAGTGATTTTAATTTAATTAAGCAGTAGAATTTAAATTACTTAAGCTGTGATTGTGTTCTCATAATTTATATTTTCTTACAACCGCGAGAAAAATGCGTTACATTTATTCCAATCCAGTCCTTAAACAGAACAGCGTGCGTGAATGGTGCATTGCATAACTAGTGCTGAATATCGGGTATTTGATACGAGTGTGTAATTTTGAGCCACAAGTCGTAGGCGAGTGGCTCAATCACACGAGTGTGAAATGTTCTTTTAGCACGTGTTTTACTCTGTACTTTTCCGAGGACGACTTGATTGCAATCATTGCTTATATTTTATATAGGAAAATAGAACAATTAATTATTATATTTTCATATATTTAATTTTAATGACTATAATGGATGTATTATCACACATTTTTAGAAATTTACGTTTTAAAAATGTAATTAATTGTAAACCGTGCGGGTTTATTCAAGATACATTGTGGTCGTCGGAAAAATTATTTGACCGCTATTAGAATTTGGTATTAAACTGGATAAACTTGATCTGAACATAATTTTTCATTTGACGATTATAAATGTAATTGTTAAAAATAGTTTCTTCGTGTTCCTCATTTTAGAAAAAATAATAATGTATGCAAAACGCGTGGAAATGTTTTAAATGTGCTCAAAGGTTTTAGCACCCGTTTAAAGGTATGCGCTGTCATATACCTACTCGCTTAGCTAATCACCACTTTCTGCACTTGTTACTCATATACTGAGTACATAGTCGTTTAGTCGAATATAAACATATTAGTTATATTGACCCCACGTCTTAACGTCCTCCCAAAGCTAGCAACACATACGTTTAGTGGGATTTATTACAAAACGTCTAGAAGTCGGGTGAAGAATGAAAACGAGAACAAAAGGAGCGATAATAATGTGGACATAATTGCTCAAACAGTGCTTGATAAATTGTTAGGAAACGAATTATAAGAGTATGATCGACGAGTCTTCGTGAAAAATGATTAGAAGCTCGAGCAGCAAGTTGCTACACTTTAAGAACAATACAGGTAATACTAAGTTTATTTATAGCACCTAGCAATATACAAAAAACACATTTAGTATTTGCAAGAGCCTAATAGCACAGAAAAACCCTGCTTTAATTGTAATGGACTTTTCTTAGGAACATTTGGGAGTAGAACTATCAGATCGTGAAATAACTGATGTAAATTATAGATTGAAGGGCAGAGTAGGTGGGTGTGACCATATCCATTTTTAGCGTACTATCATAAGAAGAAAGAAAGTCAAAGAGAACTAACGGTAGTCAGGGAAGATACACAGATAGATCAGCTATTAGTTTAGTAGAGTTGGAAGCAATTATATATCCGCAGTACACTTTATTTTGGGTAAAAGTATTTGCTTTATATTTTATTTGAAATTAATTTGTGCATTATTGCCTTGTTGTTAACATTCCCACTGCAGAACTCCTCTTTAAGGAAGGGGGGGGGGGGGGTTAGTAATTCAGTGCCCACGGTTGTCAAAGCCAGATTGGAAAACCGTAATGTAGTTGACATAAGATTTTTATGGCCGTTACAGTTACTGAAATTTAAACCTAGATTTTCTCGCACAGAATAAGAAGCTCGAACTTCTGAGTCACCCTCACTGTTATCTTTTATTATTTTTTTGTAAATCTAGTATGCCTTGCAATTTTTAAAAAGAAATTCACATATATTGGTTAATCAGTAAAACAAACAATGTAGCAGCACGAAATATTTTATAAATAATTTGTCCTTATTATTCACTTATAGCTAACTCAGTACACATGAAACTTTTACTGTACATCAGCTCATGGCTAGGAAAGGTCAACTTCTACCAAAAATAGAAAGCTGATCTGCACTTGTAGCATTCTCACGCTGAAACCTGTTAGGTGAATTTATTGTACTAATATAATAAGGCATGAGTTCTGATCATAGAAAGGAAAATGCAATAGAGACGGCTCTGAGACTTTCCATAGGATGAAATTCGTCAGCGTAAAATTTTCATTACGTTGCAGTAACAAATTGATTTCGACTGCTGTTTAAATATAGCACATGATAGGAAATCGAGGCTATTATTCATTAAGCATTCGATACCCAAAAAAAAAAACTAATATCAAATGACGTGATTGCAAGCACGTCTAGGTTGCATTTGGGGAGGTTTTTTATCGCAGGTGTGGCTATATAAGATCCAAATATGGATTTCTTTGTTTCCTACGTTTACGGCGTTGCTAAGACGCAAAAAGCTATTAAGCAAGACATTAATGACGTATATTCTAAAAAGGGCTACCCGCGCGCAACTGTGAGAGCGATAAGTCAACTTTCAGGGCCTGGGAACGAGGCGTTAGAAGTTTGGCTAACTTGCTAAAGCTCATGTTGGGGCCTCACCAATCCCGCAGTGTTGATCAACAACTTTGTTTAAAAGTACCAATAGCGAGTCGATCATCTGGCATACCCTACTGTTTTACCTCGAGTCGAAATCAAATGGAGCCAGAACATCATAGGCCAAGCTAGACATGTTGAGGTTCTGCTGCCCTAAACGCGAGATTACCGCAATCTGGACAGTATCTAACTTATGTTGTGCCGTTCGCTTCAGCATCTTCGAAGCACATGTTTTTCAAGTCAGTTACCAGAAGTACCTTGGGCAAATCGAGCTTATCAAGTTTAGTGACGTATAAATTTCTGCGTAGAGGTGGTAGCCATTCTAAGGGTTATGCTGTTTACTAATGGCCGCGAATTTCGATATCGGAAGACGCTGTCTTCAAATCGTTTGCAGCGGACCAACCCGGAGATTCTACTGTGCCCAATGTTTATTAGAGGAAGTGGGTTTGCCGATATTTCCATCATAGTGCACACATTCCCGTTCTTCCCTTGAGCGTCCAACTCCATTTTCCTGACTGGAAATCACCTTGTTATTGGAAGTCCATCTTCACGATGTCACCACTATCTCCCGATTTGACTTGCAGGCTATTAAAAGTTTTTTTATTGGCTGGCAAGTGTGCGAAGGAAACAGTTGTGCCCCATGGATTAACAAAGCTGCCGCTAGAATTCTGGAAAGGTACTGTGTTTTTGTAATTAATCACTGCTATAGTTTAGAGTGCTGCGACCAATTAAACAGTCAGTGGCGCTCTATAAAAACACTCAATAACGCCGTGATTTATTCGGAAACTTTAGCTTTCCAAGATAGTAAAGTGCCAATACCTAAATATTTTGAAAATAGTTAATAGCTATCTGCTTATGGCAATATGTAAACCCCTATGACATCATATAGGTGTAGGAGCAACAATTTTGAGCATTTATTGTCTCTTTATTATATATATTCAAATTCAATATAAACATGTTACATTAACCTTTGCATTTTATGTGTTGGTATGCGAAGTTCCATTTGGGTTTTTTTTGTGAAGAATTTTAGCGACCTGCAAGAAAATAGTAAAAAGATAGGTATGTGGAGGATTCAAGCTGGGCTGCCATACATCGTTATAAACAAGCAAAAAGACTGTTCATCCTTTCAGGCTTTAAGGGAGCAGTTGGTAGATAGATTTTTAAAGTCTGTGGCACGAATTGCCTATTTCTATTCACTGCTGGATGTAGGCCTTCCCCATTTCTTTCCATCTGTCTCTATCTTCAGCTATGCTCATCCAATGTACTCCTGATATTTTTCTGATGTCGTCTCTCCACGGTGTGTTTGGTTTTCCTACTCTCCTTTTTGTTTTGCGTGGCCTCCAGGTAAGTATTCGTTTTGTCCATCTGTTATCTTCGGTACGAGCAAGGTGTCCAGCCCATCGCCACTTAAGTTGCGCGACACGTTGTAAGACGTCTGCTTTTTTTGTTTGTTGTCTTATCCAGGTATTTGAGAGGATCTAGGGACAGCAAACGGGCCAAACCAGCGTGCATTGTGGGTTGCCGAATGTCCCAAAAATAAACCAATGCCGAACTAATAATTTTATTTTATAATTCTATAATATTTATGTACATAGCATCTACATTAACTAAATTTAGCGAATTTTGGTCAAGTTGAAATGAGCACCCTTTGCAGGGATTTGAAATTAAATTTAAAAATTCCGGAACAAGCCAGGTACATTACAGTTGGACCAGCACCTTCCTTGTTATTAAATCGTATCCACTGGTCTTATTCTTCTTAAGATGCACAATGCTTTTAATATGTAGCGATAGTTGCACTAGCACCAACCTTAGGAAAATGTTCTACTGCGCCATCTAGTTCATCTCAATGGCTAGTTTTTGTTTGCAGGTTATCTGGTTATCTTGACGAATGGCTTTACATGTGGCCCGATCTGTTTGATTGTTTATAATAAAGGCATTGGAGATTGATTCATTGCTGTACTGATCGTGGTAATAACTGGTGTATGATCAGATGGTAGATGAAGGTTGCACACAATCTCTACAAAACTTAGGTAAAACAGTAGTTTTCTTTATGTATGAGATTATATAATATAGTGCCCTACCCCTGGCCGTTATTAAGAGAACAACAAAAGGTATGTTTACAGTTGTATAGTTTTCATCATATGAACAAATTCCCGAGGTGGATAATAAACAGCGGAAATTCTGATTCGGTTTGGAAATTTGTTTCTGAAGGCTTTGTAGTTTAGAAATATTAAAGATAGATTAGTTACTACCAGCTAATGGTAAATCATTATGTGGAATGCACAAAAATTCGTTCGATTGGCTGTTATTACGTTATCATAGCACATGAGAAAAATAATAGTACAGAGATTAATGATAATAATAATAATTTTGTGGGTATAAATCTGTGTCTTTATTATTAATATGTTTTCCCAGTGTATTACTGAACTACATTATGACATTCAATAAGCATATTTTAGTAAAATGGTGAAGTACAACATAGCAACCATTACTGCATAGCAACTGATTTAAACATAGAAGTTACTCGTTTTTATCGATCGAGGTATTAAAAATGCAATTATTACTTCCTTTTACGATAAAGGAAGTATTGGATTCACCCCAAAAATTCGAAATTGAGTTTTCAACAGATCTTCACGTTTTAGGGTCCCCTAAACCCAAAAAACGTGTTTTTGTTCATTGGTCTGTCTGTATGTCTGTCTGTGTGTCTGTATGTCGTCTGTGTGTCTGTCTGTCTGTGTGTCTGTCTGTCTGTCTGTGAACAGAATATCTCAAAAACGAAAAGAGCCATGGCGTTGAAACTTCATATATAAATTTTTTGTATTATCTAGATGCGACAGCAAGCTTTTGAAGAAAATCGCAAAACCGGAAGTATGGTGTTTACGCTCTAACGATTTTTTTAAAACATGACATTTTTATTACATTTTTAATGTGTACTGATGTGTGATAGATAATTTTTCAGTTGAATACTTCTGAAATAGGTTTCTGTTGTTTCTTTTCCTATTTTTTTAGTAACTCCTAATTTAAATGGAACACCTGGTATACGTATTATTACATCTTTGAATTCAGCTTAAAATTTTAGAGAAAATTTGTTTCTTGAACTAACGCTCTATTTTGTACCGTTTATGTAGAATTTGCAATTTTTGATCATTTTTCACAAATGCTTAAAAATCAAAATACAAATTTTAGACTAATTATAAGATCACTGTAAAAGGAAGTTGTGTAGTGTGTTACACCAGATTTTTACTCACATTATAAAAAGGAGCACCACTTGATTCAACATCAATTAAATATGATGGCGGAGCTTCAGTAAATTAGAACGAGTTCTCCTCAGTTCGGTTATATTTTGACATTTAATGTAATCTTTATATAAAAATTTAAACGGCTGACTGTGCTTCAATAAATAAAAACGAGTTCCGTTCAGCTTGGTTATATTCTGACATTCCATATATTTTTTCACACACACTTTACACCTTGTATCGGCACTATCACGAAAAAATAAAAAATCTGGAAAAGGCTTAACCCAGAACTTTCCTCGTCGACATCGTGACACTAAATAATTTTAAAAATTAAATTAAGTTAGGAGTAAAAATATGTTCATGTTTCTAATAAATTAAATAAATTTTCAAATAAAAAAAATGTATCTTGCTCGGGTTTGAACCCGCCGCATCTGCACAGCGATCGTAACCTCACCCCTGCATAGAGATCGTATCTGAATCGATAAAGCCAACTACGCTACCGAGCTTCTTCGAAATTAGTCCGGCGCGCGCCTCTCTTGAACAGAAAGGTGTTATTGTTGAAACGTTTTTACTCTTTTGTGACATTATCCTGTATCGGTTGAGTCTTATTTTCAGCAAATATAAAGCCTGACCTATGTGAAAGTTAGTACTTGCTGCCAACAGGCAGACAGATAGACAGACAGACAGTCGGAATTAAGAAAACCTATTTTTCGCCATCTAGGGATCTTGAAACGCCAAGATCTGAAGAAATGTCGGAAAGCAATTTTTTCGTGATTACAATACTTTCTTCGTCTTTCAGACGAGGGAAGTAAAAATCGAACAGCATAATTATAACAAAAATGGTACAATTCTAAATGAGTCGTAGATAGTTTCAACTACAATTAATATGTTGTTTGTTAACGCTCCAATGAATACTATAAATTACATACCCGCTGGAGTTCTAGAGTGGCAATGATCAGTAGCAATTGCCATACTTCAATGTTTATGTTTTAGATCCGTTTGGAGAAGATCAATTATGCAGGATACTGATAAATAAGCTCAAAAGTAGAGACTTTTGGAGCCTGCTTGAGATACATGTGTTATTCTATATGTGATATTAAAATTGATTATATATTTCATTTATTTATTTTTCAGCACTAGAATTTTTCCAAATTATTTGAAAATGAGAAAGGTAAAGCTGTCCCATATTTAAAAAAAAATACTTTCAACTATTAGAAAGCTACATGCCTATTACCGGCTCTTTTACCTCTGTAAAGCGTTTTCAATGAGCATTTTTGGGCATATTAATGACATTTTAAGTAAATTTTATATAATTATCTAAAAGGCAGCCTATGCACGCTTTTTATAGTAAACTTGTGAAGCCTGTCGAAAAAGGCAAATAGCCGCATCAAATTGAACATCTATCTTTTTAATGAACCGTAAACAGTATTTTACGGTGGTAATACCTGAAGCAAAATAATATAAAACAATACAATTTGTAATGTTCTACATTAAGAATGTTGGCTCCACACGGCGCAATCCTGGGTCCTGTACTTTTTATAAAATACGTTAATGTAATTGATTTCTTTTATATCAGATACTTTTTTTGTTAGGTATTTCGATGACTTACTTTGTATTGTTTCTAATGCAACGGTTTAGTATTTTATCTTCATCAGTGTTGTTATAGACTCTTAACTAAATTAATTTTAGTATCGTTATGAGCTTCATTACCGCACTCAGTGCGGTAATGAATAGATATTACCGCACTCAGTGCGGTAATGAATATTACCGCACTCTTTTTGTATCAAGAAATATATTGAACCAGAATTTATTGATGAAGATAAAATATTGAACAATACACGTTTGCTTATGGCACTTAACGAGACTCGTTTGATTGCCGCAAAACTCGGCTCACCGCCTCGTTTTTGGCAATCAAACTCGTGTCGTTAAGATGCTCATAATCAAACTTGTATCGTTAATATCTATAACCGAACGCTGTAATTAAAGTTTAAATTTGTTAATGTGCTTCAAACAACACCATTTAGATTTTAATATGAATAAAATGCAACTTTAGATTATACACTGAACAGAAAAAGTATAGTGAGCTTAACACTCAAATATAATGTGTCCATAATAGGGAGTAATGCTAATGTAAAATTTTGGAGCTGTGCCTTTTAGATGAATGCTTAAATTAATACACTGACTGCAATTTACCAGTCTCAAAATGAAATACTGTAAACTCTTTATTCAGAAATTGAGACACGGCACTCACGAAAGAGTACCAACTAATAAATAAATTTATATTATTCCCAAAAAGAATATAAACTACACTATGATGTATGCTTTTAAAGAAGCTATTCAGACACAAATTGTCTTTAAAGCACAAAAGAGAATTTTGGGATGTATCGGTAATGGTTGCAATC
>OW679195.1:132016383-132229814 GCA_940337035.1 Agriotes lineatus | reverse complement strand
GCTGTCTTAGATCGTTGTCGGGTATGGCTACAGGCGACCTTCCAACCAAAAAGTGAGCCGGAGTAAGTGGAAGGAGATCGTCAGGATCGGAACTTAAAGGGGACATTGGTCGGGAATTCAATATGGTTTCTATTTGAACAAGCACAGTATTCATCTGTTCATAAGTTACCTAATAAAGCATTACCAACCACTCTCTTCAAATGATGCTTAGTTGACTTGATACCCGCCGAAGTGAGGGGAACTGGCTGGAATAAAGTGCCAGCGCAGTCCTTCGTTCTGAATTGACGCAGACAAGTCTCTTTCATTATCTTTAAAAAATGCTCCTAGAGCTTTCCACTCGTTATTGGCACCGACAAAATTAGTGCCGTTATCTGAATAGATATGCGTTGGTTTACCACGTCGTGATACAAATCGCTTTAATGCCATGATAAAACAGTCCTTAGTCAAATCAGTTACGAATTCTATATGAACGGCCTTAGTAGCAAAGCATACAAAAAGCGCAATGTAACCTTTATTAGTTTTACAGCCACAACCAGCTCTATTTTTTATCAAAATCGGACCGCCGTAATCAACACCCACGCATGCAAAGGGAAAGGTTGCTTCAACCCGATTTTTTTGGCAGTTCTTCCAAAAGGGGATTAACTGATTTTGGGTTTGCACGGAAACAACGAAAGCACCCCCGGACAATACCTCTGGTCGCATTGCGACCTGAGATAGACCAAAATCTCTCGCGCATGGTGGCTAATACAAGTTGAGGTCTCGCGTGACCTAATTTAATATGCTCTGCTTTCAATATTAATTTTATTAATCGATCATGGCCGTGTAAAATTATTGGGTGTTTTTTATCATACGGAAATTCCGAATTCCGCAGGCGACCTCCTACGCGTAGAATGCCCCTATCATCGACGAATGGATTTAATTATAAAATTGTACCTTTGGATTGTAACGTCTTTCCGTTTTTTAAATCTGTTATTTCTTTGTGAAATGTCTGATTTTGCGCAATTTTAATCAAATGCATAAGTGCTTCATGTCTTTCATCTACGCTAATGGGACCTAGGGCGCGAGATTCCTGAGTTTTTAAACAATTGCTCTTAAACCTATAACAATACGCGGCGACGCGGATTAGCCTATCTAGATTGGAATATTTAGAAATGTCAATTGCGGGCGAGTTAATCAATACTAATGATTGGACGGATGTTCGCATCTCCGGTAAATTGTCACCCTTTAAAGCAAGCGTAGGCCAGTCACCTTCCGAATCTAACAGCCATTGAGGCCCGTTCCACCAAATATTAGATAACTGCAAATTTTTGGGATTAACTCCACGTGATAACAAATCCGCAGGATTATCGTAAGTGGGAACGTGACGCCATTTTCCAAATTTGGTTAATTGTAGAATTTCAGATACTCTATTGGCAACAAAGGTCTTTAATACACTAGGAGGTGTGTTTAGCCAGCCTAATACTATAGTTGAATTACACCAGAATGTGCAAGAATTGAAATTCAAATCTAAAGATCCATTAACTTATTAGCCAATTTTGCCAAAATTAATGCACAGCATAATTCGAGGCGCGGTAACGTTATCCTTTTAAGAGGAGCAACCCTTGTTTTGGCACACAAAAGGAGTGCAAATACGTTGCCCTGTTCATCCGTGGACCGCACATAAATGCTACAACCGTACGCGACCTCAGAAGCATCAGAAAAAGCGTTAATTTCAATTTTTATTGGCTTGCTACAAATAACGTGACGAGGTATAGTAACTTCACTTAAATGTGAAAACTCGTCTTTTAACTTCGTCCATTTTACGTGAAGGTGTGGCGGTACAGATTCGTCCCATGATATATTTTCCTGCCAAAGTTGCTGAATAATAATTTTAGCAATAACTACACATGGACCAACCAAACCTAGGGGATCAAACATCTGCGCCACTGCTGATAAAATGTTACGCTTCGTAACTGCTTGATTTTCCGAAGTGTCATTTATTTGAAATGTCAATGTGTCTGTCCTAGCGGACCAAATCAAACCTAATGTTTTTGTGTTGTCGCTTAAACACCTATCTAAAATTTGGTTAGCTGGATTAGTATCACCGAGAGCCTTCAGTATTTCCGTGGAGTTTGACACTTACTTACGCAGTTGGAAGCGACTGCGCTTCAATACGTTGGAGACCTGTTCGCACGTATGAATAACAGAATCTATAGAATCCCCACCTGATATATAATCATCGACATAGAAATCATTTTTTATAGCCCTTGCTGCATCAGGTAGCTCGGCTTCACATTAGTTTGCCAATTCAAATAAACAACGTATGGCCAAAAACGAGGCCGATGCTGTACCATAGGTGACAGTGTATAATTCGTAGGCGTCTAAATGTGAATCGACATTTGATCTCCACAGAATGCGCTGTAATGGCCTTTGAGAAGGTTCAATCAAAATTTGCCTATACATTTTCTCAATGTCGGCCGAAACAACAAATGAATATTTCCTAAATCGCAGAGTTATCGAAAGGAGATCGTTCTGTATCACCGGCCCTACCATCTGAAGATTATTAATTGAATAGCCGGTATTCGTTAACGCGGAACCGTTGAACACCACTCTCAGCTTGGTACTTACGCTGTCCTCTCGCAAAACTCCGTGGTGAGGCATAAAATATGACGCGCAATTAAGATCGTTAATGTTAAATACTTTTGACATGTGCCCTAATTCCTGGTATTCCGACATAAAGTTAACGTACCTTTCCTTTAATAAAGGATCAGAATGCAGGCGCCTTTCTAAAGCAAAGAACCGACGCTTGGCCTGCTTCATCGACGAGCCTAATTTTTCGATTGATTCATTAAAGGGAATTGATACTATGAATCTACCGTTTTGATCTCGCCTTGTCGTTTTAACAAAATGTTTTTCCGTTGCAATTTCCTCTTGGGACCATGATTTAATAATTGGAAAATCCTCAATCTCCCAGAACTTGCCTACTTGAGTTTCTAAACCTTTACTAAAATAACAAGCAACCCCGGTGGGTTGTTTTTCGCCAACGGGCCCTGAAATAACCCAACCTAATGGTGTTTTCTGCAAAATGGGTTGATTTGCGCCTAGTCTAATTTGACCCACTAAAATTAAACTCTAAAACAAATCTGCACCTATCAAAAGGTCAATGGGACCTGGCTCATTGAATGTAGAATCTGCAAGCCTAATGTTTGCAGGTATTTGCAATTTTGAAACGTCCACGAAAAAATTAGGAAGATTTCCCGTAATCGCGGGCAAAACAAAACAAGTTAGTTGAGCTACAAATAAACCGCGCTGCAAGAATATTTTAACAGTACATTTTTTCTGGCTATGAGACGTCAAATTGTTTAATCCCGAAACCGCAAGTTTGGTATTTTCCAATTTTAGGTTTAGAGTAGAACAAAGCTGCGCGGTTATAAAACTGGATTGGGATCCATTCTCCAAAAGGGCGCGAATGCGATGTGTTTTTCCCGTAGAATCGGCAAGCAATACGCATACTGTAGACAATAATACCTGACCGCTTGCCATGTTTAAAGCTGACAAGGCAATATTTGAACTTTCGCTTGAGGGGGCTGGGGATGGCTCCGCAGCCGTAATCGGAGCCCTCGCAAAATTCCTTTCAAGGTGAAGCAAAGTGTGGTGTTTAGCCCCGCATTTTCTGCATTTGCTGGATTTACAAGACCTGTTAAAATGACCTCGCTTTAAACAATTTAAGCAGGCTTTGACATTCCTTGCCTGATCAATTCTTTCCTGAACGGATAAATTTAACGCGGCTTTGCAATCCCATGGGGAATGCTCTTCGTTGCAAAACAGGCAACATTCCTTTGTACCGACAAACGACCTCGAATTGAACTTTGGCTTGTTGTCAGAAATTTTGTCCGAATGGCGCAATTCCAAAGTTTCCAGGAGGTCGGCACGCGATCTAAGAAATTTTAAAAGATTTTCAAGCGAGGGAAGTGAATTTTCCCATTTGTGCTCCTCCCACTGCCTAATTGTTGCTCTATCTAATTTTGAACAAACTATATAAATAACTAAAGTGTCCCATTCATTCGTGGGCTGATTTAACAAACTTAGAGAGCGCAAATGCTTTAACACGTTATCTATTAATTTTCGAATCTTGTCAGCGGATTCCTTAACCAAAACCTCTAAATTAAATAGAGCCTTTACGTGATTGTGGACCAATAAGCGTGTGTTATTGAACCTTTTACATAAAATGTCCCATGCAGTTAAATAATTCGATGCTGAAAATTCAAGGGATTGGATCACTTGCGCGGCCGTGGACGTTAGGGAACTTCGCAAATAATGTAGCTTTTGTATATTGTTTATACTACTATTTTCATGAATTAGCGATTGGAATGTATCACGAAATTCCAACCAACGCTCATATGTCCCCTCAAAACAGGGGAGCTGGATTGTTGGCAATTTTATGGCATTTAAAGCGTAATCATTATTTGACGATGCTGAAAGAGACTGACCTACGCCATTGTTCGCAGTTTTGAATTTCTCAATTAACGTTTTCGCCTTTGCGATGGACGAATAAAATAGCTTGTCAAAATTTTCGCGCACTACCATATGTGATTCATCTTCACCCTCTTCTAAACATTCGAGTTCCATTTGAACACTTTCGAATTCATCAATTAAAGCATTGGTTTTAAGAACCCTATCTTGTATTTCAATCACAGAAACATCATCCAAAGTGGCGTCGGAAGCAACAATCTGCTCAATGTGATTTTTGAAAATTGTAAGCCGCGATTTTACTGAACCGCGCTTTCGCCTAAGGACTTGAATTTCAGCAGCATTTTCGTTCGACATAATGAATTTGTGCTTGTACAAACGGAAAGGGATACAGAATAAAGGAAAAAATATGGCTCACTTACGGTTTTTGGCAGCGTCGCGTAGCCGAAAAGGATCTTTGTCCAGATGCGCTTCTTACAAGGGCCGGTGCAAGGTCAATGCTACTGCGTTGGTCCACTGTAATCGCTTGTTTTCCTGGAATTCTGGGTGCGTCTTCCTACAAGGGCCGGTGCAAGGTCGATGCGATGTGACTGCGATGGTCCACTGTAGACGTTTGGCTTCCTGGTGGTAACGCGATGCCGAAAATTCGAAAACCAAAGGGCCATGCGGATCGAAGGACCAGATGTTTTTACGCTGGCTTTTCACTGCTCTTAAACACTGGAACACTTACCCTTAATCGTTGCACCCGAAAATAATAAGCAATGCATGATTTAGAATATATTTAATGCATCCAAAGAACGTACAACATACAAAATACAGGTTCACACCTAAGCCGCGGTGCTGTCGGGTGCAAGGGCGGAAGTGTTCTCACTGCGCTCCCTCGCTTAACGTGCGCCTGACCCTCTGATACAAAACTACTTAAGTCAAGTGCCGCTTTTTCCACTAAGGGCGTGGCGCCAAATTTGAATTTATGCATAGGCATAAACACACATAAATTGGTTGAGTAATGTCACCGTAAAAAATATTCCGCTTGAACACATCTAATTTTCCTTAAAAATAAAAGTAAGTAACCATCTCCAATACACTACGATTAATAACATGGCTTTACTTCTCTAATAGATATATCATCCAAGATCGCCCGCTTTAACTTTAATAAAAAGTAACAAAATCTCAAACAAATGTGTTCTTTGAAGGTCAAAAACCACGTTTCATGAATTCAAACCTATTTTCCAGCATAATTTGAATAAAAGGTAGAAAAACAACTACTATTATCTTAATCCATTACAGCTTAATAAATTACAACATATCTAATCTTAGGTATCTTAATCTGCTTACAGAATAACGTATGTCACAAAAGTTTTGAGAAAAAGTTCGATTATGTATATTTAATTCAAATTAAATTTTATTCAAAAAACGCTTAAAATATGTTGATCTTACATCCATGATAACATTAATAACAGCACTATATAATGGCAAGCGTTCCATTATTTTCAAGGGCCCGCAATTTTGTCATCGCATGTCGCATAAGCTCTTGGACAGAATTTACATCAAATTTATAACCATTTAAAATATTCTGCGACAAAGTTGTGCCTTATTTTGTGCATCCCAGCCATTGTCGTACACCTTTCTGCTCAGTAAAGCCCAAAAATCCTTGATGTGTCTTGCCTGGAGAATATTGGGTGGTTTGTCTTGCTTTGGTATAAATGGAACATTGTGCTGATTCAGCCAATCTCTCGTGGTTCTCGCATAATGGCAAACGTCCAAATCTGGCCAAAATATAATTTCATTAGCAGCATGTGTATTTTGGACACTTAGGTCTTTTGAAAGTTTAAAGGATTACGATGCAATTCTCCATGCACAATCATGTATGAAACATGAAAATGTCGACCGAACCACCGAATTGGTGTTTTTACGTTATCTTTAGCTCTTCTTGCCATTCTGTCGGCAACCCATGCGGACATCTTTTAGGGCCTTGAGTTTTAGGCAAATTTACACAAGGTATACCTTGTTCGCATTCTCTTCTAGTTCGATAAATTATTGAAACTAAACATTTTGGTCTCTGAAGATGTTGACAATATCGCGCTTAGGCATTCGTCCAACCAATTGATAAATAGTCATTCAGATTTCAAGTTTGTAAGACATTTTGATCAATGTAATTGCAAAATTTGTATTATTATCATAATTTCTGATATCCATAGATTTTTTGTTTCCAGTGGCAACTTAATAATGCATCGTTTAATAATATTTCTCTAGCTTCAAAAAAATTCTCAAAACTTTTGTGACATACGTTAATTATAAGCTAAAAATAATGTTAGCACTGTATAGAAATACATTTTGACTAGTTACGTCACAAATACAAAAAAGCTACTAATTAAAAGTAATATTAGAACCTTCATTAACCAAACCACCTTTATAATACTAATTATATCATTTCTTTTCATCAGATAATCAAGACTCAGAAAAAGATCGCTCGATTAATTTTTACGTCGGACATGAAGACAAACCACAAATAATTAAAGGAATCTTAAAATACCTTAGGAAACAAAACCCTTACGTGATGCTTTAAAGACATCGCTAATATATAAACCATCTATCAACCACTACATGGAAAAAACATTAATTATTTAACAGAATTGACACAAAACTATAGGTAAAAAATTTACAATAAAAATACAAGTACTAATTTCCACTAAAGTTATTATTTTTATTCCAGTATAATTGCGACCATAAAGAATTGCAAATTAGGTTTATGTTTTTGACATCTATTATTTCAACCCCTCACACCTTCATAGGGGAAAAAATTAAAAATTCAAAGAAAAACTGTAAGTATAGTCTTTTAGCAAACATTACTCAAACAATAGTAATAAATTTTGAATTCCATCAGGATGAATAATAAAAACCTTACGACTCACAATTAATTTACCGAGAAATGAATTAAACGAGGAAAGAAAAAAGAAGGGAAAAGGGAAAAAACGTAAAGAAAGAGAATTCTAAAATAATCCTACCTAATATTTTAAATGCAATTCAATCAGGTACGTTTAATTAGTGAGGCTTTTATTCTTTTACAATGTTCTTTTTTGTACTCATTTCAGAATCGCCGATTTATATAAAAGGCTTTTTATTTTAAACCTTTTTAAATGTCTGAAGAATGCGGAACTGCCAGCGAAACGTTACCATTTTAGTAAATAATTTTTTAATGTGTTAACTTGACTAATACTAACTTTCATTTTGAAAAATAACTTTCAAAATTTCAATTAGTAACTTAATTAAAACAAATTTAGCTGATTTTTCTCCAATCTCAACCTTAAATACTTTAACAGCTGTATTTCAAAAACTTTAAATAATCATAATTAGCATTTGTTGACGCACAGTAAACTATAAGTTATTTTCAATTGCTTAAAAATACTAAAGTTAAAAAGTTAAAAATACATCAACCTATCACAGCGTCCTTAAAAAAGTCGAAAAATAAGTCATGTAGAGATTAAAAAAAAAACTAGGCATCGGACCATTTGCACTAGATATCATTTTGCATCAACAACCAGCTGGGCATGAGGAAATTGGACAGTTATAGGTTTTTTACCGATGAACAAAAAAACACCGGTAGATCAGTGCAGATTTATGTTAGAAAAGTTCGATACAAGATCAGCATACATTTACCATTGTTACGGGTGATGAGTCTTGGCTTTATACTCATGACCCTGAAGCTAAGGAGCAATCAAATGTTTGAGTTTTTTCAAATGAGGCTATGCCAACAAAAGTTATTCGTGGAAAGGGTGAAAACAGGATTTGTATATAGAAATTTGCTTTCCTCAAGCCTTTGAGAAATTGTGTACTGATCGCCATCATTTTATTACACCATGATGATGCAACTCCGCATACGACCTCAAACACTTTCAATCTCATCCACACGATTCTGGAGTTCATCTGGTCGCTCACTTTTCATACAGCTCTGATCTTTCCCGAGAGATTTTTCTTGTTTAGAAGGATTTAAAAAACTCTATATGGTCAGAACTCAGAAATTTATATTATAGCTGACGATTCACAGTATCTCTCACATTAAATATTATGTCATTCTAATTTTTATATGCAATATAAACCGTATGTATGAACGTACATAATCACATATTTTATTTTGCAAATTAAGTAGACACACCTACGCTTCAATTGGACTTTACTTTTTGCAAAGAGCGGAACTAAAGTGCCCATTCGAACAATTCAAAAGTTTCAATCCAGAAAGAATACCGGTCTCGTTCGGCGAGTGGTGAGCGCGGAGAATGGGTCAGTAGTATGTTAGGGCTGAAAAGTCTTTTACAGGGTGTGAAAATCCTTATCGGTGGCTTCGGTTTCAACCGCAAAACAACATCGTTCTATCGACTTAGAATACGATCTAATCGCATTGCTCCATCGTGGAACAATCTAGTAAAGTGCGTCCTATCTCCAGCGGATCTACCACGTGCGCTTCACGCATATATTTTCGAGACTAAAAGAGTTGTTGTTGATGTATTTCTCCTTTGAAAATGCATCAGGAGACGCGAAAAACTGGCAGAGCAATTTCTTAAAAGGATTTTAGTCGGGATTCTTTAAAACGAACGAGGAAAATCGATCTCCTATTCGGGGTCGTAGAAATAATCAACTTCCGTGTTTATAACGTCAACTGTTAACGCCAAAGAACAAAAATTAGTTAAAAGGGACGGTACAAAGGAATTTGAACGGTTATTATTGAAACAAAATTAATTAGGGCGCTGTTGCGCGCAACAACCTGGCTAAAGCGCGATAATGATAAAATATCCGTTCTATTTTGTACGTAATATGGAAGCTGCAATGTTAACTCTCCCACAGTCAAAATGAGCGATCATGCGTAATTCGCATCTGGCGATACTCTCAATATCAATCATAATTATGCAACAATTTCACCACCACAACGCAGCATTTGTACTGCATCGAGTTTCTTTTTAAGGTAAAATTCTAATGGATGAGCGATTTGCAACCAAATGAACACATATGTACATACCATTTATCAATCATTTATCAAATATACACGCGAATTAAATATATTTACAGGTCTCCGATGATTCTGCCGTATTCCGTAGCTTGTATCCACCTTGTTAGAAAAAGTATCAGGATTACACCCTTGGGCATTGCTGATGATCCGACTCGAGCTAATAGGACTTTTTATTTTCGTATTTTATTTTCCTACGAACTTTGCCGATATACCCTAATGAAGAAGACTGTATTTGATCTTTGTTCGTTGACTGTTTCCACAACATCTGTAATCGTAACCGTAAACATGCTCCGGCGGCAGAGCAATAAAATAAAACTAATAGCAAATCTGAAAGTAGGGCTCACTAAGATAATTAAAATAACCGTTCCGGTAGATGTTCCAGGAAGCAAACACAAATGTGATAAGTCATGTTAAAAACAGCCGTAAATGTACCTTGTGCTCCTTGCTCTTTAAGATCTGAATTTTGTAAAGATGATAAAGTGCAATTTCCAGAGTAAAGGTAATTCGTCTACAAATTATTGAACTCGTAGTTCATGGGGGCTCATCAGGCTTTGTTTGCTCGAGTGCGGTAAATACGAGCGCCTGGTCCCTCTCCCACGCTCACTAGCGACAATAACGACGACGTTCAAAGTGCACAGAATGATTTGACAAATACTTTTGTATGATTTATAACGTTCTTTGCAATAAAACGGTATTTAGACTGACACGAAATCAATACTACCAGAATTTTCGACACCCCGCATTCGTTTTTACACAGAAAAATCTAGAAATGTAAACAACTCGTTACATCCAGGGGAGAAACTGAAAGATCGTTATAAACTTTCCCTTCAGTAGTAGCTCTGTGGATTACTTCGCAGGAGGAGAATGTATGTTTATCGTCACAAACTTGAATGCAACATGCTTCAGCTATGAAACTTTTAGACTCAAATAGTTAACAATCACACTATCCCTGTTTTTATTTCTTATACAGGGCATTTCACTCCTATATTCTCAATTACTTGAAATTTTGGTAGTTCATGCAGACCTTTACGGAGACTTGTCTACTATGATTGATTCAAAAATCTATTTTTTCAAAAGTTACCCTAGCAGTCAGCCGGGCTCCATGGCTCAGTGGTAAGCATTCTGGCTACTGATCTAAGTGTCGAGAGTTCAATCCCTGATCCCGCAGAAGTTTTCAAAAATTTTTTAAAATGCGGATGAAAACCTCTACGAAATGCCTTCATTCGGAAGTGATGTAAATCCGTGGGTCCCATGTTACTACAATGTGTAGCATGTACAAGATGCCTTGCTAGGGTTGGAACTCCTTAGTCTCGGCAAAATTCTAAATACACTAAGGTACCTGGTACTCTGCATGCCTAGACCTTGTCCACGGGCTTGGCAAAACGGCCATATGAAGGCCTACTTGGTAGACATGAGTCTCCCCACAAATACTACTACTACTACTACTACTACTACTACTACTACTACTACTACTACTACTACTACTACTACTACTACTACTACTACTACTACTACTACTACTACTACTACTACTACTACCCTAACACTCAAGGTAGGCTGAATTTGATTTCAAAATATTTTTCAGCTTCTCCAAAAAAGCCCAGATACAAATTTGTGTTGCTATAAAAAATTCTAGTAATAATAACTGCAATATGATGAAACAAAATTAGAATCTTTTTGAGCAAAAACAAATATACTCCTTAATATGGCGACGTCACTTTTTTATTTTTACCATATTGCAATTACTATTGCTTATAAAAAAGTGTTGATGCTAAAATAGTATATTACGCAAAAAGTTTAGAACAGTGATGTTTTACTGAACAAGTCTGGTTGGTTTGAGTACGAGTACGAGAAATGTAAAATATTAAATTTTTACATAAAAGTGACACTAAATATCAAAACATAACCAGGCTGGGCAGAACTCTTTTCTATGTACTAAAGCACAATAAGCAGCTCCAGTTGATGTTATACGTTTGGCAGTACTGAAGTGTATTGTTGGTGAAACTGTAAGTTTAGCGTCAATCTGTGTCAAAACTGACGCAAAATCTAACCTGCGTAAGGCCATTTTAATTTCCCTGCAATTCCGATAGCTATTTAACCATTTCGCATAGTTTTGGGACAGAGTTTGCGAGCCTGCTAGTATGTCAAGGCCATCTCAGTCGTAACTTGTGACATAATGCCTCAGTTTTTTCGCATCAAACAAAAATTCAGACACGAGCATGGTTTTCGACTTAATTTAAAGGTCTAGCGCACCGCGATAATCTTTACATCATCGCTTCATGCAGCTGCGTGGCTCTTTTATTGTAAGAGCATCTGTTTTTAAATTATTCAAAATTTAGCCCGTGAGCAAGTAGGAAGGTCTCTACCTCTGTCGCTTGCTAACATTCCCGTGTTGCCGGCTGCGACGGAGCCCGCGCTGTGATTGGACGCATCTGTTGGCGTGAGGTCGGCAGCGAGCGCAAAAAATTGGTTTGTGGTTCTTCGATGCAGACGGTGACGAATAGGAGTTGTGAGTGGTGTATGCCGTTATGCGGTTAGGTAACGAGGTCCGAAAATTGCCGTTTCCGCTCGTACCGTTTTTCGCGAGCTCTTTAGCTCAGATGCGCGTTTTTTTGAAATGGGATTATTTATGCGAGTATAGCCTAATTAAATGGCTTCCTAGGCGTGTGATCGCCGAGGTGGTGTTACACCGCCGTGCCCGAATAAATACAGGGGACGTTTCCGAATTACACCGCCCCCCTCCCAAGCCTAATGATTGACAGCTGTAGTGACAGGTAGCCGCCGTTTGCAGCATTCCAACGTTCTGCCCCAGGGCCGAGCTGCTAAAACAAGGTATTCTACACTTCATTTGTGTGTGCAACTAAATAAATGCGCGGTTATATTACATTTAAACGCCGCATTGTGTGCGTTCATTCTGACATTTCATTCGCGTACTACTCATTAAATACGCCGCCAAATAACATTTAAGCGCCGCACTATGTGCGTTCATTCTGACATTTCATTAGCGTACAACGCATTAAGTACGCCGCAAAATTACATTTAAACGCCGCACTGTGTGCGTTCATTCCGACATTTAATTAGCGTACAACTCATTAAATACGCAGCCAAATTACATTTAAACGCCGCAGTGTGTGCGCCCATTCAGACATTTCAATAGCGTACAAATCATTAAATACGCTGCTAAATTACATTTGACGTTTTGCACTTCACTTGACCGAACTGTTGCAATTAATCGTTATACACTGCATAAAGTACAGTGTGTTAATTTCTGCGATTCACGTTTGCGAGCTCAGCTAAGTAGATTGGGCTATTACTATTTGACTGAAGCATTGGCGTGCATTCTTGACTTCGACTGTCTTTAGGTGAGTGCTGATGCTAACAGCCCTAGCTAATAAGGCGTTCCCAGCTGGGGTTCTTATGTAGTCCTTTTAGGATAAGACTGTTCTGCCACTGTACCTGTAACATTGTGTGAGCCGATTACGTCGGCCTTTTTTTGTAACTGTTGGCCAGGGTTATGGTCTAATAGATTGGTTTATTATAACTGTCTTATAATTATCTGCATGCTTGTTTACAGGGTGATCCCGTATCCATGTCAAGATCGATGTAAATCGAGGCCTGGGGAGCGGTTCTTGAGTGATGCAGGTAGGTCGGCGCACTGTCGGTTGAGCCCATTTATTCGGTAATACCCTATATATACATCAACACGGTTTTCCTGTGGCGTCTCGTTTTAAAACCCTGCCCCCTCCCTGAGCGTATCTGAGCCGAGGCCTTTAGCCTGTTCTTACGATTTCCAGGGTGAGGGTACACGTTTCTCGGACTTGTCTAGTTATTTGGCACTCACACAGTCGCGAGTGTCGATAAATCAGTTTGATACTGTAACACCTGCTACTCTTGAATTTGACATAGATTTACAGTGACACCAACAATACACGAATCGCCATTGCTATGCACAAAAGTGCCATAATTCTAAACGATTTTGAATGTAGAAATGTAGTACATTACAAAATGAAATACGATAAAAGATTTTGAAATGAAATTTAGACTACCTTGACCTTTACAGTAAGTTTTGGAAAATTAGTATTTTTAATCGATTGTAGTAGGCTGGAATGCAGAGTTCGAAATAAACCAAATATCTAGCTTAAGTCCAATTTATTGGTGGTCTATATAAACCACCAAAATTTCGAATCATACTTAAGAATATAGAATATATTTATTGTACAAGACTATTGTAATTTTTAATAAGCTTAATACTTACATCATGTATAAGACTGATTAAAAGTAAATAAATAATTGTATAGACGGGTTCATTGATTGTAGTGTTTTGCCCCCTATAGTAATTCGCACATCTGTAAGTAAAGTTATTTATGGCTAGCTTTCAGTAGGCATGAAGACTCAAATCTGCAAGTTAGGTTCACCGACATGTTCATATTTAAACTCCCGTGTTACGCCACTGGTCTGTGAAATTATAAAACAGCAACGCACAGACTCACTACGCTGTCAATTTATCTATCAACAAATTGAATTTTCGTGCTGTTCGTTTCTGGTGTATTTACAAGTTAATTCAAAGGCAAATCTATGAACAAATTATCAGGTAATTCGAATCTCGCGCTTTATTAAGCGTCACTAGTCGTGTTTTGTTTTTAGATCGTTCGCGGCTTCCTGCGAATTCAATTGTTTTGAACGCGTCCTTTCATGTGAAAAAACATAACCTCAACTTATATTATTACAATTTCTGGACCTCATGCTCTTTTTTGAAGTATTGTAAGACTGGGATCGGCTTCCTCTTATAGGACTCGTTCCTCATGGTAAGTTTCGAAACTCTAGCACGGATATTTGCTTTGCAACACTAACCTGACCTTTTTTAGGCTGCGGGAACTGGCTCGGAACAGCTTCTCCTGATGCTCGCTGCTGGAAGCGAAACCCTAGGATGCTGGAACTGCTGCAGTGTACTCCTACACGGCGTGCGGACGTGGTGCTACCAAAATTTCAAACGCCTGATCTCAATTATGCTTAAAATCTGATGGTCGTAAACTTCTCGTAGTTGGCGAAGTGGTTCGGAAGGTGGTCGCAGATGAAGATAATTTTTAGGTGATGGATTTTCACACCCACATTCTCACATATGCACTACAAACTCCTGATCACGATGGTATAATTATTTTTAATTTATTTCAATTGTGAATGGCTTAAAACTCAATTAATCTGGAGAGACAAATTAGACTGTTATGAAATAATTTTTATTCAATTGTTTCTTTTTTTTGTAGTTAACAACAATTGTCTATTTAAATTCATAATTGTGGATGTTAACCAAGTACAAATCAGTTACTTATAAACTAAATTTTAACTTATATTATAGAAATGTAGAAAATCTTAATTCTAAAATTATTGTTTGTTCACGTTCGTATTTAAACTAGGTTATAGCGCCATTCACTATCTTTTCTTTGGATTGTCTGTTCACTTATGTCACTTCACTGACTCATTTTTTTAAACACCAATCTCGTTTATTTTCTGTTGTGTGAATTTCTTGTATTTTATAATAATTGTCTGCTTTTCACCATTCTTCAAATATTACCGTTCCATTTTTTTATACCCTTATTTGATCTAGTATTCTGCTTTTTTTGCACTGTATTGAGAACATTCTGTCCTTCTTACCTTTATTTAAAAAGTTTATAGAACGGTACTTATTCAATTATACTGACATGTAAATTTATTTAACACGCATGTAATAAACCCTTTGGTGATAGATTTTTTGAATTTTGATTGGCTTTACCTTGCACCAACCTCTTAATTTATGCTAATTAAAATTTCTGTGACTCTAACTTACGAATTAAGCTCTGCCTTATTGCCATTTATTCTGAAGTAATTTCATTTAATATCGGCAATGCTTTACCAATGTAGTTATGAATTAAAATTTCTGATGTAACTTCTTGCAGTTGCCTGATTTACCCCAGCCCTGTGCTTTATTGACTTTTTTTATTTATCTATGCTGCAAGCAGAGTTGAGTAACGGGCTAAATACCATCTCAATATAGGTGTATTCGTTTCCAATCAAACATGCTGTATTTTAAAATCTGCTATAGGTCACAGTTAACATTAAGTAATTATTTTTAAATATATTCTTAGAAATCAACAAGCGAAAGAGTGTGCATAAATTTTACCTGTATGTGAAGTCAAACAACAAAAATATTAAATAAATCCAATATAAATATTTGAATAATTTTTAGAACAAACTTAACATGTTAATAGTGCAATCTCTAGATAATGTCATTATTAAACTAATTGTGCAATATAAACCACATTGGTAGACAAATAAACCTAAACAACAGATTTTATTGTGATGAATTGTGAGGCTAGGATACGCGTTCGTCTAATAGCTACCCTTAACTTCTTTTTCAAGTATTCTATTTCTTTAAATATTTTAGTTTTTTAAGCACCCCGTATAATACATTAATTCTTACTAGAGAATCGTAGAAAAACTTACGCCTAATAATTACTCCCCCCCCCCCTCCGAAGTATTACCGTTGTATTATAATTGGGACTACTAATTGTATGTCTCATTTGCTACAAATGTATGTAACCGAGACAATAATTTCCTTGAAAAAGTTAAGCGTTAGAGGTACTGGAGCTGCGTCTTGTTCTACCAGTAAGAGACAACGTCGTATAAAATGCTATTTTACGATTTTTCGCAAGGATCGAACAATTTTAAAGTTAATAGCTCATTTACTAAGTAAAATAAAAGGGCAGTCAAGAATAAAGTGCATTCGTTAACGGTCTTACAGTATTACATTGACATCTTAACAAATAAAAGCATCGGAAACAAACAATTATATCACTCATATGATCAGAATCGTTCTTAAACCGAGAACGCTCGCGCCTAAAAAGTTGCATTAGCGCTCACACTCGGTCCTTTTGACCAACTTTGGAAAATGTAATCCTCTGTACGATATAATATTTTTTTTTCGTTCTGTTAATTTATTACAATAATATACACACATAGGCAATCGTTTTATTACTAACAAAAAGTTATTCTAATACAAGGAAATACATATAGAAAAATTACAAAGCTACTGAAAAAAACATAATCTTGTAAGAGTATTTTATTTTAATTTCACAAGCTGCTTATCACTATTATCAAATTACTATGGTAATCAGAAGGCGTGATTACTTAGTTGAATTTATCTAAAGTTATCACTGATACTTTTCTAAGAATATCATCATTAACAGTTGTGTTCCTTAAGACTCGCGATTCGGTCAAAAAGACCACTAACGTATATTTTGCGTCTAAAAACAATCTCTTACCCAGTTTCACCTCTGACTAACCACTAAATGCGATCTGAGAAGACTTGTAAAATTGGGGTAAATTTGCAGCGGAAATATAGAAAGGAGGGGGAAAATATGACGCTAGCGGCAAAACGACCGCGATGCGAGTGTTCTCGGGTTAATAATGTTTTTCTTACGCAAAGCAGTATGACAATGATATATAACAACTTAATCGATTAACAGCATTATAGTTATAGTTCAGCACGAAGGAACTGTTCATTTAGATGTCGTCCTGTGAATAATGCAATACCAAGGTGGAAAAATAGTCAGCACTAAATTTACTAAAAGGCAAATCGAACGGCTGTGCGATTTTCCTAATGTATTTTGACAGCATCAGCTGCACTCTGAAACACTCACTTAAATCATTATTTTAGCAATTAATGCATTTTCATAAGTTCACTTATTCGAGTTATAGCTGTAGCAGGCTTTTACAAGCTCTAGTGGAACTCCAGGAGTTGTTTCTCTCGAAATAACAATTCTAACCTAAAATGTGGGAAAGTTGATATTTAACTTGACAATTGAAATGATGGTAAAACAGATCCCGCATTATATCCAATTCCAATCAAAATGCGATTGAACAAATTTAAAAGTAAAAAATTAGCCGAGCTTCCCCCAAGCTGTGCAGTGCATTGCCACTTATGGGAGCCCGCAAAAAGCAAACCCAACGTCAAGTAACGTAATACAACTGAATTTAGTTGCCCTACAAGTAAAGTACCGCATTCAGAAATTTTGTAAGCAGAGCAGGGGCGAGAAATTTGTACCTACATCGAGGAAGGTAGCACTACATGCTCGCCCAAAAATCCGCTAGAACGCCCCAATATTTTGTAAGTGAGAATAGTTGTTACATTCTGCACAGAATAAAACAAAAACATAAAAAATCTAAGTCAAAACAACCATTATTGCTTAATAAGGGCCTGCAAGTTTTTGATTTAATAATTAAAAAAAGTAAAAATTTTCAATTTAGGATCATTTATTTGTAAGCCACATCCATAGTGACAGAAGCATTTTGATGGGGTGATTAACCAAGTAACTTGATTATAATTCAGAAAAGGCGATTTGATTTCATTAAGCCTTAATTGATTGAAGTTTAAACATAGCAATCTATTTGTGTCGATTATAATTTAACATTCATTTGTATTCCTCTATTTACACGCAATTAGTTCCATATTGTATTGTTTTACCTGCACTAAAATTAAGATTGTATTTATTTTTGCCCTCAATTTGTGTGTTTAATTTATTTGAATTGAAGTACAACATTTAGGTGTCCGTTTAAAAGTAATTTTTCTGACAGTTACCCGAGAGAAAGAGTCAGGTTAACATTAATAATCTTTGTTCATACTATTAAAATTGTGCCACATGTTAGTGGGTGAGCTTTTTATTTGATAAGAACCCTGAGATTAAACATTTATAAGCAAGGTCACGATCTATTAAAGAAGTCATAGCAATATGTGACTATACCTAAACAAAAAGCTAATCTGGAACCAATGCATTTAGTTTGCTTTTCAAATAAAAAAAATTTAAGTTAACTGGCGGCAAGTTCCAACTAGCGTTAGAAACCAGGTACGTTTTACAGCATGCACGTAATATTCATTTTGTACATTTTACTAATTTTAAATTACGTAGATGACTTATAAATTTAAGGCCAATCCACACGGTTAATACATTAAGATTGTTATAAAACACGAGCAACGTGCATATTCCCTATTACATTAAATTAATTACATAAAGCTATCCAATTCATACCTCACAGGTATTACTTTGTTGATTGTATGTATCACAATTACCTAATTAATCATCATTTCTTACGTTTTTCCGCGTCCCCTCTTTCTTAATTTAAAAAGCGAGGAAAACGAAATGCCTTGGAGACAATAGAAGGTAATATTTGTGCAAAGGTATGATTAACAGGCTTTTCAGAAAGTTTAGTAAAACTGGAGGAAGCGAACTTTTTACAGAAACTCATATTGCATAACAGATATCGAACATTGTCTGCCCTTATAACACTTAACGGGTAGTTTAAATTTTGAGTAATTAATAGCAAACGTTGTTGGATGAGTACATTATTGTTTCGTAACATTTGACTTTTTCGATTTTCAGTTCACGCTCGTGTTTTAGAACATCCTTATACACAACATGTCTAAAAGCATATAAAAACCTTGTCCATAACAAACAAACGAATAATGTACTAGCCACATTATCTTGCTATCGTTAAATTGTTAATATAACACTGGTCTGTCCAATATCGATCTCACTTACTGATTATGAATAAGTTGTAAATCGAATTAAATTTTATACTCGGCTTAATCAGATTAACGTTTATGCTTTACGTTAGAGCATGGAGAGCGACTAAAAACCCTTTTACCAGCATTTTTTAAATTTTACAGCAACCCTCAGTTAACATACTGAAATTAAAAGTCAACTCTTTAAAACGTTCGTTGTGTAGCTTTTGATCATAATATTCCTTTAATATTATAGCCCTTTGACAATAATTGGGTAACACTTTTATGCAAAAAAAGTAAAAATACTCAAGCCTTTTGAAATTTACTGGTCAATATTACCTAACTACTTCAACAGTGACTAAGTACTACAATAGTAAGACAACCCTTGCGTGATGTTCCTGGACGCAATTTATCTAGCCAGGAGATTATCAAATTTGACCTATTAAGTTAACCAACAAGAGCAGAGAATACAATTTCAATTTTTAATGTTACTTTTCTTAATAAATGAAGTTACTGGCAAGCACTTCACAAAATCGGTATCTGTAAATAACGGGTGTTAAAACAAATTGTACGTCTAGGGTCTGCGGCTTCATGATGTTTATAAAAAACTTCATTTACTTGCTAACATATTTAATTTGATTTAACTACTATTTAACTCGTACTATTCGTGTTTTTTTAAAGTGTAGGTACATTAAAGCTAATGCAAAATCAAATTACGGAAGCTGCAAATGCATTTCTAAATATAGTTTTACTGACAATTTTAAGTCTAAGACACAGTGGTGGCCATTTCATGACAATGCTAAATACTAGCTTAACCTGCTTATTATAATACGGGCCGAACCTTCTTCTTTTTCTTCTGCTTTTTAGGCCAGATGGAGAGATCGTGCAGCTACGTTTTGGGTCCTTTCCCAGTCTCTCCTCTGCACCACCCATCTTTTGATTGATCGATTACTTTAATCAATTCCTGTATTTAAACGTATAAACAGTAGTTCTACAATAGCACAGCATCCTGTAGCCGTGTAGTAATAAAAGTGGAACCACTGCCATTAGTGCGATGTTTATAATTATCTACAGCAGTGGTCGCCAACCTGTCGATCGCGAGCTACCGGTAGCTCGCGGGGGCAATTCTGGTAGCTCTCACAACGATTTTAATTTAAAAAATACAAAATCAGAGAAGCATCCTAAAATTCCACAAAAAATCTAATTGTCATAACATTAAACATAAACAGCGGCAACGTTGCGGCGAGCGATCTGCCGCTGACGCCATCAAGCTAGAATCGGCTAGAATCGGCTAGAACCGACCAGCCGGACCAGTGCGTTAGTGTTCGAGAACGATCTGGATTGCTTTGAACGGGATAAATACGCACGGCGCGGCGACATTGCGCTTAGTTTAAAACTGAACGCGTAACCAACGTCCAACGGTTGGGTTAGTAGTGAACAACAAAAAATAATATTATGGCAAGCAGTTGTAAGAAGGTAAAGACATGCCACTTTCATTCGGAATGGGAAGAACAATACTTTTTTACAGAAGTTAAAGATAAAAATGTGTGTTTGTTATGTAATACTTCGGTCTCCGTTGCTAAAAAAGGAAATATTGAGAGACATCATAAAACTGTACATTCTAATTTTGAAAAATCATTCCCACTACATTCTGCCGCCAGAAAGGAGAAACTGAAACAGTTAAAAAAGCAGTTAATTGGACAACAATCAATATTTTTAAGAACAATCGACAAAAATAAGGCTGCAACTGAAGCATCGTACCGTGTGTCCCAGATAATTGCACAAAAAAAGAAACCTTATGAAGACGGGGAAATGATAAAACAGGCGTTTTTAGAAGCTGCTGACTCGTTATTTGCCAACTTTAGAAACAAAGACGAGATAGTTTCAGCTATAAAATCTATGCAACTTTCTGCTAATACAGTGATGAGACGTGTAGAAGTAATGAGCAATGATATTTTTTTACAGTTAAGAACTGACTTAGATAACTGTGTTTATTTTTCACTTCAACTGGATGAATCAACAGATGTCGTTGACACTGTCCAGATGGCCGTGTTCGTCAGGATGGTTTTTAGTGATTTTACGATTAAAGAAGATCTTTTGAAGTTTATTCCACTGAAAGGACACACTACTGGACAGGAGTTGTTTTCTCATTTAAAAAATATTATTTCTTCCGAGAAAATTCCAATATCGAAAATGGTAAACTTGACAACCGATGGCGCTCCAGCTATGGTGGGTTTTGATAAGGGTCTGGTGGCGTTATGTCGTAAAGATGAAACTTTTCCGCAATTTCTCTCTTACCACTGCATTATCCATCAGGAAGCATTATGTGGAAATTTCCTGAAACTAAACAACGTTATGAAACTGGTGGTAAAAATTGTGAACAAGATTAGAGCTCAAGCGTTACAAAGAAGATTATTCAAAACCTTGGCCGATGAAGTTGACTGTCAATACGGGGACCTACTCCTTCACTCTGAAGTCCGATGGTTAAGTAGAGGACGGGTGCTGAAACGTTTTAATGATGTCCTATCTGGCATAGTTCAATTTTTCAAAAAACGCGATGAACCGACTCCGGAACTAGAAAATTCAATCTGGCTTAGAGATTTTGGTTTTCTCGTGGACATTACCGAGAAATTAAACGAACTTAATTTGCAGCTTCAGGGGAGAGACAAAGAACTAGCAGAAATGATTTCTGATATAAAAGCATTTATCAAAAAGCTGGAGTTTTGGGAACAAAACCTAATTAACAGCGATGCCAAGCATTTTCCTATTCTTTCAGAAAAAATATCTCAAAATCCATTAGAACCCTATGACAGCAAATATCATGTAGAAATAGTTTCTACCCTGAAGAATAACTTCAAAAATCGTTTTAAGGATTTCAACGAAATGGCTTTAGTAGCGCAGTTTGTTGTTTCACCCTTTATGGAAATTGATATCCAACAGTTTGCAACTTGTGTTATGCAGAACTTTGGCGAAGACATCGCTGCAACAGAAATGGAAGTAATTGATTTTCAAAATGATTTAGCCTTAAAATCGTTAGTCTCAAGTACCAAATGTATCTGGCCTATTGTAAGTAAAGACAAATATTCAGTTCTATGCCGTGTTGCCTTGAAAGTGAAAGCATTATTCAGTTCAACCTATTTGTGTGAATCTTCTTTTTCCAATATGAAGTTTATTAAGAACAAATATCGCAATCGACTTACAGATGAACATTTGGATAATTGTATTCGAATGGCTGTATAAAATTATACTGCAAACATTAAAAAAAATATCGATGAGTCTGAGTGTCAGCCTTCTCATTGAATGTGCTTTTTTATTTTTCAATGTTTATGTTCATGATAGTGCGTTACTTTTTTGTTGTTATTATTAACTATTTTTAAATCTTACGTGACATGCCGTTGTGGCTGGATAAAAGTTTGTGTTTATTTTTCAAACAACTTCGTTTGGTAGGTAGGAATGTAGTTATTATTAGTACCTATGTATTATGTATTACCAGTTAAATAAATAGTAAAATAAATACATATAATGATAAATTAACTGTGGATTATTTCATTTACGTTGCGTTACGTGGCTTCCGTGTGGGTAGCTCGCTGTTTATTCCAAAATTAACAAGTAGCTCAACACATTGAAGAGGTTGGCGACCACTGATCTACAGAATAGGTAAAAATATCTTAAACTTTAAGTCCTCAAGGCTCAAATAAAGCACTGATACGACGCTTAACGAACAAATTGAAAATAAAGTATTATCGACTGTCTTGATGGAGCAAAACCCAGTTTAACACGTAGCAAATTACTCTGGAGAATTCAAAAATTGTTTGATTTCAAATAAAATGGTACTGCATACAACCGGGTTACCAGTCACAATATGCTATATAAATTTAGCGCTCATTTGTCGGAGAGGCTACTACTGAATCTGTTAGTTAAACGTATTACAGTAATGTGAACTACATTGATACACAAAGAAATTATGATTTTTAGTTAGATGTCTTAACCGCTCTGCCGGTAAAGGTAAGTAATACACATTGTATTATGAAGAGGAGGGCGATAATGTAAAGAGGTAAGCCCGATGGTAGACAAAGCAAGTCCAATGGGTGATGATGCCATGTGAGAGATGGATGCAACAGCTTCACTTGCCTTTATATTGCATGGAGTGACAATTGCACCACTTGGGCGACCATTATTTTATGTAGTGATAGCTCCACGTTGTGCTAGTCATTAATTATGCAATGGCTTAATGCTTGATATGCATATCTTATTTAATAGTACAATTGAGACTCTCAGGGTGGTTCGCCAATCTAGTTATCTATTAGTTGAAATTCAAATTTTATTATAATTTTTTATTACTGAATGACATTAACTGTCAGCTTGACTTTTAAACTTAATCAAACCAAGAATTGACAAATATTCTTTCTAATAACATATCCTTTAATCAATTCACTCAAGTAAGTACTGTATTCTGTTTATTTGACTCTTTCTTTTATTGTCTGTTATTCAAAATGCATTTATATGAATAATTAAAACAAACCTAAACACTCCTCAAGCTTTCACTGCAAGTATCCAAAATTACAGCTCCCAATGTCCACAGCACCCTATGTTCACAGCCCTTCAAATAACATGCAACTGTCAAAACCGGGCTGTCCGCAGAAACTAGTCCTGTTCCCTTTATCAATGTTACTGTCGCCCCAACAGATTCCTGGTAAGTTTCAGTATTATAGATGATCCCAAACTTCTTCTTCTTCTTCTCCCTTCTCCTTATGCCCTGATGGCGTCGGAGTTTGTTGTTCATTTTTCTTCTATCCACTTTTTCCATCCTCTCCAGTCTCTCGCTAGTTGTTTCATCTGTTGCATTGTTTTTCCCTTTTTCGTTCCTAGGTCTGCCACTTGTTCCAGCCATCCCTTCCTAGGTCTTCCTTTCCTTCTGTTTCCATATCTTTTAGCTTCCATTGCTAAAAGATATGATCCCAAACTAATCTTCTTTATTCCGCATCTCGTACTCTGTATCCAACAACACCTACAGAACTGTCCAAATCATGCAGTTACTTCAACAACTTTCTTCTAAATGATTGACTTGTCTTCCATGTAAGCAACGAACACTAATTATATCTTGCAAGTACCAATAAATCCAAATCTATTTAAATATTGTAGTCTTCTTGTTATTTGTATCTAATTAACTG
This sequence comes from Agriotes lineatus, assembly GCA_940337035.1. Classification (NCBI taxonomy): domain Eukaryota; kingdom Metazoa; phylum Arthropoda; class Insecta; order Coleoptera; family Elateridae; genus Agriotes; species Agriotes lineatus. Next base: position 132,205,660 of record OW679195.1, on the reverse strand, counting down.
TATTCCACAATCTCTTCACCGATTGTATGCTTGTATTACTTCAAAATCAATTTTTATTGTATCAAAAAGGAGTTTTTCAAAAATCTATATACATTTTATAAGTTTGTTATTCTTACTGTCTAAACAAATTTTTATATCTCTGGTAGTTAGAATTATTCCTGCCCTCTTAAAAAATATTAAATGTCCTAATCATTACATGCTACAATTCCCTATTATAGCAAGCACATTTGTCAAATATAACCTTGGCTTTAACTTTATTAATATTGAACTAAACCATCAAAATTGAATACTCAATTGCTATTTAAAATATTCAAATTACATTACTAATTGTCTCAATTTTAATTTTCATCATTCATTTTGAAATTAACACCCAATCTTATTTAAACCCCTCAAAATTTTGATTGTATTAATCTTCCAAATTTATCATTTTTATATATTTTTTTTAAAACTACCCTAAGTGTATCAAAACAATATGTATGATTACCTTGCAAACAAGATCTGACGTGCAGTTTTCTCGTCTCAAATAAAGTTATACACCCCAAGATCGTAACATAAATGTGCGCCCACAAAATTATAACCATACCGGTAACATAAAAAATATTTAGAAAAAATTGATAAATAAATGACTCCAGACGTACGTCATTCTATGGCAACATGTTAAGCAGAAATGCACTTTCATTTTTCAATTTAATTGTAGATTTCTACCTTACGCAAGTATTGAAAATTGATATTCATATACATCGTAATTTATCAAATAATTATTTCTCATTGATAGCGAATTACCGTACCTCATTCCGTGGTTTGTCTGTGCACTTATTGTTGAGTATTGCTGCTGCTGCAATTATTAACTCCAAGATAATTGAAGATCGTGACCCGATTAGTTGTTTGATTATTACAAGCTTACAGCATAATGGCTCTTCGAATATTCGTCCGGTAAGTATTCTTGATGAATACCTTGTTGAACCTCTTTGCTGCAACGTTGATCTTACCTAAACTTGAGCCACATTACGAAGCCAAGCCATGTAGACCAAAGTTGAAATGTAAAGACACCAGCGTCCCAGCATAACCTTATGGTGTGCTGGTGTCTTTACATTTCAACTTTGCTCTAAACAAAGATTCTGACAGTTCTCAGTGCGGTTTAAACCAGTTTCACACGGTGTGCATTTTTTACGTAAACGTCCGTTGCATGTTGCTGTAAAAGAAATTACCGCACAACAAAACAACGCTCATTCCTCATCTAGTTTAAAGGTGCTCATAAGCGGTGTTCGACTTTTGCTTCGAAACGGCCAACCAAAGAACGCGTTTCTATCATGTGATTTTCACAGACCACGTGCCTTTGGTTACCTGGCTCGCCTTCCTAACGTGGCGGAAGTTTAGTGAAATGTGTGTCAGAATACGTAATAAAACAAAGAAAGGCATATTTACTAATTTTTCTGTAAATTACATAATACAAATATTGTGCTAATTGTGGATCTGTTTTGCTTTGCTGTTCTAAGTTGTAGAAACGTTTCGTAGTATTTTAGTTCTAATAATTTTTACATATTTAAAACGTTATTTAGCAGACACATGGGTTTATAATTGTTAGGGTAAAACGCGATTATTTGCATGCTGTGGGTCTTTTCTCGATTTTAAATTATATGATCTATAATTGATTCAAGTCCTGGCGAATTTTAATTTATTAATATTCTAAATTATGAATGTTACTTTTTCCTCAGAGGTACACTATAGTGGATGAGAATATTTTCATTGTGATGATTTCAGTTACCTCAGCCTTCTTCTTTACCAATTAAGCGTCGTATTATTACATCTTTAACGCAACTAACCCATTGTTGGGCATAAAAACATACTAGTTTCCAATTCTTGTCCATAGATTCTTCAAAATTACTTTATCTATTTTCTCTCTCAAAAATACAACAAAATAAAATTCAACGAACACAGGCACGCAGTTGCACCCAAACTGGTCAATGCTAGCCACCACCAACCCGCGAAAAAAGCTTTCTATTTTCTAAACCTTTCGGTATTCAGAATTTTGCATATGGAAAGGTAAACTTGTACAATGGCCGGTTTAGGTACCTCAATGGTTAAGTATTCTGGCTACTGATCTAAGGGTCGCGAGTTCGATTCTCGGTCTCAGTGAGGTTTTTAAAAATTAAAAATAAGGTTGAAAGCCTCTACACGATGTAAAGCCGAGGAACCCATGTTACTACGATGTGTATCATGTAAAATATTCCTTGCTAGAGTTGGAATTTCTTAGACTCTAGAAGCCTAAGTAGGACTTTGACTATATGACCATAACAGTTGGTATCTAAGGTACCTGATACTCCGCATGCCTAGACGTTGTCCACCAAACAAACAAACAAAAAACTTGTACAATAAAAGTACTTTGTAGGTTTTCTGTGGTTTTCCTATCCGTACTTTTTCCGCTGCATAGCCTTCTTTTAATGTTTGATATTTCAAATCCTTTTCTTTTATATTACGTATACCTTCTATTACTTTCTCTTTCATCTTCTTTTTCTTCAACCATTCTCTACCATTTGAATATAGGCGTCTATAATTTCCGTCTAGATGTCGCTATCGGGTACTACCTGTTACCAATTTAGACCTGCTATCCTTTTAATATCATCGTTTTTTTATTTACCGAAGCTTCTCCCCCATTCGCATGGTATACACTCTTTACACATATTTTACGTTTATTCGTTATGTCGACAATGAAATACCTACATGAAGACATTAACAACATCTAGAGACATAAATGATACTAAGTTTGTGAAAGCAACACGACCCCAAAAAATAAAATGTGACATGTTAATTAATAATAAACTTAATGCATGAATAGTGCCCAGGGCCATGTGAACAAAAAGGTATGGCTTCAATAAGCGCGTATGATACCGCTCAAGCAAAGTGATAAAGCCCCTAACTAAAACCAGTCAATTAACGCTGAAGCAACACTAACAAGAAGAAAGAGAAAAGGCCTGAAGATAAATTTGTTTGAGTATTAGTCCACGTGAAAATAGTGACGAAGGGGTCGTACCTCAGATTGTGCGCGGCCAGTCAAAAGTTTGATTTAAAAAGAAAAATTACTGGTATCTATCACGAACTAATATACGGCTCCGCAGATCCGACAACGGGGCAAACCCTGCTATTGTGACGACGGTTTCATTAGAAGAAATCCGCGCATGATGTGATACAAAAAGAAAGTGCCATAGAAACACGTCGTGTAGCATCAAAAGCAAAAATCGAAAGAATTCTGATCTTCTAAAAGGCAAAATGGCGGCCGAAAGTATATCTCTTTCATCCGAATTGCGCCGGCGTTCGAAATTGTTAAATCTGCTGCAAACTGAGAGAAAAATTCACGACCACAGATTTTGGATCGCAACACACTCGTTGATTTCATAGCCTTTGGCTATTATACCAATGTCCTTATCTTCACTAGATGAACACAGCACAGGATCGGCAAGAATGGATTAAACTACAGGAGGCTTATGTCCAGCAGTGGACGCAGATGAGCTGATTGATGATGATGATGGTGTTCTTATCTACTATAGCTATCTACTGTATTTGTCAGGAGCCATGTCGTAGTACTACATATTACTAGAAAAATTCGTTCATTGTACACTTGATATGAACTTTTCAATCTGTTCGCTTTCTGTGTAACGGCTGCCGCGGATAGTTGGGATGGCGTCGCTCTATCTAAATCTAGCCGGACAACAAATTCAAATAACTTCAGCCCACGTTTTGAAAAACAACAGTTTTGTCTACATTTTGGCCGAACATGTATTTGTTACAAGCCGTTAAACCGTCTTCTTCTTGAAACACATTTAGTCGTTAGGTGACGTGTGGCTCTCTACTAACGGCTAGAAACGAAGGTGCGCAACAGTTAAATACGAAAGTAATACGATAATAGCTAAAAAAGGCTCCAGGATAAATAGAAATCCAGAAATTAGTCACACAAAACGCCCTCCTAGGACCCCAAACAGATAACCAAAATTTGGCCCGACGCGACGCCCTGATTAATACCATAGATAAATTCGCATAACTAGACTATAAACTTTACCTGACACACCAATTGGGTCGTTTTTGGTTTCAAAATGCACGGATTTAGGTCAGCTACAATATTATGCAGTTCAAATACTTCTGGTTAGCCCATCAAAAAACGTATAGCTCGATTTCATACAATGCAGCAAATTTAACCACATGCAAACCATCAGCTTTAAGACCGACCTACCCCTGTTTGCCAAAACGTTTGGCGTTCGCTCTCTGCAGCCGAACCATGAGTTCGCCCAGAGTATTCCAACATCTTCGACAGTCGCATCTCTTGTGGTCACACCGAAGTTACTTTTTCGCACAGAGGCTGAGCAAACCTTCGCTTTCGCAATAGCCTTGTCCAGGTTAAACCCCTCGTTCGCCGGTCACTCCGCATTTGCTGCATCCTCAGCAGTTGAACCTCTTCGTTGACCACCAGCTCCACAGCTTCATCCAGGTTAAATCACTCGCTTTCCCAGCACTACGCGTTCTCCAGGAAGCTAAACAGTTGTTCATTCGCACTGCAGCTCCGTCCAGGCCGAAACAGCTACTCGGGTTTTACTTTTTCCCTTTCACGCTTCATAAATCATCGCTTCATTGTACTGATTACCACATCAACCCCAAGAAGCCCAACTAAGAAAATCTATCTATATTCTGATTTCTAAAAGTATATTAAAGTTATAAATTTATTGATACATCCTGTTTTAGCATAACAGCCCCATCCCAAGCCCACTCTGCAATTAATTTCAAACTTTGAATATTCTTTTCAGCTTGTTATTGCCTGGCACAAGTATATGTAATACTTTATTTTCTCCACTTGCCATCGCTCCCTATACGCGTGCTCATTTTTTCCTAACTTGGTTGTCACGGTGTTCTCTCTAGGCCAACTTTGTAAAAGCTCTTCTTCCAATTATTATGTTATACTATGGATAGATAAATGGGACAATCGGTTAGTTTAATCTTAGGTTTTTCAGCCTCCTAAGGAATGTTCTTAAATATATCTTTCGGACCAGCGTAAACAATTTAGGTGATATAGGGTCTATGCCTTACTCCCTTTTTATTTTAACTTCTTTGTATATTCGAGCATTTTTATCTTTAATGTCAATCAACCATTTATTTTTTGTATAATGCTAGTTTGTTCTATATCGTTGATCGATTCTTACAGTGTTTATCTTCACAACTGCACAAAATTTCAGAATGTCGACGGCTTTTTAAAAATCATAAATTGACTTTGTGGCTACATTATGTAGTTAATATTCAAGTTCGCTTCACTGAGTTATTTATGCTTCTTTAAAGTTTGAAGGTTTACGTTTTTCTTTAAAAAACTTAATTCAAACATCATATTTGCTTTGGGATGATTTGTCATGTAGCTGGCAAGATTTTAACGCCATTTGTTTAAAAAATCAAATATAAAGGTTGCATTCGAATATTATAAGAAAAACCTAGAAAATGGCTACTTGGTTTTTTCACAAACTGAGTGCCTGTTACCACCACTTAAACTGCTAGGGCACAATATGCACGACAGTTCTGCTAAAGAAATAAATTATTAAACCCGGCACCCACAGATTTAAGGACGCTTTCCGGGCGGATGTGGAGTCCTCTTCCTTAACGCCGTATTGACCCCGTATCGCCGTATTAATAAATCAGGCGGGCGTTATGCACCCATAACCATTCGGACGGAATCTCCCAGTTAGTTTACATATCGAGCTATTTGTGAAACTACACCAGCCCTATCGGCGCAACCCGACACAGAAATTTTACGATTGCATCGCGTTTTTGGGTGATATATACTCACTTATAGCAGGGTTAGGTGTTTTATTGTTATGAGACAATTTTATTTCTAAGCTGGTTAAACTCACTCGTAAATGCCATCCATGGATTCCCCGGTATTAAAAAGGACTATCAAAATATGCGGTTTACGACGGGAATAAATAATGCGAGTGTGGGGCGTCTTTTTGGCGGTTAAGGAGAACTTTATGGCATTAGTTTAAATCTACAGTTGGCGTGATCAATATCCAAAGTCGTCATTGCAAAGAGATACAGATTTTCTTCTGTACCTGATAAAGATGTGAGCCATAAAATTCATCAATGCAAGACGGACTGTTTGCCTTCGCGATCTTGGCAATGTTTTGTTTTTATGGCTTCGGGAACATATAACAGGGATTTAACGGGCAGTTTGTGTAATAAATTTGTCGGTTAGTACCACTTCCGATGTTACACGAAAAAATATCGAAATTTAACTATAAACAGACCAACCTATTCTTGGTTATTGTTTTCGACTTCCTTTTTTTGAACATAACAGCTTGTAAAAGGATTGAAGTTTGCACAAGTATTAGTTTCTCTACTTTATCAAACGAATAACTAATTTAATATTAAAAATACTACTATTAATGGAAACCCCCATCATATATATTGAGATGGTTCTAAGCCTACAACTTGGCTCTGTTTGCAGTGAAAAATATTTAACCGATTCAGTAACGCACAGAGTTAAGATATTTTATAAAACTAAAACAATAATAAAAGTAATAAATGCATTGGTAACGAGATGAAAATTAATGTTACTCAACTTCAAATTCCAACCCTCTGAAATATGCTTTGCTTATACGTGCCTTTATCCGACTAATTACTACTTCTCGCATCGCATTACCAATGCATTTATTACTTTTATTATTGTTTTAGTTTCATAAAATATCTTAACTCTGTGCTTTACTGCATCGCTTAAATCGGATTAAATCAGATAGGTTTGTGCATATTTAAAGCCAGACCAAACAAAATTTAATTGACACAAAAGGTGTGTTATGTGCAGACTAAATTATAGAAAGTATTCATCAAAGCAAAGGTCAGTGAATGGCAAGCAATCTGAAAGGTAAATAAGATCGGAATAGAGGAAAATAGAAAATTGCAGAGAGCAATCACGAAATTAGGCAACAGAATAAAAGCAAAGCAAGTAACGTGTGTAAATTTGAACTCAATCTCTAGTGCATTAATAAAAGAAAGTAAAAAGCAGAGCAGAAAAATTTTAAAACATTTGTGTGCATGACGGAAGAAACAATGATAGTTTTAAACAAAGGACCTTTTTTTAGATTTAGGAGAATATTAAATTAAGATTTATCTAATCAAATTTTACTCCATTTGTGTAATTTTGCTATCAAAACCAATTTCTAATCGACAAAAAACACCGTGGTAACATAGCAACGCCTTTTTGATGTTTGAAAAAAACAATTGAAAATAAAAATTAATGTATTTTGTCGAATTTGTGCTCCATTTTTAATTGACGTTTTTCAATAATAAACAAGTATTTTACCATAAAAAAAGTGTACGGTTTTATTCACCAAGTGTTCAAATAGCTGTACGAGCGTTCGCGGCGATTTCCACGACGAAAAATTAAATTTTTCCAATTCGTCTCCGAGACTGGACATCGGCAGACGATCAGCTGAAATTTCCGAGGGTCGTTTCCAGCACAATTAAGCAGCTGAACCCAGAGGTCTGTACTGCAATAGGTTGGCGGGGTCTGCAAGAGTACCTAGAGCAAAATGTACACCAAGGGGAGCAACTCCAGCAGAGAAATCCGGCAGCGTCAACTGGTGCCAGCATCGAAGCAGGATTGACGAGAACTTTACGAGGTAGGATTGATCTGTAAATTGAGGTTCAGCATACGGGAAAGCAATTAAAACACAATAGTAGACCTTGCTGAAGAGACCTAGCGCTTTTCCAAAAGTCCTAATACTTCGTGGGCTTCAAACATCGACCGGCGTTATCAGATTTTGCGATTTTGGGCAGAATTCCAAGCATTATAACAAATAAAAGTTGGCGTGGGTCCTACGTCATCCTAGAATAACGAAAGCAAGGTTTTTTGTTGCCAAGCAGAATAATCAAATTATTTACCTGATGCTTATCTTGCCCATAATCACTTTTAGAACGTCAAATAATTGCTATCTTGCACAAGCAGCTTTATGTGTTAAATGTCAATTTACGAGGTAGTGACTTATATGAACTAAAATCCCGCATTTGAGCTACTGATTTTAAACCATTTCAGAACTCAACCAGTTTCGTGTTTGCCGAAAGCTAGCTTAAATAATATTGCAGTTAAATAAAATATTAAGAAAGGGGCATTCAACCATTTTATTCGTGCAATTAATTATTAAATTTTATTTTAACTAGCCTTAAATTGCTGACAGGCAAAATGAGCACAGTATAAAAAGTAAACTGAGAATTGTGTGTGTGTGGTGATTTGTCCTAATTAAATTTATAATTTTAAACAAACAATAGTCAATCAGTTCATTGCATATTTACCGGCACCGCAACGTGGAGCTTTCACAACATTGCATTGCAGCATATAAGAGTTTTTATAACAAAGATAACTATATACAGGGTGTGGCACATAACTTGAAATCTCTTACTTCTTGCGACTGCAACCCAATGTACGCATGTGATGGCAGCACAGATGCTAAACATTTATTTAAAAAATATATTGATCAGAGCTGTTACTAAAGCTTTTGCGATCATTTAATATACTCAATGCCGTAGTGACACTGCATTTACATTTCTATTTCTGCTTCTTGATACAGTTACATTTTATAATGTACAGCTTTAACGTCATAAAGAAACAACAACCTTGATCAATAAGTATTTTCTATGGAGGGTAAACCAGCTTCAGGCACATTAAGCCTCAATGTTTTATGAACGTAAATGAGTGACATTACACACAAATGGAAATTTGGTATAATACACATGTAGCGGCACTACGAAAGTAGCCGTTGCGAACATGCGTTCCCGATGGTACAATCTTACCATGCTTTGACAAGTCGAAACTAATCAGTCTCCTCAACAAGTTGGCAACAGTAGACACTCTACAGGAGTTCGGTAACACTTTTTCGATCACATTGTGTTAGACATTCCAGCTATGCTGACATTCAAATTTACGGCAAAAACTGTTAAGTATTAAAACACGCCACTAATGGCAACGTGCGAAAAAGACGTAATTCGGGCGCTAATATTAAGAGTGCTACAAACGTCACTTTTGTAACTAGAAAATGTACAAAAAGTTGTCATTTTGACACGATTGCAGAAAATAGTAATTTAGAATACAAGTGATTAAAGCTAGTCTTTAGTTACGAGTGGGGCAGAGTTAAAACGCGAGTGAGCGAGCCCGCAAGAAACTAAAGATGCTTTATGCATGTGTATCGTACAATATTTTATTTACGGTAGAATCTATAATACAGGGTAAATATAAAAGATATGCCTAATTAAATCTTTTAATCACGTTGTGACTGACGACGTAAACTAATGAAAGCATTTTACTAAACAGTCATTTTACAAACTTAAAACTGCCAACTAAAAATCAATTTTACACACTGTCGTAGAAAATAGTAATTTATGTATTTCGTGTGTAAAGAGAGCCATTTTGGCGTGAGGATGTGAGTTTCGGGTCGAGCGCTAGCGAGGCGCGAAAAAGCAACCGAACACCAAAATGGATCTTTACACTCGAAATACATACAAAATTTTTTCTACGGTCCTAAATATGACAAAATTGTTAACTAACTGAAATTTCCTTATAACAGGCAACCAGAAATACATCACTGACACTGCGTAACACACTAAAGTTCATTTTTTTTCTATAATAATTTTCTAGGGGATAAGTTGCATTCCTGCATGGTCCCTAGTTTTAATAATGTTGGTACATAGATATTTAGTTCTTTTCTTCCGCTAAAAAAATTATTTGTCATTTTGACAGATATGTCATAATAGTGGGTAAAACGAACAGCCCAGTAATAGTAAAATATTGCAAATTTATTCATTATTAAACTTACAATTTTTGAAAATAAACATAATGAACGTTTGACTTCAGTAAAAAAATGAAATTTGTCAAGATAGTCCAGTGAAATTAGACAAAATAAAAGCAAAACTTCGGAAAAATTCCCGGAAAGCTGGATTTTGGTATGAGCCTTGATATTGTGTTGTCTAAACAAAATGTCAAAAGTCCTCATCGATCCGAGTGCCGCTAAAAATTTTAAGGGGGGGCAAAGGTCACCAAAAACGGTATTTCATGAATATCTCGTTAACGGTTACTTTTACAGGAAAAATATTTATTATCAAATTTGTAGCTTATGAAATTTGTAACAATAAAGGTATCATGACTTTTATTCGTAAAAGTAACCGTTTTGGAGATAATTCGATTTACAGAGTTGAAAGGTGCACTCTTTTCCACACCACCTTCGAGGTAGAGTACAAGGTGCGTTTTTTTATGTGGTGTCCCTAGTAGGCATATTCCACGAATGGCAAGCAGATGTCCCTTGAAGTTTTATAACAACGGAGGGGAACTTTTCGGAGCACATTCCTTCTCTATCTAGACTACAGTGTACTATATATGTTTCTTTCTATTTTTATGGGCTCTGAAACAAGGAAATTCTGGAATATTTCAAGTCGCAACTCCAATGAGATATACATGCCATTGAGGGGTCCATCTATTCGTTACAACTCTGTAAATCGAATTATCTCCAAAACGGTTACTTTTACGCATAAAAGTCATGATACCTTTATTGTTAGAAATTTCATAAGCTACAAATTTGTTAACCAATATTTTTTCTGTAAAATCACCGTTAACGAGATATTCAGGAAATACCGTTTTTGGTGACCTTTGACCCCCCTTAAAATTTTTAGCGGCACTCGGATCGATGAGGACTTTTGAAATTTTGTTTAGAACCACAATATCAAGGCTCATACCAAAATCCAGCTTTCCGGGAATTTTTCCGAAGAGCAATGTCTAATTTCTCTGGACTAAAGAGTTAAAATTAAGAAACGTTGACATTCAAAATTGACATAACCATAATTTTGAAAAAGTTTTACCAACACGAGGTATAAAAATTTCCTAGCGTTTTACTCACATATCTACCAACATTGTAACACTTTGACAGCTATTATAGAAAAAAACGTACTTTATGTATTTGTACTGTATAAATAAGTGGAATTTTAGTGGAACACGAGACGTTTTAGGAAAACAAATAAATATCTTATCTTCAGATTCCAGCTTCAACTTCACAAAAACTTACAAACTCAATCAGTTTGCATGATTATGGACGCGCCATGATGCAATTGCCAATAATTTTTGACAGTTCGATAAAAGTGAGGAATTACAATAATAATCAGGTAGCCATGACGGTGCGTAAAGTAAAATGAAGTCACGTGTTTATTTCATTAAGACATTGTTTAAGTGGTTACGATGCTGAAATGGTTACTAGAGAAAAAATGCGCGATTCGCTAACCTTTTGCTTTTAATAGTCAGTTTTAGAGGTGATCGTAGAAAAAATATATTTTAATTAAGTGTTCTATCCGTGGAAACAATGCAACTTTACCCAGAAATTACTAAATGGGAAGGTTTTGTCGTGGTTCATGTATATGCTGAAGATTTCACTTTCAATTGACAGATGTCAGCAGCAGCAATTCTTTCTCCTACGCCTGCGCGATTTCCATGCTGTCACTGTTGACGCAACTCCTACTGAGGTCTGCAAACCGTCATCACTAGTCTGAAACGTTATTTACAATTTGACTGTAGCTTAGTTTACTTTTAAGAGTTCTTGCTGACTTCTTTTTTATTGTGTATCACTAGGGCGTATGTAAGAGACCTTAAATTTGAAGAAAAGCTTTTGTTGTGGAATAGTACCTATACCGTTGACATAATGTAAGTTGGTTTATATTTTTATCTACTCCAGTGGGGTAAGTAACTAATTACGTCACTCGTTTAACTATATTTCCGTTTGGTAATGAAGCTCATTACACCACTTAGTTATGTAATGGCTTCATTAACTAACTGAGTGGTGTAATGGCTTTATTACCTAACTGAAATAGTGTCAAATGAATGACATAATGACATTTTCCTACTAAAATACTTTTGGAAATGACAGATCTGACATTTTTCTTAATGAACTTTTCTCAATTTTAGGTAGTTGTAGATAAAATTGTGTACAATACATGTGTGATAATGCATCATTAATATACTTGTGTGCTTAAGTACATACAGGTATATTAATGATGCTCTTATCCCACGTGTATAGTAAATAACTATTATCTACATATTTCTAATTGTGTTTGGATTTATTACCTGAAGACCAAGCTTCCCTGTAACAAGGTATTTGTGAAGTATCTGCATCACCTAATCAGCAGGTTAATCTACGAATCAAATGCAGACACCACGGCGAGTTCATAAAGCAAATGCTTTACCGTTTTACTATACTCATCCGCCCCAGAGATGGAACCCAAGACGACTATTACATGATAGCATTATTTAACTTGTAACATTTAACTTTTAAGCTGACACCATACGAATACATAACCTGTATACATTAATAAACTTCTCGATATTTATGTTTTTCATTATTTATAATTGGTTGTATTTTAATGAAATATAATTTAATTAATTCTGTTGATAATATAATTCTTAACTCGATAGTTTTTGAAGTAAATTGTGCATTTTCAGTACAACTTCGTGTATGCCAGCCTTTTACTGGAAAGGTCAATAAATTTTACTTATTCTTACTACACGGAAACTGTGCTTTTGTTTAAGACTCTCCTTGTCTCTCAAACTTCTAAGCAATCTAATTTTGTTATTATGAGCTTTACTTTCCCTTAAGCTTTTGTGCTCTTATTTCGTATTCACAAACCATCAATACTGTATTAAAACCTTTCATGTAAATTCATCCCTCCATTTTTTCATTATGTCTAATTTTACTCTGGGGAACCAACATAAAAATAAATCTTCTTGTTAGCTGTGGATATTACACATATTACCATAAATGCAGTATTAAAAGTAAAACAATCAGGACCTGATCAATATTTGATCAACGGTCCCGCTGCTGGAATCAGAGCGGCCTTTTCAGGCAGGGCCGTCCACATAAATAATACACAGAAAACATTCCCTAGGTACGCAGTAAAAATCCCCTACATGTTTACAATCGTTCTGAAACGGCAAAGTTTTTACAGATGGAAGACAGTTTCTGCTGCATATTCTAGTACGGAGATAGCGTGGCAAATTGAAACCCGAGGGAGACGTATACGGGATTCCAAGTTTTAAGTCTTATATTCATCCTGTTTACATTTTACCACAGAGGCGTAATATTAGTTTCAAACTTACATGCACTGTGGACTTTGAAACTTACAGTTTATTATTGTTTGATTTGTTTTCGACAGTCGGCACAATGTGCTGCAGAACTAATGTGTAATTAGAAAGAGCCATTCTATTTTATTTCGCTTTACGCTGTACAAATCGACAGTAAGTTGAAGTTGTAGATGGAAAACTACGGCATTATTCTAATACTCTAACTTAAACCACACATTTTATACCGGCACTAAGAATATCCTATTATATCGACGTTGGTAAAGCACAGTTTCAGAGCTACTACTCTTTTGAAAGTTTCATTTAAAATATCGATACATATTCTCGGAGCCGGACATTTGGGCGCGGCCGTTCGGGCGCGGCCGTTCGGGCGCGGCCGTTTGGGCGCGAAGACACTTGGGCGCAGAGCCATTTGGGCGCGAGACATTTGGGCGCGAGGAAATTAATTAACGAATATTAGTATTAGCTAGCTTTACTATTCATAGGTCTGAAAATGTATTTTAAATAACGAAAATTACCTAAAGCACGTCCAAGGAGGTGGCGGGCGGCAAAAATTTAGTATAGAAATATTAATAGTCAAAAATTAGAATATTATTAAAGCAAGTTAAAAATTTTAACTTTCCGGTAAATACTAGCAAATCTTTTGCGGAGATTTATTACATTAAAATAATAAGTAACAAAGATTAAAGGAATAGAGATTGGGTACAAACAGAGCTATTGATGAACCATCCAACCATTTGGAGATTCGTCGACAGCCTGAAAACTATTCAACGAAGGAGAGATGTTGCTTATGAACAGTTACTTGCGGGAAATTAGAACACTGAAAAATAAACAAAAATGTATCCAGACTGATAGAAAATAAAAAAATTGGTTAAAGATTATAATAATCAATATAATCATGTAGACGGAGTAAACAATAGGGACATTTTAGAATTTTTAAGAGGCATTTCGTACAATTATGAAATAAATGCGTGGATGCTTCTTGTTTATATTTTAAAAAAATTGTATATATTTACTTTAAGAATAATATGTATTATAATGGTAAAAATGTCAAAAATAAATTTTGATTATTAAAATTAATCTTTTTATATGATTATTTATTATTATTCTTATTTCTGCTTTTATCTTCAGTTAGTCGGTTCATAACATAACGAAAATAATTGATTACTTTAAAATTTAAGTTTATTGTTAAGTATTATCATTATAAACAAAATTCGAAGTCGACTAGTTTCGGTCAAAACAGAACACATATTAGAAACATATTAAACATTAGAACCATCAATCGATTAAATATAGCACAGCATTATTCATTTACCAGCACAATAAATGAATTTTTATTTAAAATTATTTTCAACACCATCTATTTCCATCTTTTTTTCAATTCAGAATTATTATTTCATATCTAACATAGGTACTGCCTTTTTTATGTATTCAGAATTATTTCAAAACTAATCTAATATTCTACCTTCTTTATTTTTATTCGGATCTATTTAAAAATTTATCTAATATAGGTACATACTACCACCTTATTTAAAATTAATCTCATAACGGTTTCAATAAATAATTGGATTATTCTTTTAATATTGTTTGATTAATTACATTAACTTCTCAGGATAAATAATGATTTAATAAATTTTTGTTTATTTATGCCAAATTGAAATTATTCACACCTAATTTGTTCCTGAATCCCAATGTTGACCCTTTCTCGCGCCCAAGTGTCTCGCGCCCAGTGTCTCGCGCCCAAGTGTCCCCGCGCCCAAACGGCCGCGCCAGACGGCCGCGCCCAAACGGCCGCGCCCAAATGTCCTAGACCGACATATTCTTGTTTGCGCTATAGGTATTTCTAACTTGAAATATAAATAAAAAAATATATTTGTTTCCAATTAATGTAGGTAAAGTAAGGACACAACAGCTGATAGACGTCATCAAACAAAAAAGACGTCATAAATTTTACCGACTTAAAATTATATAGCCAACCTGCTGCACAGGAGTGTCTTGTGTGTCACAGACCGACCAACTATTTAAAAATTCGGTATGCTGTCACTCTGTTTTTAATTTAAACACCAAATTCCAAATTAGTAAAACAAATATTGTATTTTTGGGTCGATAAATAATAGACGTTGTAATCTTTTTATTACGTTTATCTACTCCTATTGTATAATGGCCGTGAATTATGATTCATAATTCACGGTTTGCAGCCAATCATAAAATTCTATTTTCATAATTCACTAGTTTGCAGCCAATCATAAAATTCTATTTTCATTATTCAATGGGTTGTAGCCAATCAAAAAATTCATTCTTATTATCAACGATTTTTGCAGTTGACAGTTGACACAAATGTCATAATTCGGAAATATGAACACAAAACTCCCATTGCATAAGAGTAGATAAAGTATCGTATTACATTCGCGATTATGGCCATTATTCCCTCAGATGACTGTCATAATCGCTCATATAATAATATACTATTATTACAAAATGCGTCAACTGTGTTTCGAGGTTGTGTAACCTTGTGCGAGCGGCGGATACCGTGGACGGCGGGTCAGCTGGAGTGTGTGGTAGGGGCGTTCTTTACCAACTGTTACAAATTTTATTCTCTATTCCTTAAGATCGATACATAATACTTGTAGTCAATACACAACATTTCCTTCCTCTTTTGAAATATATGCATATAACGACATGTGTGGGTGTGACAGTGTGCGAGGGTGTTTACTGAGGTGAAAACCTTATTGGGAAAATTCGTGAACGTGTTGATCTGCGTGGAGTTTGTGGAGCAGGTCCTTTTTGAGGTGCCACATCCCCCTGGTTCCTCGGTTCCTCTAGGCGCCACTGGTGCTGCTGCTACTGGAGTTACAACTGCTGCTGGGATAGACCCATTAGCATTTCCGCTCTAGTCTCATAAAAACGGAGTCTTCGTGGTGGGAGTGTGAGCTCGTCATGTCCCTCTTGAACTGTTTCTCCGGATTCTCGTATCTCTGCTTGATCTAGAAAAGTTATTATCGATCTTATGACCTTTTAACTTATATCCTCTCCATCTCAAGTTGCCGGAGCTAAAGTAGACAGATTGTCTCGGGTTGAACGTTCGAAATGTTGAATCCATCTGAACTTGCTGTTTTTGTGTGATCTTGATGTGCACATCGTCTGGTCAAACCAGGTTCGGTTGAATGAGCAGATCACGTCCTAGAAAGAGTCGTGCCGGAGTAAGTCCTGTGGTGCTGTGTGGCCCTTTGCGATGTTGTCGAAGGAACTCGTGTGAGTCGTAGTATAGGGATCCTTTGGTGAATTTTATAGCATGTATGGCATCCTTTACGGTCTGTGAATATCTTTCGGCTTGGCAGTAAAACTGTCGGAAAAAACCCCGTCACCTTAAAAAATTGGCCGCGGCTATTCCTCTTGCTCAGTGGTTTAGGGTTATTAGACAAGTGTAAAACCAAAAAGCCGTGCCCCCACCCCTGCCAAACAGCCGCCATCTTGAAAACCATTAAATTTGTTTTTCCCTCGATCCATTGGTCGCACAGAAAAAGTTATTCAACAAGAAATGTTGCAAATAAAATTCTACACATTATTGGTCTGTGCCGCGATACCGAAGAGTTGGTATTCCGAACGGTAGAGGGCGACAAAGTTACCAAAAACCGGTTTCCGCCATTCTAGCTCTGTAGGGGTGGTTTTCTTCGAAAATTGCAAATGTGAAAGTTACAGTGCTTGAAAAAATGTGCACGAATCTCTTTTAATACTGTGATTGATTTAAACAGTGTCCGAGTGACAGCCCTTCAAAATCCGTGCGGCGTGGTTAAGGTATATTCCGGCTCAGCAAAATAACCATTTCTCATTTGCGAGATAAAATCGTCACGTCACTCAAGTAGTTTCAATGTGAATAGGTTTTCAGAAACTACAGAACTATAGTAGGTTGCTTTACCCAAAAATAACTGTAGTTCTTCGGGCGTTGTTGACTTCGGGGAGTCCCGAACTGCTCGTCTGTGTGCTTCAGATTTGTGCACACCTTGGGCATCCACCGTGTGACCTAGTGACAGGCTCTGCAAAAGTGCACTTCGAGCGGTTGAGTTTCAATCGTGTTCTGAACCGTTCTAAAGTTGATCCTAATGCCTGTAGAAGGTTATCAAATTGGTCTGCAAACACGATTATGTCGTCGAAGAAGTTGACTACATTAGAGATATCATGCAGCACTATGTCCATTCACCGTTGCCAAATAGCGGCAATGTTGGCTGCTCAATAAACGGGTCGTGTTGAGCGAATCAAGCTATGTGTGAGCATTTCGAGTATCAGGGCGTGGCCGAATGTTTCGTCCATCTCCAAGTGGGTATACGCATCCGCGATGTCTAGGTGGAAAAATAGCGTCGATCCCTTCATTCTGTTAAATAACTGTTCTACCTTAAGAATTGAATGTTCATCGATTATCAGTCGGGGATTTAGGGTTACTTCGTAGTTGCCTGTGATCCTCAGGTTGCCATTTTTCTTAACGACTATATAATTCTTCAAGACCGATTCAGAGTAGTCGACTCTCTTGTAGAAACCCGACGTTATCTTCTCTTCGATTTCTTTAGCATAAGCGTCGCAAAGCGCAAGCGGAATATATATATTTTACCACATTTATTGTAATTGACGTCAAGAAGTCGGAACTGGCTCCGAAAGTGTGCTCCACCGCATCCTGCACAACGGTTTTGGCTCTCTTTTTGGGTCGAGTTGGTTTGTTGCAGTGAATGTTCCTTGGGGCTGGCTGTTTTTGATATGCTGTCGTTGCGGGTTGCTCATTGCTTGCTGTATCCAATTTATTCGAGTTCGGAATCTCTCGCAGCCTATTTTATGGGGCAGCTCGGCTCCTGTGTGCGCACCTGCTGGGGTTTTCACTTGGTCCGTGGTGTTTTGCTTCACCTCAAGTGCGTGTACGACCTCATAGGTGGAGGTAAATGTGGTGGGCTCTTTTGCGATCATTTCGTGGCACATGTCTAGAGCTTCCAGACCCAATAGAATTGTTGTTCGATTAACATGCGGTCGAGAAATTCGCCATATTCGCAAAATGCTCGCCCTGCCTCAATATCAGGAAGAAATTGACTACTTACAGTTTCACCTTTGTATTGCTTAATCCTCCGAAATTTGATACTTTCTGCGTTGTTGCCGTGGCATTTGTATCCGTTTGTGTTGCAGACGTCTGGATTGCATTGCCCAACATGGTAGAAATTGCATGGGGGAGTTGCGGTGACACTTCTGCCATTGCTTGTCACGTTGCGGGCAATCGTCTGGTTGCTCGTAGTCGATGGAAATTAAGTTGCGCGATGCTCTCCAGTTATTTTTATTTATCATTCCCATTTGTGATACCACTTTTGTATTTCTGGGTCGATAAATAAAAGACGTTCTACTCTTTTAATCAAGTTTATTACAAAATGCGTTAACTGTGCTTCGAGGTTATGTTGCCTTGTACGAGCGGCGGATAGCGTGTGAGAGTTCGTCCGGAGTGTCTGGTCAGTTCAAGTGTGTGGTGGGGGCGCGGGCGTTCGTTGCTAACTGTTACATTTGTTATTCTTTGTTTCTTAAGAGCAATAGATAATACTTGGAGTCAACACACTATAACAGAGAAACGCTCAGATGGTATTTTATATAAATATATTTCATTCTGACCAATGTTAAACCAAAGCAGCTTTAGCTTTAAAAAGTAATGCAGGAATACATTTTCTTAATTGCGATTTACAATGTTTAACAATATTAACGATAGGAACTTGCTGCTTGTTCACATTAGAAATAAATTGTGCACAGCTAAATTATGAAATAAACTGATAGGTATAGGTAATTATATTCAGGGAAGGTGTTATGATGTATCAAACGCTTTGCTGTAATCAAACAAGATTAGAAAGCTTATAATTAATAGTTTAGTCTTTATCAGTCTGCTGATTCACTCTGATAATCACACTCACTGCTGTCTGAATCTTTGTTGACCTGAATTACAACAAGTGCTATGTCGTTTTGGTGAAAACCTACTTCTCTTTTCCACCATTTGTGGATTTCGGCCTCTGCTTGCCTAGAAATTTGACCATACTGCTGGCGTTATTTAGTTTAAAGCCTCTTGCCACATGCTTCGAGTGTTCCCATAACCATCCTCACCTATATTTTTGCTACAATAGGATTTGGCCATGGTCCAAGTATTTCCGACGTTTTTGGCAGTTTGTGTGAGCGTATAATAGATCATTAGCTTTCACTTTACTCCAAAAAATACCGATCAGCTTTTATATGTTTAACACTTTTCTAATTTTTGCGTTGCCAAAACCTGACCACTAAATCACGTTCAAATGTCAGCGTTTCATGCACGTAAACGTATTGTTTGACATTTCTAACACATTTTTAAAGAAATTCTACCCTACAAGCAGCTCTCTGTGGGTAGTCTTAATTCCATCGGAACCCAATTCATTTCAATATATAGAGGGTGTTTTTAAATAGATGGACAGCTCGAAACTTCGTTCATAATAGCGATATTAAAAAGAACTTGTTTTAAATGCCAGTGTGTAGCCTATAAAGTGTAAGAAACCAGTTTAAACCATGACCTAATGATACACGACTTTGGCTTTTTAAATGCAACACCCTATATATTTATAACGCAGAAACTATTCCTAAACGAAGAAGCTGATTTGAAATCCTGCATAGCAGCTCGAAGTCTATCACTGAGCATAGAGCATGCAGATTCAGTTGTGCGAAGGAATAAATAAATTGATTAGACGCTGATGGGAATGGCCGAATCGCGTTATACTATGCTTGAAATAACCTTTTGAATCGGATATTATGGTAGAGGTGGAGGTTCACTTACGATATTGAAGCTTTGATACTGAAAGATACATATTGGACATTTCAAAGCAACATGTAGCAATCAGAGTAATGCCATATTTTACTAGTAATATCAAATTACCTTGAGAAAGGGGA
Source organism: Agriotes lineatus (assembly GCA_940337035.1). NCBI lineage: Eukaryota > Metazoa > Arthropoda > Insecta > Coleoptera > Elateridae > Agriotes > Agriotes lineatus. Next base: position 132,185,604 of record OW679195.1, on the reverse strand, counting down.
ACGTTAACACAGTTACATCAAGCACATACTCCGAACCTAAATTCTATTTAACAGCTTTATAATATTTTTCACAGGCAATTAAAATCTACAAAAACCAAAGAAATATATTAAATGGGCTACATTTGTAAAAAATCTGAAATGTACTAGCTCATAATCCAACAAATTATCGATTTTAAGTATTTTGTAAACTTCAAGTAAATATCCTCAGTCATTTTCTATCTAAAAATACTAGCTTAGGAATTACATAAATTTAGAAGCAAAACAAATTTACCCAAACGTACCTACACATTACATTTACATTAATTAACACAAACTACAAACTAAAAAAAGAAAACCTTACTCAAATACTAAAATATTTCGTTAAGGTAATTAAAGCAATGCTAATTTTAAATCATAATAGGCTTTTAACGAGCATGTCTGCTAACCAAATTCTCTATAAACATTCAAAAAGTAACAAGCTAAAATATTTTACTTAATGTAAGAAATACGTAGTGTCAGTGGAAAGGTCGTTTACAGCCCAAGGAAAATGTTAATTGTTGTAGGAGTGAAAGGTTTTCATGTAAACAAATTCCAAAAATAACTTGTTTACGTAAAAAACGTGTATGAATGAAATTTCAAAGTAACACCAAATTATTCATTTTCTTTCGTTTTTCGATGATATTCGAATATAATACTCATTTTTAGAAATAGATCTAACAAGATAGACTTTCCAAGCTTTATTACTGTATCAGTAAGATCCCACATTTATTTAGGTACTTTATTGTAACATGCAGAGAGAAAGTCAAGCGGTTTGCAGTTTACATAACTCAACTATATTTGCGACATTTAAACACCTCGCTGCAACGCTTTTCTCTCATATAGTGCTAATAGTACCAATTCGTTAATTATGTTGACTTTCTTGAACACGCTTTACATTTTATATGAAGGAAGTTAGGGGCGTCTAGAAAATATCTTACAACCTCCGTAATCCTCCTCCGTTAGCTTTAATATATTCTAAGGAAGTATATCTACGACCGCTAAGTGCTGTAACAGCAACATGACAAGATGTCAGCTAAGTGCATACATTACGATTTTAACACTCAAATCCATAAATTTTAATTCGCGCGTGGTTGTACATTGATAAATATTGATGTTTGCAAAATATTTTCACGAAGAGTAATGGATTACATTCAAGATACCCTACAACATTTCGTATAGCATTCAGTAAATAACTGTATTTTCGCAACTTATAACGACTACATATAATGTAATTGGTCAAACATAACGAATCATTTTAGAGAGGCTTCCCATAGTTATGATAAAAAATGTCTAATATAAAACTATACTTAAAACCTAAATTATAGAATTCAGAGCAGGTATTTCCTATTTTAGCAGTGTACTACTCAAAGTACAGCTAACACTTACATATTAAAAATTACTAAAGTCAAAATGGCAGCTTAATACTAATTGTCTAAGTCGAATAAGAGGGTTATAATTGAATATCTAGTAATGCCAAAACTCTTAATCACAATGTAAATAATGAAAATGATAACGCCTGAACCAAGAAGTGATAAATTATAAAATATGTTACGTGTACAAAGTTGGAAAAGTAATATTAGAAAATATTTCGATTATAAATAAAATTCAGGCACTTATTGCTACCGTAATTGTGAAAAAAGACAGCCCCTTTACAATTTCTAACATATACAGAAAATATACAACTAATACAAGCAATATATATATACAAGTTTTTCTAAAATATAATTATAAGAGAATAATTCAAACGCCTGATTGCACCGCAAAAATACCATGATACTATTTTATAGCTACAAAGTTGAAACAGTACCAATTTACACACTCTTTATCGCCCATTCATACAAAAAATTGTTATTACTAAAGTTAAGAGAAGGAAGCATTTACATGTTCATATATTACATGATAGCGTTCCGCAGAATGTTGTTCAATCTGTGACAAATTTAATTTACTCATTCGTCCAATCCATTTGTTCACTGTTGTTCTGCATTACAATTTCTTCAGGAGATTATAATTCTCCATCGGATTAAGTCATGCACTCTATAATGCCCCATGTATTTTTTCCGTTCATTTTAAATTTCATTTTTACAATGGCGAATGCTATTTTGCCTCATCTGCGCAGTGACACCTGAAAGTACTTCTTTCCATAAATTTGCAACCTTATCTTTCGACGAAGGACGAATTTATATGTTTATTGTAGCATGTTTTACAATAACTCCATACAATTTCAATAGGATTATATTGGCAAGGCTATGAAGCTTGTAGATATCTATGGAAAATATATTATAATATCAGCACTGGAAGGACAGGAAGGCGGAGTCAGCATAGACGGAAAACGTAATTTCCGATACGCCGATGATACCAAAAGTAAAAAATGAATTAAAAGAGCTCCTGATGAGCAGATTTGAGAAAGAAAGCAGTCATTGTGGTGTACAGCTAAATCGTCAACAACAAAAATAATGATCATGAAACGTAACACTCCCTACCCACACAAAGGAAGTATAATAATAATAATGGTGAGGCACTAACACCCCATGAAGGAGCAGTATAGGAAGCATATTTTTTTTCATTAAATTCATGTATCTGCCCACGTTATTAAATAAGAATGGTGGCTGTGAAGAAGAAATTCGTCCACGAATCATTGAGGAAAACAGCAATGAATAAATTAAGAAGGCTACGGAGCGTTTGAAAAGTGACCAAAGCAACAAACATATAAAGCTGGTGAATACTCTTATATTTCCTATAACACTGTACCAGGCTGAAGCGTGGATCAAGACCCCAAATGACAGTAAAAGGCTTGACTCGTTTGAGATTTGGTGATGGTGCCAAAAGCTTCATATCCCATGGACAGCACTATGCACAAATAACTCGATCTTGAAAGAACTACAGATTGAAAATCGTCTGTCAACTATCGTTAGACGCCGAATACTTTAATATTTCGGACACATGGTACTACGGTCAGATAACAACCTGGAAAAGCTGTTGGTCTAAGGCAGAGCAGATAGCACCCGCAGTAGAGGAAGATCGCTTAATAGATATCTGGACTAAATACAAGAAATAACAGAAGAAAAATTACAAAACAATATAAGACAAGGGAAAGATTAAAAAAAATGACAGAAACCGTCCTCAATACTACTTAATAACTCAAATCAATTAAGCAGGGGTCATAACGTTTCAAATATGAAAAATAGGCGATACAGAGATGGAGGTATTCTAAGAACATTATAATAGTGATCATTCAGTATACTGTCGACAATGTAAACTTTCTCTTTTGAAGCCAAAAGTGGTTGAATCATGATCCAACGTGTATTTTTTGTATTTCCATCATCAAAGCCAATCCCATTTCCCATAACCTTTCCACCATTAAAGACTTACGAGAATGAGAAGTGGCTGGTTTATCAACATTCATGGAGTTGTGAGGAGCATTATGCATATCCACAACACACTTTCCATTCAGTGCACTTTATGCAGGAACCATTTGATTCTCCACTTATTTTCTAAAAATCTCGCTATTTATATTTTTACGATTATACCATTCATAATGCACAAAATCCCTATTCATGCCACGCATTAATAAGTGAAAACACCGTGGTGTTATCGTTTCGGTGTTTTCAATTTTGAGCTGTCAGCTGTCAACGTCATGCCATTTCCAATAAGTTTTTTAGGATACGCATTAAATACATTTTTAGTGTAATTCCCTTATTGATATTCATGGTATAATCTAATCGAATACAGCGCAAGTAACAAAAACCTGTTCAGCCTCTAGGCAATTCGGTTCACAAAGAGATATAATATTCTTAATCGATTATTTCGTAAAAGATCACAATATTTTGAGTATTGCAGAAGCTATTTGGTTTAAAGAATTATACTCAATCATTTTCAGCTCTAGTTTTTAAAATAAGGCTGGCTCTACTAACTACAAAAGAAACTTATTACGCATTGACAGAAATGCATCGATTTTACTTATGTTTACTTATTTTTTTATTTAGATAGCGGTCAAGCTTTTCAGTGCACTCTCATATACTCTTGGTGTATTCTTTGATGATATATTTTTTCGATTATTTGGCTTTTTTAAGTTTCAGTATATAATATTTCATTGACAGATTCGTCGATAAGTACATAACTGGTTTCACTTAAAAAATGTGTAATGTAATTACACCTTGTGTACCAAAAGTCGAGTATATCTAATCGGATACATTGCATTCATAGTTACAAAACAAGGCGTAGCCTATCTCATAATAGCTTCTTTATCCTGGAATTTCTCTTACAACTGCCGCGTTGCTTTCTAGTTTTGTATTTTATGCGTCCATTTTTTTACATAGATATCATATTAACGGTCTAACTTGTCAGTATAAACTGATATTGCAGCTTTTCGACATTTCTTCGATTGAAATAATTGTTTTCACTGTTATATTTCTCCTAACCTATTTTCTAATATTCTAAAATGCACTTTCAGTTCTATTGTTGACAATGAAGATGTAGTTGTTTTTATATTTAAAAACGGTATCCCATTTCTTTGGGCTGCAGGTGAAGTTATTTTAATCAATTTAATCAACCATTAATAACACAAAGGTGGTTGTACATTTGGAGTTAGTCAACTACTTTGGAGTAATCATCTTGATGTATACATTACAATAAAGATACCTTTCCATTATAAACCGTTGGTACCTCATACTGCATTTGACGCTTAATTTGCTTAGTATAATAACGTAAATATAATAGGTAGGTATTAACATTCTAGTTAAATTAGCTCAAAACATACACTTCATGTTTGCCTTAGCATGCCAGCTATGCGATTAATTATACACCAGCAACTTTACAAGTGTGCTGTAAGAAATAACTAGATGTATGTTTAGTTTCCACTTAAAAACACTGTAAAAGTAAATTTACCTAATGTTTGAATTAGTACTATCAGCTCAGTGATAAATGCATTTTAAATCTGTTTCGAGACTTTCGATGATTTTAACTCAAAGTTACTTAACTAATTCAACTAAATAAGTTTAATGTAAATATTGAATAAAATATTTTTTAAAGTGAATATATCCTTCCTTCTACTTCTGACCTTAACTGCCTTAGTTAAACAAACGAAGCACAGGTATTATAAATATAAGTTCTAGTTGAAAATCGGGCAAGTCAGTGTAATATGGGCAGTACTTGGTAATTAATAATATTTAAAATTTCGTTGAAAAACTTTACAGACGTCAGTAAAAGCAGAAAAGTATTACTTTAGTCTCTTTATTATCATGTACGTTGTGAACTTACATGATAGTCATAAATTAGGTACCTAATAAAACTATGAAAGTATTTTTTTAAATCATAATAATAATTTGAAAAATTTAGAGAGAAAATATTATGATTCAAAGTTAATTAATTTGGCTTATAAATAACAATAGAACACTTGGATCGATTTGGATGGTATTTGATATGACAGTCCAAACTGGTATGAACCATCTATTGCGATGGTATCTGTTACAGATTAGATAGCAACTCATTAACGGCGAGGTTAATAACTTAATTTTAAAAAAATCAATAATTAGTAATGTCCGGACAGATTTAATAATAAGCATTTTCAAACAAATACTCAGTGGCGTACGCTGAATATTTTTGAAAAAATCAAAATTTAGTTAAGATTGTCGTCAGTGACATCAACCTGCTCTTTGACTTCTCAATGTCTAGAGTGATTGTAATAAATACGTATATCTTATTGCTTTATATCAAAAATATTTGCAAGGTTTTTTTCCAAATAACTATTAAGATAGCTCCAAGTTGTTTGTATGCAATAGTTAATAGTGCATAAGTAATTGAATACTCTTCTTCTCTCACTGTACTGTAATTTACATATATTTTTGTAAAACCTCTACGAATAATAAAACCCCACTAGCACGTCTCTTAATTATTATCTTAGTTTTAAAAGTCGGCATGACTACATGTGGTGCAGAGGATCACGTTATGGCATGATTGCTCTATTACTATTCAATTATAGCCCACGTTACCTGGTTAACTACGCAAATTTTATAAAACTGTAGTATTATGTTTACATATGTTTTATGCTCTTTAAATGAAAGTTTGTTTTGAACAACCATTGCAGTTTTGCGGATTTATTATACCGATGGGGCCACAATTATATATAACAGCAATGAGATAACATGAACAAGAAAATAACACGTATTTCTTGAGTAAGAAAGAGATATACATAGTTGCAAATATTCGAGTAGGCATGACGCTTATTTTAATTATGACATAAGTCAACTAAACACTCCTACTAAAATAATTTTATCGTATGGTCATTTCTTTCTTACTCAAGAATTCTATTTTGTTGTTCATGTTATCTTATTGTTGTTATACAGTGTGTCTGGTTAAGTTCGCACTATATGGAAAACATTTTTATTATTAATTTTACGAAAAACAGTTATGCTTTATAAAAAGTTCTGGATGGTCCAAAACTTAAAATGCAATCATTAGATATAAATTTTTTAAGCCGTATACGAGGAATGTCAAAAAATATGAATTCTGCTCAAGAGTAAAGTACCTTTATTTGTGACAATATCGAAAATTGTTATTAGGAAAAGTTGATTAGAATCAAAAACTACGTTCAAATATCCAATTTCACCTATCTACGATGAAAATCAGGTTGTTATTTTTCACATGCTTTTTAAGTACTGAGGTATTCTGGCAAGTACTCGGGCGTGCTTAAATTCTAAGGTGTGTCGTATTCATTTATAAATGTTTTGTGATACGTTTGTGTTTTCAATCGGCTTTATGTTCTTGAATTCTTAAATCAACGGAACAACCAGTCTGTCCAATGTAATTCTAGCCGCAAGAACAAGGATTGCGATACACGCCAGCGGTTTTTAAACTTGGAATTTTGTCTTTTACTGATGTGATGCCGTTGCCCAAAGTTTCATTGGTCTTGAACACAGCTTTGATCTTTCATCGTTTTAGTACACGTTCTATCTTATCCGCCGAGCCTTTAACGTAAGGTAGAAATGCTAAGGCTTCCAGAGGTGGGGACTGTTTGCTATCACCTGTTATCGCTAATATTTACATGGAGGCATTTGAAACCATGGCTTTAAAACAAACCCAGTTAAAACCGACCTGCTGGTTGAAATATGTAGATGATACCTTTGTCATCTGGTCACACGAACGCCAGACATTGAATCTGTTTCTAAAACACCTGAACTCTGTACATCCCAACATACAATTCACAATGGAAGTACAGGAAAATGGCAGTATTCCGTTTCTAGACGTTCTGGTAAAACGTAAATCAGATGGTAGTGTAGGACATGCAGTCTTTAGAAAGAAAACACACAAGCACAGATATCTAAATGCTAACTTATACCATCATCTAATACAAAAAGCAACAGTTCTTTAGACTTTCGCGACCAGAGCTGTTCCTAACTCAGATACAGAAGAGAAAGAAACGGTACATCTATTTGACTCTTTACAAAGGAACAGATACACAACTACCGCCATACGAAAAGCGATCGACAACACCATGTTAACAAAGGCTAAAGAAGAATCCCCACCTCTGGAAGGCTTAAACTGCTGGCGTATATCGCATTCCGTGTTCTTGCGGCTCGAGTTACTTTGGACAGACTGGTCGTTCCGTTGATCTAAGACTTCAAAAACAAAAAGGCGATTGCAAACACAGACGCATCACAAAATCAGCGTTAGCCGAACATACATTTATAAGTGGGCACACCTTTGAATTTGAGCATGCTGGAGTACTTGCCAGAATATCTCAGTACTTCCCGCGAGTGATACGTGAAGCCATAGAAATAGAAAAACATCCAAATAATATAAACAGGGAAGATGGTTTTAAGCTTAGTAAAACGTGGACTCTTGTGATACGTGATCTAAAGCATTACAACTACTGAGCGTCATACGGCCACGCTCCACGAATTACGCTGCACTTGTACGACCAATCAGCGTTACGTCACTCCTAGCGCCTGACACAGAAGACTATAAATAGCCCCACATCGACCTTCAGTTCGTAGTGCGACATTCACTCTGATAATGCAAGCTGCAAGGTCTTGCAAAACGTTAGTGAATATGGATGCACAAACAGCAACAAGGCCAAATCCGCCTAAGTATCCTCGTTCTCAATGTACTCAAATCACTCTAGCCACCAAAGAGCGTGGCCATCACGTTGATTCGTTTTCGATTTCACAAGGTACAAGGCACATTAAGCCATAGAATGCTCGGTGTTTATCCACAAATAATACGCGGTCTAAGCCAAAATTCTATGTTACCAAGAATAATTCGAGTAACCGCGAGAGCCTCAAACAGTATATACTTCGGCCATATTACCAGAAAAGCTGGAATAATGTGGAAGTGTGCGGGGGAACAAAAAATATAAGAAGATCGATGACCAGTTGGGTGGATCTGATTCAGACTCCAATCGGAAAATGGAAGAGAATCGAAAGAGCAGTCTGAGTCTCACCAAGCCCTGTCAAAGCCTAGATCCTGGAGGAGGACGCTTGACGATTATCTCAAGCATCGTGAGAGATTCTTCAAATACAGGGCTTCAAAATGTCTATGCTAACGCGTGTTTAATACGTCTTTTCAGTCTTTGGCAGCTATGGATTATAAATCGTATGTCTGTGTTCGTCTTTCTATCATATAATCTTCCAAAGATTTTCCAGACATGAACTTTACAATCCATATCTGCACAGGACTTAAAGACTTATTGAACACATGCGATATTCACCAAAAGGAGTCAGTAAAATCTGCAATAAGTTGATTACTAATATAACTGCATTAAACTGTAGAATATATGAATAATGCAGAGAATATATTTTTTGTCTGTATTTACAAAGCTTAGAACTCTAAAATTGTAGGACGTCTAGATCAAAGAACTCTCCTGATTCTGATCTGAGGATAAATTCGCCCTCTAAAAAGCGTGACGAAGGGTGCCTTTTAAGCGAAGACGAAACATGTGGTATCTATTTAATGCGTAGCTACATATAAAGACACAACGCGTTAATAATGACATTAATAACGTCAGAAAAAAGGCCACATCGCCCTTATCTCAATTTTTTATCAAATCATTTCAGTGAACTAGTTATAGCTGATACTTTTAACTAGGGTTTCAGATCTTAATGACTCGATTCGGTAACAGAAGAGTAGAAACTTTTAATATTTAGGATCATTTGAAGCATTTATTCATACATAATGATCACACGACCATCTGGAAATTTTTATAATTACGCAATATTACTTTGACAATTTCATTGCATAATATTGCGCAGTATTGATCGTGATTTTAACTAAAACTATGAATATATAATATTTTATTTTATTTCGTAGGCTTTCACGGCCATTGTCATTATGTAACTAAAGACTTCCGGGATTGTAACGTGTCATCATTATGATTGAAGAACTCAAATTTCCGCCCACTTTTCTAAGGGACTTCATCAGCATCAAATAGGCAAAAACGCAGGGCAAGTCAACGTGTAAACTAGTGATGGGCATAACCGAAAAATTTTCATAACCGAATTATTTGCATTCGAATAATATTAATAACCGATTGATTATTTGAATAATCATTCGAATCAATTTTGGCTCTCGATTCGTTTCGATTAAGTCAGCCGGTTTGCCGGTTGGCGGTTCACCGTCATCTGCATCGGCATCGTAACTTGCAGATAGCAGAGGAACTCAGTTAATCGTTAATTATAATAATTGTATAAATGATTTCTATTTCACTTCTAAGGAGTTTAAACCATTGAGAATAGCTATATCAATACTAATCATAAAGAAATTATAAATATGCGAATACAAAGTATCTATTGAATCTATTTTTAGTTTCTAAAATTCTCTAGTAGCCACCCTTCCCTTTTCGCTTGCACATCATACCGGTATATTTTAGAATCCATAATTTATCTACGTTCAGCCTTCCGCGGTTCTAAGGACGCACACTTAAAATTTTCAACATCGAAATCCACTTCTTGTCCCGACTGCTCCGTTATTAAAAATTAAATATAAATCTTTTACGATATTGGAAAATCTTATTTCGCTTTCTGTTTATCCCGTATTAGGCATAATCAACCGCGTTTCGAAGCAAAAATTTAGGCCGTTATAAATTAATACCAACACAGCTTCGGCATATCTCATACTCAGCAGAACGTTATCTTTAATAGGAACGGCGCCATAAATTTAACTCGTCGACTGGGAGTCTCAAATGTTTTAATAACATCAACAAGCAGCCGCGAGCCTCACTTGGGTCAATCAAGTACATACGTAGAAATGTTATATGAGTTATGAATGACGTATTATTTACAGAATTTCGATCACTCGCAGGTCGCTGAGACGCGGCACGTAGTACGTATCAGGATGAGGTTATTTTTCATCCGAATACTTGGAACGAAAACCGAGTTACACAGGTTATTTCAATAACCGGATAACCGGTTATTTTTCATTCGAATAAGCCCATCACTAGTGTAAACCATGAACACGGTAACTCAACATGTGAACCACGCCTGAAGCGATACTCGCCATTGTTTTTCTCCGTGGTTTAAACCTAGCTTAATTCTGCCATTGGTCACTCCGGAGCTGCCCGAACCCAAGGTTTTGGGAAAGACGCCACCAGGTAACCAGCATATGTTTTTAACAGCTAAAAATGCACAGCTTGCGTCAATGCCGGTATTATAAAACCCTGCACGTTGTTTACTGGTTTAAATCACTCTATTTTGCGAACGGCATCTACAGGGCTGTAGGTCCGGAACATGTATACCTTTCCTTTGTAGTTAACGTTTACTGCTTTTAATATTTAAGCATTATTGTTGTTAGATTATCCCCAACAAGGAAAGGCCACGAGTTTTGTCACTTGTACAGGTTGGATTGCATCCAGCCTAATAGATTTGGTCAGTAATAGCTTACTTTCCTATAATATCACTGTTAGGTCCATTTTTTGTGCAATATATTCCTTTATATAGCTTGTGAATTCAAATTACATTATTGTGATTAGTAGATTTTGTGATAAATGAATTGGTACGATTTTCAGCTGATATTATGATTATATTAAGCGCTTATAGGTAAAAGCAAGATTCATGCGAGATCAAAGCACAAACACATAATACTTAAAACACAGTGGAGGGTAAAAGGCACCACGAGAGTAGTTATTTGAAACAATGAAAGACCACTTGAAGATTTACAAGAAATGTCTGTTATTACCCCATAACCAAGCTGTCCCTCATTGAAAATATTTTCGTTTATTCCTGCTTTGTAGACGTCCAAGTTCATTTCCCACATGTATTATTATTTGAATATAGCTAGTTTTTTTTACTCCTTCCGCTATATCAATCAATATCGAACAATAATTAAGGAACATTTTTACTCAACGAAGTTATGGTGAACAACACCCGCCCCTGAACGTTGCACCAATTCCTTTCCAAGGTGACCTAGTTAAACATAAAAATGACGTACATTGGCCAAATTTTAGGAAAATTTCATTTTCTTTAAAATTTAAATACATTATGTGTTGAACTGCTCAATTCTGCAATTCTATTAAGCCGCTATTTCGATGTATTTCTCGTTTTCAATTTATTATTCTTAAAACACCCATCTTTGGTTGTTGTTTTGTTTATTTAACAACTAGACTGTTCTATTCATGATATAATGAGATTTTGTGTATTATCAGATTAAAGATCTCTTTAGGAATCAACTTCCTGCAGCTCTCTTGTTACACAAGGTAAACGAATTTTCTACGATTTGAACTACAAATAACTACTTTGCCACAAAGATGGGATTTAGTCGACGACTGATCTCAGAATAGTTACCCTACCGCCAGGTGCACACATTAAAAGTCTATTTACAGCAAAGCCACCGAAGCAATTTATACAATGCGAAAAGACATTACCAATGGTGTGTCGCGATCTCTATCCACCGGGAAATTAAATGCTTTCCTCGCCAAGAACAATTTCACAAAGGCTAGAAATTTAGGGATTGCGGGACTATTCTTCCGATATATGGAAAATTCGCACACAGACTACATTTTCTAAGATTTAATACACAAATAGTGCTTCTAGCTACTGAACAGAAAGCGCTTGCTGACAATTGGACCAATATTACACTACACTACTCTGTGGTTCCAATACGAGAAAATTTATTTTGTACTTATTATAAAACATCTTTATATTTCTTTCTAAAATCTTAATGTTTCTAGACTATTCTATGGGCAAAAATTTTGTAGTCAAGAAAGCCGTCAGTTGCTACTACTGGTTGTTGTTAACTAATCAAGTTGTACACAGAATCATATACCAGAAGCTATAATTATGTAAATAACGAAGTGATATCTGTAGCTGTTCAAATGATTAATGCTCTTTAAAAAAACTGACTTCAGTTTAGTGAAAAAGTGGAAAGGCCACCATAATACCATTTACGCAAAGAAATAACCTAAAGGGATTGAAACCCTTACTTCTTTCCGGTAAAGAAACTGCTTTGTCGGGAGATGTAAAGTACTTTCGCGTCATACTGAACTCCAAACTAACCTGGAACCAACATATTGGCAAAATTATCAGAAAATCTGAAAGTACTTTAGCGATAGTTAGACGAACATATGATAAATGTTTTGGTCTCAAACCAGGGATGGTGTATTGGCTACACACCAAAGTGCCAGACCAGCTACTAAAGTCTACACATTACCATTTTTCTGTGACGTCAGAAATAACAAAACGTAGCGTTTAAAACGTATGTCTTATATTGCATTAAAATTCAAAAAGATCAGTTAGATCCCGGGGCCCATTTCACGAAAGTTACAAGTTACGTATTCACCAGTAAATATTAACTAGTCTGTGAAAAATAGAAAGTACTAGTGTTTCACAAATCTCAAAGACAAGTTACAAGACTTATAACAACCTGTGAATTTTCACAAATCCACAAGTGACGTTTTTACAGTTTCACTCTTGTGATTTAAGCATTTTTACAAGTTACAAGTTTACAATGGTGAAAATAAGCAAATATTTTCACCCAGCTCACGATACGTATAACTTTTATGTGGTTTTAGTTTATTTATACTTTATTGTTAATTTGCGCCGTTAATTATTAAAAATTGCTTCGTGGGACTCTTCCGCTGGCGATAATTACCCGTAGAGTCACACCGCTACCGAAGTCATCGAACATTTATGGTAAGGACAAATTTAGATTTTGTCAGCATTTACGAATTCAATGAGATATTTTAAATGTCATCATCATCATCAATGATGGAATCTTTCCTTAAAGCCATGCAAACACCGACTTCAGTGTCTGCTTTCACAAGTATTGCTTGTTGAAGTAAAATTGTAGGGTTCTGATTCCTTCTCAAGTAGTCCGTTTGCCCCCGCTGATTGTTTTTTTGTCTGAAGAGTGTTGATTATGGCAAGTGTTGGGGGCGTTTGTTCTTAGATCTATCTCATTTTCTTTGTTCTGTTGGTCCACGTGTCCACTAATGAGGGCATCTTTTCCCATATTTCTCTAGCCGGTAGCCCTGTGAAGAGTGTACACACTCTCATAGTCACTTTGCAACTTCTGGATAAAGTGGACACAAGATTCAGTAATATTACCGTAATGGTTTTATACTTTTTCCAATTTTAATTTTAGGAGAAAAAATTCAGCTGTTGTGTTTTTAAGAGAATTTTTTTTTGTAAAAATAATTAGTCTTTATCAAGAAAAAGCACAGTTTAAAATGTAACTTAAAATAAAACGTTGTTTCGCTAAATATATTAGCTTCATCAGAACTTGAAAAATTATTACACAGGACATATTCAGACGCAATCACATCTGGTTTTATTTTGTGGATTTTCTTGAATAATGGGTCTATATCTGTTTTATTTGAGCAACTCTTCAGTTTTTGAATAAGTAAAATTTAATAGTTCTATAAATTTTTAATACTTTTTTTTATTTATTTTGTGTTAAGCGTCCGTAATGTTGAACCTTATCTTTGTGGTTTTATTATATTTATGTGATATCCTTTGTGTTCTTTTGTTAATCGTTATTATGATAGCCAGAACCTATTTGACCTTAAACTGCCGATGGACATTTTTCCTCTGCTTTTGTATGGTTCGAGGTGGTTCTTGTTCGATTCCCTTTTATCGTGCTGCATTTGGTGATCAAGCACATTCACAGAGGACTGTTTATAACTGGTTGACTGAATTTAAATCTCAACGAGTTTCACTCAGCCACGATTTTCGCCAAGGAAGACCAATTTCAGCAGTTAGTGACACAAACAGACGCCGTGTGAAGAATGATTCAGGAAGACAATCGAGTCATATGTAGAATTATTAGAAGCATCTTGGGCATTAGCATGACTGGAATAAACAAAATTTTACATAATCATCTGGGTGTAAAAAATAGTTATCTCTGTATCTAGAACGAAAAGTTGTCTTTTTATGGACGATGCCTGCAATTGCTGGCCGAAGCGATAGCCCCATTTTTCGTTGTTCTTGAGGAATTCATAGCTGTTGTGGTTGGTGTCTATGGTAATTTGCATTGCAATGGACTTGTAGCAGAAGAACTTGCTTGAATTTCATGCAGTAAAATCACTTTATATAGGGAGGTCGAAAGAAAAGCCTGTTGTCGGTGGATACCACACAGTGTTACCGCACAAACACGAGTTTACGACATAATCTGGAAATATACCTAGATTATTATATTATACGATGGCTGTAACAAAAAGGTTTGCCACTAAACTACAGTGGAGAAAGGCAGATTCTTTACGACCTTTGAGTCAGGGCTGCACTCCGGTAGCCAATGGTAAAATATGATCAAAAGGATGGTGCGCCGCCACATTCGGACTAGATTAGAAAAAAACAACAGCAACCGCACAGGTCACCGCACTTTTGAACGTGAAAGTAAGTACCTTCACCTTGCTACTTCTAGCTTGGCAGAGTTTGGTCGACGATCCACGTACAACACTAACTTACCTGGCAACAATAACTCATTGGTGCAGCTGGTAAACTTCTTTTACAACAAAGAAGTATACACATAACGCATGAAAATATCGTAAACAACAAATGAAAAGCATAAGTACTTGGCAATGGAATCTATTGAAATAATTAAATATGTAAATGGCAATGAACAAGATTTCGAATAAAAATAGCACCACCGACATGGGTTAGTGAGGGTTAGGTTAAATTACGTAACATCTTAACTTGATTAAAAGTAGCAACCTTGACTGCAAATGAACGGCTTGCCTCACAAACGTTATTACACATTAAATAAACCAATATACTAACTCCATAGCAAGAATACTTGACAGTAAATGCATAATGTGGCTCAAAAACGAGACTGACACAACGTTAAGTTAAACAGCAATTACCATGGTTCTAACAATAAATGTAACATTACGCAAGATTGTTCGACACGTGGCGGGACGCTACGTTCACTGTACGCTATGCAACATAAATTTAATACCTACATAAATATGGTACCTGAAGGAGGTTAGTTGACTGCATTCGACGTGCGGTGTTGTAAGTGGTCATCTCTCAAACCAACTGCCCCAAAATGCCTGAAGAAAAGAACGACCGGAAGACCACAGGGTGTTGGCGGGATGAGGGAAAAAGGCCTCGAAGATGTTTGCCACAGCCTGGAGTTGACAAGACGATATCCACATAACGAGTGAAGACGTACGGAACTTCCAATACAGGAACACGGGACGAACCCTCAACGTGCCAGATACAACATGACGTCCTATTTTAGATAGTGCCGGTATCCTTAAGAGTCCTATAAATTCGTCGTAGCGATAATTAAGGGTCTCGCAACCCCCCACGGTAAGGGACTCTCGACCACACTAACTTGCTTGCTTCACTTCAACCCCAACAGCTAATGCAAACATCCCAACGAACCCCCAAGGGTTGCCACGAAAACAAAACAGTTCTATTTCTTCGGAAGGCACCCACAAATTAACGAAAGCATACAGATAATTTTTACAGTAGAAGCGGGATACCATTTATTCACAAGCCCCCCCCTCCCCCCCTCCCCCACCCCCGGCCGCATAAAGCGGAACCGCGGGGAGCGCGAACTTGACACACGTGCTTTGTAACTCAGAGACGGGCGGTAATTAGTGGCATAAGCTACGATCCTAAAATCCACCTGAGGCCACGCAAGCGCAAACTAACTGGCGTTCTCTCTTTCGCTTATGCGAAAGCATGGGAATGGTCGCGCTGACGAAATTCTGACTAAGCGGTTCTACCTGAAGCTGCGGTAAAGTTTTGGGCCTGTCTGAACAACCAAAATTTTGAGAACTGCAACATACCGTGCGGGAACACAGCCCCATCCAGAATTGAATTTCGTTGAATATAAAAGAACTGCAAAGTGTTAATATACGGGCGGAAATAAGGTTCGCTAGGAGTGAACCTTTGAGCTAAAAATGCAGAAAGCGCTAGATTCGGGAAATTGTTCTAACAACAGTTTAACCGAAGCACAAAAACAACAGCGTGTGAAATCGTTTAAGAAAACTCTTAAGAAGTATTATAAAAGTAGGTATAAAGAAGTTTACATCATAACTGGTTATGAAAGCTGGATATATGCATTTGAACCCGAATCTAAACGGGAGTCTGTACAATGAGTATTTCCAACAGATCCTAATCCAAATAAGTTAAGCGATTTCGAAGTGTTGGCAAGACAATGATTACTTGCTTCTTTACAGAATCAGGACCTATCCTAACTGTAAGTAAAAGTAAAGTTCGGGCGTTTCATTCCATGTAGGAACATCTGAGACAAGGCGAGTCAGGGTCGTCGAAATATCTCTTTCCAAAACCCAGTCAAATTTGGCACACCGTTAACGGAGTACTGGGTGATGTGGTTAGCATCACGCCTTAGACGACTGCCTCACTTTCCCTACTTTTACAACTGTGGTTTTGGTACCCAATTTTTAAAGCGACTGGATGGGCCGCCCGCCTAACTGTAGTCTTTCAAAATAAACGTACGGTTACCGCAGTATAGTATACAACAGTATGCCTGCCAGAAATTATTCTACAAGCTTGTTTAGGGCGCCCAAGAAGTGAGATACTTTAAGTCAAACCCCACATCAAAGAAAAGAATTTTTGGAGGCTTCCAGGTTAAAATTGCTAAATCAGCCCCCATACAGCCCCGAGTTAGCACCTTCCGATTACTTTCTATTTCCTCAATTAAAGAACAAAGTACGTGGTGTGTCATTTCAAACTCCAGAAGATGCTGTGGAAAGCTTCAAAAACTTTGTTTCTCAAATGACTCAAGAAGAGTGGAATTTATGTTTTGAAAATTGCTTTTATCGAGTGAGTTTAAAGGTGAATATTTTAATAAACAATAATAAATATAATTTTTCGCTACAAAACTTTGCTTTATTAGATTGTAAAAATTTACGGTGCTACGTTCCTACCACATCCAAATATCCTTTTCTCGTGCCTGTTGAATTCGCATTGATGCCCCTGTTGTTCTTGCGAGTTACTACGCCACCTCTTGGGTAGTCTTACATATTTTCATATCAAGATATGTGGTTGATAAATTGATTTCTCTCCATAAAACACTTGCTCTGACACTTAGTATCTTTTAAAGTTTTAATTGAAATATTCTGTTTTCAGCTTTGAAAATTAACCTTTTTGTTCAATCCGAAAAATATATACAAATTAGAAATGTTTAGAGAAAAATGTATGCGATAGGTCTGGTGCAAATATCAAACATTACGCTACGAGATTTAAGTCATTTCTAATAACATACGGTTGAACTAAATAAAGGAATAGAAACCATAAAACGGTGATAAAATAAACACAATTTGATTAGGACAATCCAGCTTGGACGTACCTTCTCAAGCTACTAACATTTCATTGCGTGGAAACTTTTCTCTGAGTTTGAGTTCAATCAAACTAGAACTTGACCGTTTTACTGAATCGCCGAACTTCACTGTGGAGTTTTGTATTATTTCTAAGAAACAAAAAACCGTAAAACTTCGGTATTTACTTAAGTTTTCGAGTCATTTGTAAAGATTTTTTGTTGTAGAAACTTTCCGCATGACTGCTGTCTGGTGCTGGAAAATTCTTGCAAATTCATAGCTGAGATATGTTAAAACTAACTCGCAATATTCTCGTGAAACAAGTGTAACAAGCACATTTCCCTTATCTGCATGTCGTATAAATGTAGAAAAGCGTTCAAAAACAAAGTGGCGATTACGACAAAATCACCATCCAGAAATTTTGCTTTACATAAAATTGTCTGATCACCGGAATTTCCTTGACTTTTATGAAATACACGTAAATTACGACCGAAATATCTGTTGTTAAAGTGATACAACCCAACTTTGGCTGGCGCAATTCGCAGAATAGGCTGCGATTTGCATATAAGTGAAATGCTACAGCGTATGGTTATGTCGGCCACGGTTATATCGAAATTGCCCTCCCGAAATAATCGACGAATGGAAATAACTTTTTCTTATCTACAACATGCGGGCGCTCAATTATTTATGCATGATATGTATCGGAATCTCTGCAATTCTCTGCACAAAATTATTTCGGCTTAACCCGTGGCCAACGAGCATTCTAATAAAGTTCCACGTTAGGTCAAGAACTCCCGAAATTTCGATTGAGCCCAGTTTTGACACGTTCCGGACAACATTGTGATCAAAATAGCTTATTTACAGCTTTACATACTATTTCACTTGTTTGATACGGTTTTTGTTGGGGGCTCTTTGAAATCCTTTCAGCGCTTCATAACCGCGCCGAGGTATTATATATAGAAATACGGCACAATCAATTTTCTTTCTTACAAAAATTACACTGCCAATCAAGTGAGAATCGACAGAATGATTTATTAATTGTGTACAAAGCGGAAAAAGAACAAAGTTTTAATCTTTTTAGGTTTCCCGCGTCTGTTTTGTTTCCCTATTTTTGCAAGCAAACAGAATTCCCTCCGAGAATAAAATTTCCTTTTGGTTCTGCCGCGAACTTATTGAGAAACTCAAACATTCCTAATTTTTGCTATTAAATAAAATCGAAGACCGGCATACAGCTTAATGAAATGAGACGCTGTAAAGAGTAAACTCGCCGTTCTGCGCTATTGAAAAGCAAAGCATGTAAAAGAACAGCCATCAACCGCCTCAGTAAATTCACTTTACGCGATCGCTGCTTTCTAAGACCTGCTTTGTATGCAAATACGGGGTTTCTTTTGCATTGTTTTAATCCTAGCTCCTTTCTTGTCCATGGGGCTGAGTTCCCTATAAATGCCCGATTAAATCAGATCTCTCTTTATACGCAAGTGCAGATGTCTCGGATATCTCACTGGAAGGGTAATTGTGAGGGTATTTTATTGAATTCGTATAAACGAAAACATCGAAGATAATTTAATCGGAAATTTAATGTAAACAACTAACTTTTACAAGCATGCGAAGTCGCAATCCTTTTCGACGGAGAGGGATTAATCGTAACTTCTTCCAAATTAGCCTAATCTTGTTTAAATATGAACGCGGTAACGCGATTCTACGTGACGCAAATTTTATCGTTTTAAGTGTGTATATATCCAATTGAATTTCAAATTTATGGAAATCAGCTACACTAAGGTGTACCGAGATTGAAGATTCGCCAGTTCCTTTGTTTTTGTTCTTTTTGTTGATTTTAATTTAACAGAAATACTTTTTCTGTCACATTCTTTTCGAGGGCACTCAAAATTTTCTAGTAACCCCCAACAAAGAAAATACGGCGCGAACGCCATCATCGATTTTTCCGCCACACTTTCGTTCTCTCTCCTGCGTTTATATTACGATGGAAATTTAATAAAAACTCAGAAATCGCCTTATTGTGCCCTTTACAGTAAAAGTTGTCTTCGGTAAATATTTAATACGATGCAATATAGCGCAGCTTTCGGCTGTACCTACACCTAGCATTAAGCTGCATTAATAACTGTAATACGGAGTCTTATCCCGTGTATAAGACACCAATCTAGAGCGTCGCCGCCATTTACACTTGAAACAGTCTCGCTTGAAAAGATTTATCTAGAAGCAAGGCAGGAGCCGGCTTTAATACAAGTAGATTACCATATTTCCGCTATAACTGGAACGCACCACCGAGCAGCACTTGCAAGAAAATTATACCACCTCTTTTTCACAAAGAAAAGAAATTATACACACCAAAGGAGTTTAGGGACGCGTAATAAAAAAAGGATATACATACTAAATTACATCTGCGAGAAATCAAAATGCCATCTAACGCTGGCTCAGGTTTCGCGGCGCTAACAGGGAAAAGCCGTTTTATAAAAAATATTAGTATGTAAAATCGTACATGCTGTGATAAAAGCATAAAATTTCGCTCATAATAGCCCACATAAAATTACTGTGGCCGTTTCAGATTGGAAACATTTATTACTCGCTCGGTTTCAGTCACCATGGCTGAAGCTGCTGAAACGGTGGCTTCTTTGTCACGAAATTTTTCAGCATTAATTTCCAAAACTTTTTTTGTTTAGTAGTTTCGACGCCTCTATTTTCCCACTGCCTGTTGGAATGCTTCAACATATATGTCTCTCACCAGGAATCCATTATAGATAAGGCATTACCGCTACTGATTTTATTTCAATTACGATACGGTACTGTATTTTACCATTTGCCACAGCAATTTACAGATTCATCTTCAATTCAGTCGCTGCCATGAAAGCGAATCAATAAAATTACGTGCTGAGCGTGGAGTGCGAGAATCTTTATAATATCTTATTACACTTCTTTCCTGTCAAGTAGTATAAAGCGCCTTAGAAATTATATGTATATTTGACAATATTCCGCCGCTTTGGGTGCTTCATTTATGAAAAACAGAGATTTTTTCTGGATTTATCAAATATTTCAGATGGATAGCGCCAAGTCGCGAATTATAATGCAAACTTGCCTAAGTTAGTACAACAAAAGCAGTTGTGCACGACAGTTATTATACATGAATGTAATATAAAATGAAACACATATACCTCATTCCCTCCATACGTGATTCTGAATAGCTCTCGAACATGAAAATATTTCCCAGTGCACCAAATACCCAGTTACAAAACTTGCCGGAACTGGTACCTCAGTGGTAAGCATCCTGTCTACTGATCTAAAAGTGGTTCGACTTCCGCTACCGGTGAAGTTTGTAAAAATAAAAAATGTAGATAAAATCCTCTACAGAATTCCATCATTTAGAAGTGAGTGGGTCCCATGTTACTATGATGTGTAGCATGTAAAAGATCCCTTGCTAGGGTTGAAACTCCTTAGTGTCGGCAAAATTCTAAATAAAACGTTGACCATTGTTACATTATCAAACTGATTTAACGACACTCACGGATGAGTGAGTGCCAAATACTTAACAAGTCCGGAAAACGTCCACACTTACCCCGGAAATCGTATGAAACAGGCTAAAGGCCGCTGCTCGAATACGCTCAGGGAGTTGGGCGTGATCCTAAAACGGTACAACACAGGGCAAGCGTGTCGGTATGTATAGGATGTTACAAAATAAATGGACGCCACAAGATTCGATCGGGGTCAACCCACGCTTAACAGAACCTTGAAAGCCAAACGGGGCAGAAATACTCAAATACTGACTTTGGGGAACAACCTCGTAGCGACAGCGAGTCGACCTACCTACAACACTCAAGGACCGCTCACCTTACATCGATCTTGACATAAAGACGGGATCACCCTGTAAATAAACATGCACACGTACCAGGGATTATCATACGACATGTGTAATTTAGCGGCGTATTGAATTAGTTGCACACAAATGAGATGTAAAAATACCTCGTTTTGAATAGCTCGGCCTTGGTGCGGGAATGTTGAATGTTACAAGCGGCGGCGATATGTCACTACGGCTGTCATTTGATTTGAGTCAGGTAAGACTCGAAAACGTCCAGAAAATTCCTCTTCTATTTATTCGGGCACGGCGGTGTAACGCCCTTCGGCGACCACACCACTGATTTTGGTTGCTCACAAGAAGAATCCCGTTACAAGCAACGGATATATAAGCTAAACAAGCTAGCGTAAAAACTGTACGAGCAGCCACGGCGAATTTAAGACCTCCACACATAAGCTCCACGAAACAGTCACTCACGCCGTTTGTCGGGCACCGTGTGTCTCAAAAAAAATTAACAAAACGCAATCAACACGGCCTCTCACCGAAGCACGAAGCGCTGGGGGCGACGAACTTACCCTCACATGACTGTACTGTCTCGCGGCCGAAGACGGAATCCCCAAACACAGACGCTCAACGGAACTTCGCGCTCAAACTCGCTCTCTGAGACGTGCAGGTGTGGCCAATCACAGCGCAAGCCGCGTCAGACCCGACAACGCGTGATCGATAGCAAGAGACAGAAGTAAAAATTATCCTGCTTGCTCTCATGGACTATATTTTTTAATAACTTGAAAATAAACGTTCTTACAACCGATGGTTCAAACAGCTACATGAAACAATGATGTAAAGATTAGCGCGGTACGCTAAACCATTAAAAGCCAAAGCCACTTGCGTGCTTGAATTTTTGTTTGATGCGAAAAGCTGAAGCGTAATGCGATAAACTATGACTGAAATTGCCCCGATATACAGGTAGACTAGCCACCTCTGTCCCAAAACTGTACGAGATAGTTATGTAGCTATAGAAATCGCAGAGAAATGAAATGGCCTGACACCATATGACCAAAGCAGTCGGTGTACGTGATACGTGCTTTTTTCACATTTTTTATCATTTCCTTCTCTTTTACGCTGTTTTTCCATAGGTATATTTATGTTTCACTATCAATATGTCATCCGCGTACATTAGGTCTTGTGTCATTATTGGCTTTAAGTTGTAGTGCCCTAACCTTGTTCTTTCCATCTCATCCTTGCATTCTTTTATTATGTTGTCCATATATACCACGAGTAGCAATGTGGGTTTTACAGAAGGCGAGGTCAATCAAAGATGCGAACTAGCCAAGGTTACTATAAAAAAACTAACCAAAATCTGGCGAGGTAAACACATATCGATCGAACTTAGAAAACGTCTAGTTTACTGCCTCGTTTCTCCCGTTTTGACCTATGCATCAGAATCGTGGATCATGGGACAAAGTAAAAGAAGGAAAGTTGGTGCAACAGAGATGTACTGTTGGAGTAGAATGGTTCGCATACCTTGAACCGCACATCGAACAAACGTGTCCATACTCGGTGAGCTTAATATCCAACAAAGGCTCTCCGCAACCATTCAGAGCCAGATACTTAGATTTTTTGGACATGCTATGAGACAAGAAGCATGTATGTGTGTAAGCACTATACACGGAAAACTGGAAGACAAAAAATCCAGACGACGCTCACTAACTCGATGGATCCACCAAATGGTCCAAATTACTAACAAACCATTCCACAGACTACTCAATAAGGAGCATGATAGAAAAATATAAAAAAGGACAATTGACGACGCCCGCGCAACACTGACTACTATGTTCCAATTGGAAAATAAGGACTAAATAGAAAAAGAGACAGAGATATCACGAGTAGCAGTGGCTTTAGGCGGTCGTCTTGTTTTACCTCTTTTTCAATTCTAAATTCTTCAGGCTTTTGTCCAAGATCTAGAAACCCCAGGAAGATCTCTCTGTTATTATCAAAATCTTTTTCTATTATTTGTCTGATCGAGTATATATAGTATTGCGTTTGTTTTTCTGGGAGAGAGGCAGCTCGTCTTCTAATTGGTTTTCAATTTATTGCGGCCCTTAGTCGTTTCTCTATGACTTAGAAGAACATTTCTGACGCAACCAGTGACAAACATATTGCTCTATAATTTCACTTTTTGTTGTTTCGTTATTTTCATAAATATGAACTACAATATTTCTTTCCCAGTTGGTTGACAACCGTACGGTTGTCCATGCTTGTTGAAATATTTTCTGCAGCCAGTTACTTATCGCCGCACCTCCTTCTTTTAATTGCTCTGGTTCAACGTTGTTCTTTCTTGACGTTTTACCGCTTCTTGTAGTCTTTATAGACATCTTAATTTCTTCTTTTGTGTTATTATTTTCCTCATCGTTTCTATTTTTCTTGTTATTGTTTTCTGTTTCTGTTACTCGTTCTACATTTTTCCTTTCGTTTTTAAAGTTGGTCTCGTAATGTTCCTTCCAGGTTTTTAGGACTCCGATTGTTGTTGTCTCAAGCTCTCCTTTTTTTGGTTTTTATATTCCGTATGGTTTTGCTTGCTTCAACTTCAGTTGTTTGATAATATTTCTATGGCTTCACGAAATAGAAAAACATCCAAATAATATCAACAGGGAAGATGGCTTTAAGCTTAGTAAAACGTCGACCCCTGTGATACACGATCTAAAGCATTACAGCCACCGTGCGTCATACGGCCACGCCCCACGGATTACGTTTCACTCGGACGACCAACCAGCGTTACGCCACTCCGCGCGCCTGGCACGGAGGACTATAACTAGCTCCACACCGACCTTCGGTTCTTAGTGCGACTTTCACTCTGATGATGCAAGCTGCAAAGTCTTGCGAAACGTTAGTGAATATGGATGCACAAACAGCAAAACGGCCAAATCTGCCTAAGTATCCTCGTTCTCAAGATACTCAAACAACACGAGCCACCAAAGAGCATGACCATCGCGCGAATTTTTACTCGACTTCACAAGGTGCAAGGCACATTAAGCCAGAAAATTCTGGGTGTTTATATATAAATACTACGCGGTCTAAGCCGAAATTTCATGTTAAGATGAATGTAGATTGCAGACATTTGCCATACCAGTAACATCATATAAAGATGAAACTAAAGCGGAAACAAACAGAACAAAACAACTTCTTCGTACAGCAGAGGTCAAAATTCTCAGGAAAATAACTGGAAAATCAAGACAGGACAGAGTAAGAAATATAAAACAATCGGGGTGTGAAGTAATAGATGTAATAAAATGTTAAGAAACCGAAGACAGGGGTGGAATTATCATGTTACAAGAGGTGATAATAAAGGACTATTAAAGATAGATCATCAATAAAGAAACACCCGGGAAACCGTTGAAATAATGAACTCACAGCTGGATCTCACAACAACAGAAGACGCTCCATAAAAGGAAAATATAAGTTTATGAAAAACACGTTACAACCTAAAATAAAAGGATGTAGGTGTGTTGCGAAATGCCTTGGTAACAGGAGACTCGTGTTTTGCACTTCAAGTACTTATTCTGTGATGTAGGTATGTGAACCATGAGGTAGTATCAACATCATTATTACACAGCCTGTATTGTCCAAAGTGGATGTAGGCTTCTTTTAGTCTATGCCATTTCTTTAGATTTTGTGCTGGCTGAATCGAATTAGACGTAACGCGTCTATTATTATTATTTCCAACTTGTTAGAGGTTCCCCCAACTTCTACACTTTTTCGCCCTAAGGACTATCGTTCCGTCTTGGAACCGCTTCCGCATTATTTCAAGGGCTGCGGGCGTCACTTATCTCGTACTATTTAACCTAAGTCTTAACCGTGTGTAACTGGAACGCTCGGGCACGGAGTCGAACTCTCGCCCGGGAGTTCCGTGCTCCCCTGTGGTCTCTACTGCAGTACCGGAAACCACTCACCGAGGTCTCCCACGACTAAATGCGTCTGGTCTAGGGTGCCATTTTACAATTATTCTTCTATTTCATCGACTATCGCCAATATTTGCCACGTGTCTAGCTCAATTTTATTTGAGAGCAGCTATTCTCTCCATGGTATCTATTACCTAAATTTTCTTTCTATCAACCTGGTAGTTACTCTGTCTTTCAATGTAATATTTAAGATGAACCGCTTCATAGCTCTTGAATTCTGCTAATTGTTCTTTTTGTGAGTGTCAGAGTGTCTACCCCATAAGGTACTATGGCTGACCTTATTTGAAAACGTCTGCCATTAATTTTCCTACAATGTTAGTTGCTCGACATATTATCATAAAGAGTGATTTTTAAAAAACTGAATTACAGCAGACCCTTGATACACCGAATCAGTGGTAGTACTGATGTGCATTGTCACTCTATATCAAATTTGAGATTAGTAGGCTAGGTTTTGTTTGTCATTTGACACACACTGACTCAAAACTTAACCTGCAAATCTTGAATTCGACATAGACTGACAATACACTTCAGTACTGCCAACAGATTCAGGCTATCCAGGGCCTGCTGCAATCAAGTTTTTAAAAAATCCCTTTGTAGTTGCTTAAATGGGAGTTCTAGCACTGCCGTAAATAGCTTTGGAGAAATGTTGTGGCTTTGACGTACTACTGTAGTCTTCGTTTGTATCTTTTGATATTTCCTTGTCGAGTTGTCTATATTCGCGTATGGTTCAGTCTGTCATGTGTCTCTTATTTACCAGTGTTCTTGTATTATTACTTCGTTTATCCGTCGTTGCAATTTGTTTTGAACAGCATTTATCCACAGCCACTTTCAAATTTGAGATCGTTGTGTCGTTTATCTCTTCCCCGTCTATGTCTTCTAAGTTTTGCCAATTTTTGCTAATAATTGATTATTCAGCGGGCTTGGTAAGAGATATCCAGTTATTAATTCTTTCTCTAGTCTATTAATTTGCGTTTTCTTTCCTTACATCAATCTTAACGTTTGGTCTTACTGTAACGTTTCGCTCAGATTTTAAATGCGAATTAATCATAATCTAATATTACGGGCATTTAAAATTTTGCAGTTTCCAACAATAAAAAGTTCCAGTCCACTCGAGACTGCAAGTTCGTCGTTATGCGCGGTTGAAACGACAAATCTTCCAGTGCGCATTTACCCCTACCCCTACTGTAGATGACCATTTCTGTAAATCGGAACTCAAATTACCCACTAATTAAATAAAAAAGGATAACTTCGGGCCGTAGAAGCGCTGTATGGTAAAATTGCGTATGTGAATTCGCCTCTTCGGCGCAGGTGCATTACAAAGTAGCTTAAGTCCGTCAAACTTGCTAGGTTATTTGCAGTCGTTGTTATTGTTGTAATACTCTATACCGATAATAGATTAAAAAAAATATGCCTCAACGTTAAATCAATGACTATCACGGTTTGGAGCGCACCCAATACTAAAAATTTTGTGCACTCTAGAGTGCACCTAGACACAGCGATTTAGTGTACCAAGACCTGCAGCTGTTTAGGAAACCATAGATTTAAGTTAACCACATTGTTATTGTATTACTTTCATGTCCTAGTAGGTGGAATAAAATAACCACAATTCAAAAAGAAGTCAGCATAGAGTTATTCAACAGTATCACCCATTTCAGTTATTCTAAAAGTTGCTGTCGCAAAGTAGCGATGCAGAATTCTTAACCTACTTTCCGCCTTTTGAAATAAATGATAACGCTATATTGAGCGCACAATTTGAATCATCCTGTACATTACAACTTAATACTACCTCTTTAATTGAAACAATTGCAAGTGTCCAAACATTTTTTAAACTATGAAAATAAGCATGTTTCTACAAGAAATGTTCAAAGAGGCCAATTTAATTTGAGAACAAAAATTGTATTTTAATTAGGTTCTCTGTCCGTTATTTGCGCAGCAGTAAAAGTTAATTTTTAAGCTGTTTATTTTTCTCCGTAATTCCAGTTTTTGTATTCAATTTGGAGCAGAAATTTAAACTCTAGCGTAAAATCAAGCCAAGAATTGTGTATTTAATTAGAAGCAGCCTGTGGCCCATATATCGATGTAATTGGGAGCGCAGGTCTGGCAAACGACCGACTAATTTCACACAAAGTCTCGGCAGTGCAATTCTTACGATACATTGACAGCGTAGTTTTTGCTATGGGTATTTTAGTTAAGTTAGAAGGAGTTCTAGTGAACTAAGGAAAATTTATAATGCACCGCTAAATTGTTAGGGCAAATAAAGATAGGCATATTATAGACGAATATCATTCCTTAAAATATATAGTAAACACTTCGCCAATAATTAAATAATGTATTTTTTCTGCAACCGTCTTAAATGTAATTACTTTTAATACAAAAATGTGTCATTGAAGTTGACGTTCCTCATAGTGATACAAAAAATATATGTCGCAAGGTAATACTTAGTTCATGAGTAAAAATACTTCTACTTCCTATGAACTGGAAGTAA
Organism: Agriotes lineatus; assembly: GCA_940337035.1. Classification (NCBI taxonomy): domain Eukaryota; kingdom Metazoa; phylum Arthropoda; class Insecta; order Coleoptera; family Elateridae; genus Agriotes; species Agriotes lineatus. The sequence continues at coordinate 132,157,621 of OW679195.1, read as the reverse complement.
GTCCTACTTGGTCGGCTATGGATGCATGTTAAATAAAAAACGTGAAAAGCAATCAGTCCTTTCGAATTTTGAATATTTTGTACATCTCCTGGTTGCATAAAAATGGTATCTATTATTCGGATTAAAAGTGACTGCGTTTGACACGCACTAGTTGCTTATCAAACAAAGTGCCACTTTTATTCCTAATAAATGAATATACTATTGACAGACATTAACAAATGGACAAAATATATGTGTAATATGGTCTATAATGTTCATAAATTTATAATAGAAACAGTAGAAAGCCTTTCGCCCATAAGCACAAATATTTGCGTACAGTTTAAATATTAATCTGGAAAAATAAAGCGCGAAATCGCAACAGAAACATATAAATGTTTTAAATCATTGTTAATCGACGTTCTGAATAAAATAGGAAAAAATCTGGTGTGAAACACGCACACAAGTTCCTTTTAATAGTGATCTTATAATTGAGCCCACTAGATGCAAAACTTTGCGTTTACACTGTTAGTGAATTTGTGCTAGAGGCAAAAATTTGTTACGTCGTGTTTGTTACACTACTCGACCTGCAAAAGTGGCCCAATAGATCGCACTACCATCATTATTTTGCTTAAAAATGTCTTAATTTTAACGTAAACTAAATTTTAAAAATGAACTTACATAGTTTTGTATCTAACTTACAGTTTCACTTAGTTTTGCATCTGAATAACCACCAAATTTTGAAAGTCAATTAAAGTTTTAGGTTTACAATTCATAATCGACTATATACAGATTGTTTAATTAATACGGTATTAAAAAATTTATTTTTTTGTGGAACTATTTTTATTTTTTACGTCCAAAGTTGAATCAAAATAAAAAAATGCCGATGAAACCCTCTACAGAATGCCATCATTCGGAAATGATGTAAAGCCATGCTTCCCATGTTACTACGATGTGTAGTATGTAAAATATCCCTTGCTAGGGTTGGAACCCCTTAGTCTCGGCTTTGACCATAATATGACCAAAGCAGTCGGTGTCTAAGGTACCTGGTACTCCGCATGATTAGATCTTGTCCATTACAAACAAACAAACAAAATAAAAGGTAACATAAGCTCTTTATCTTCACTGAAATTTTTAATGCTGTAAGTAAATACCCGTCGCCAAACAAAACACACTCTAAGGCAGAACCTCTGCCAGAAGTGCTTTAAAAACGATCCCACTACGAAATTCGCTAAATTCTATCTTTTAACTGAAGTTTTCTGACCCTTTTGTTGTCTCTGGAACGGAATTAGGGCGCAACACAAGCTGCTAGCGAGTCCCACGATGCTTGGCCTTCTCTTTGTCTGTTGGCCAGCCTCTACACGCCGTCGCAGAACGATTCTTGCAGCTCGTCCGCTGTGATACCAAAAACTGCTTCCAGTTGTACCCCGTTGCTTACACCCAGGGCTCCGCCGCTCTCCACGAATGTCACTGTCTACCTCAGCTTCCAGGGGCTCCAGTTACTCTGCTCGGATGCCCAAAAACAGCACTCCATTACAGCACACACACACAGAACATTCAATTAATTTTTAAACTCACTTAATTGGGAAAAGGGCATTTATTCGCAATTTTATAATTATTTATTGGGGAAGCCAAAATAAAAACACTATTCAGCTTTGCCTTCTCTCCCCAATTGTTTGTCTTCGATACTTCATTGTTCTATATTGTTTCCAAGCCAACGTTGATTACATTTTGTTTAAATCAAGGCTAACTGAACAGAGTTGCCTGAGAGGCTGCTTCAGGACTCCGTTACTTTGCGCTGATTCTATCCGTCAAGCACGTAAACAAGACTGTGTTTACGTTTTAAACCAATGTAGTCAATGGTACTTGAACGGACGACGGTAAAAACCACTTCTTGAGATGCAGCCTCACATCTCGACAGTATTATGGCTTGGTATAGAAGTGGCGACGTAGTGAATGAATCAAACATTAAATGCAGATTGATTTTATTATGAAAATAGACTAGTATTTATACAAATTAAAAATGCTTAACGCAGTAACAATATCAAAGTTCATATATACAGTTTAATAGGTCAAAGTGTTTAAATTACAAAACAGCAGATAAGCAATTGTGCAGGTTTATTTCCTGGTCGAGCGAAGGTCGCCCGTTGAACTCACTGCTGTAGGTCGATATTATGCACGGAGTGCAGAATTGCGTTTTCCTTGGTCTTTAACTCGTACGATTGTGTAATAACACTGGCTTTTAAATTACGAATAATGTTTCATAAATTTGAACTGAAATATATAGTTTTTAATCTAATTTAAACATATTAAATTTAGTAATTATGAGGCAAAGACTGGTGATTGCAACATTAAACAGTTCTTGCTAATAAATGGAAATTGCATTTAAAAGCATGCAACTGGATTTCGTAAATTTTAGAAAATAAAATTTATGTGTGTTTAAATCAAGTTTAAACATATTGCCAATTTTAGGCCGAAGAAAAAGAAAAGGAAAACTATATTGTTTCTTCCACATTAAGGGTTTTTAAAGGATATTCTTCTACGGCTGACTGGCGTTGTTTGGATTGATGCTTCCTTCGGTTGATCCTTTTCCGAATGTAGTAGAAGGCTCCTATTAGAATAGCCCCTCCCAATAGGCTGCCTGTGATCCCGCTGGATAGATAGGAGTGGTGGCGGATGGTTTTCCATGTCACGTCTTTTAGACGCTGTTGATTATTCCTCTGGATAGGTAGTAGCGACGTCGGATGGCTCTCCATGCTACTTCCTTCAGATGATGTTGCAGGTCTAACCGAGAGGGTTGTAAATCCTCGAAGTGGTTCGGTTGCTGCAACACTGGCTCCTTTGCTATTTCTGTAAAAGAGCTTTTGTGTTATTGTGTCGTTGACTATGTTACCAATTGGTTTGGAACATCCTGCCAACGTCCATCGGCTGCCTCTTCCTTTGGAGACAAACATTATATGAGTGCATACGATAATTAATATCACTCTTGCCGAGGTTAGCTGTTTTAGAGGATGCCGCATCGGTATTCCACATTGCGAGTCTTCGGTAACTTCCCTCGCAGACTTTAATAAGCCGTTTTCTTGATACCGTCTTCTACGAGGGGCTAAGTGCTTAGCATTGTGTTTATTGTTTCCTGAACTTGTTGCTGTTAGTTCTTGAATCCACCTTCTATTAGGCGTAGAATATTTGGTTTCGGATTTTTCATTTTCTGAATTCCTGGCTGCTGCCATTTCTAGGTTCCACTCTACACCGGGTGCTAAGTATTTAGCGAACTCGGATGTTTGCTCGCTTGCTGCATTTCTTGATGCCATTTCTTGATGCCACCCTCCACTAGGTGCTAATTGTTTATTGAACTCGGAGGGTTTCTCGATTGCTGCAGTTCCTGCCGCTGTGTCTTGTTGCCACCCTCCACTCGGTGCTAAGTGTTTAATGAACTCGGAGGGTTTCTCGATTGCTGCAGTTCCTGCTGCAACTTCTTGACTCCATCCATCGCTACGTGCGACGTGTTTGGTGTTTTCTTTTCCTGCATCCCCTGCCGACAAGTCTTGGTGCCGCTCTCCACCGGGTGTCAAGTTTTTAATGGAGTCGGAGGGTTTTCCATCTTCTGCAGTTATTGCTGTAACTTCTGGGCTCCGTTTATTACCGAGTGTCAAGTTTTTAGTGGGCTCGGAGGTGTTGTTGTTAGCAGCAGTTATTGCTGCAGCTTCTTGGCATCCATCGCTAGGAGCTGCTGTCGAAGCATCTGGAGGAGTTCCAACGATTTTTTCGTGGCCTGCAATTTCTGAACTGCATCCACTGCTTGGAGCTGATGTAGGAGTTTCAACGATTTGTTCGTGGCCTGCAATTTCCCTTTCTGTCCATCGACTTTGTGAATGGGAACTTCCTGAATGGGAACTTCGTGGATGCGGACTTCATGAACGAGGATTTCGTGAGTGAGGACTTCGGAGGTTCCATGCACTTGGTGATTTTCTTGTGGATGAGAAGATGCTACCTTTTCACATTCGATGATAACAGGATGTTGAACTTCCGTATTCTTTATATTGGCAGCTGCGATTGCTCGTTCTTCCGCTGTAGGATCGGTTGTTAATATTTTCTTCACCTGCTGCATTGTTTGCTTGTCATTGGTAGGTGAACTTCGGAACTGACCACAGCTTTTGATGTAGTGACCTCCATGATTAAGAGTTTCGGAAGCTTCGATTTTCTGCGGTCTTTCCTTTACTGATTCTGTGAATTTCTTTTCACGTACCTGATATTTTGGGGTAAGTGTTCTTTGTGTAGGTACTTCTTCTGTGTCCCAGAATTTCTGCAACTGATATTCTTCTCCAATTTTGGCAACCATGGTGTTGACTTTAATGCTGTCGTTATGCTGTCTTCCAATGGTTCCAGATAATACCCAACCCAGTTTGGTATTTTGTCCCAAGATGCCATCCTTTGTTCTAGTGATTCCTTCTAGAATTATTTTTGAATATTCTTCGGCGCCTAGAATTATATCTATAGGACCGGGTCGGTTGAAGGTTGGATCGGCGATGAAGGTATTGCTCCAGGAATCTATATTTATGTTTGGGATGGGGATGAAGGCATGGCTTTGGTAAGTTTGGGAAGTATTAGTAAATTTACAGGTAGGGAAAAGTTACTTGAAAATCTAGGTGTGATCAAACCTGAGATTTTCCATTTGGCAATTTTTGGCTCGCTGTTCCCAATTCCTGTGATTTCAGCTCGAACTTTGGTCCTGGGTAACCCCAATAATTCGGCTGATGCTTCCGTGATAAACGACCCCTGAGACCCGGGATCTATTAATACTCGTAGTAGATGAGTCATCCCGGATGCTGCCTTTACTTGAACCATTGCTGTGGCAAGTAGAACTTGGCTCTCCTGTGCGCCTAAATTGGCGGTGATGATGTCCGACTTCGGCTTCTTTTCTGGAGCGTTGGAAGTCTTCATAGCTGCTGCATGAACTGATGTTCTCATCTTTTGGGCAGGGAGTGGCCTTGATGGTGGCTGCGCCTTATGAAGCAGTGTATGATGCGGGAAGCGACAGATCCTACAATTAAAATAGGCACGGCATGGTATATTTGAATCGTGCCGCAAGCATCGATAGCACAATCGATTGGTCTTTACTGCTTCTTGTTTTTCATGGATAGATAGCCTCTGGAATTGACTACAGTTGTCGATGTAATGATCTCCATGGCACAGCTTGCAATTTAGGGATGCGGAAGCGTAATTCTTCTGTGGTCTTTCTTGCGTGGGCTTTCGAGCTCCATCTATGGATTCTAGAGATTGGAACCGCACTTGCAGGAAAGCCATGAAATTTTGGTGATCCTGGACTTCATTCGGACATTGAAGCGACTGTTCATATAATTTGTTGGTTTCAGGATCCCATTTTCGAGCGATAGCTCTATTAATCCACGGACCCCAACTGTCCGTGGAGATGCCTAAATTTTTGATTGCCTCCACACATTCCTTGATGGAGTCGTGCAATCTTTTTAACCCTTGGGCTGACTCTTTGGAGAGGACCGGTAGATCGAATATGGTATCTAGCAATTTAGTTAAAATAAGGCGATTATTTTGATACCTTTGTTGCAGCAGATTCCAGGCGGTGTTGTAATTTGCTTGGGTAACAGCTAGATGCTGGATCAGTCGGCTTGGCTCTCCCTTAAGATGCGTCTTTAAATATTGCATCTTGATGACATCGTCCATATTCTGGTTGTCATTTACTAATTTGGTGAACAGGTCCTTGAAAGTGGCCCATTCCTCATAATTTCCCTCGTATATGGGAATTTTGACTTGAGGAAGCGAGATGGCTGCTGCTTGCTCGTTCCTTGTCGGCGCTTGCAATAAGATAATTAAATTTCTATACCTGTCTTCCAACGTAGTATATTCAGGACTGAAGTGCATTTGTTCTGAAGCCATGTCGTTTGACATAACTTCTTCGTCCATCTCGACCACACGATCCCATTTTTCTCTTAATTCCCTTGTAGTGATGGCGGGCCTCCCTAATTCTTGTGTTAGTTCGGCGTCGTCCATCGCTTGCTTAAAATTCTGGATCCGAATCTGCAGTTTTCGGATACGAACCTTTTGCTCGGGGTTGGCCACCATTTCCTCTTGCGTTCTGCTTACGGAGGCGTTGGAAATTTCCGTTGTTTTTGAACAGCTCTGCAAGTAACTTTTTGCTTCGCCGTATATGGCTTTAATTTGGTCGTAATACCCTGTTTTAAAATAATTATGAGTTGGAATACTTAGCTGCCCCATTTCTGCGTGATTTTTAGTTGCAGTGTTCCAAAGTTCGTCCAGCGTTTTGTTGCGACTGGCGATGTAGGCTTCATTTTTTCGGCTGGCAGGGTCCTTTTTGCTGTTGGATAATATTTGCTTTATCCTCTGCGCGAGCTCTTCTTGGGCGATAACTAAGTTGTTGAATTCCTCCATGTTGTTGGCCATTTTCTGGGAACTGGGTGGTTGGCAGATGTTGTCTTCTTCTCGGGATGTGTTTTTTCGTTAGTTGGAGATAGATCCGGCTCGAAGGACCATGAACAGAGTTGCCTGAGAGGCTGCTTCAGGACTCCGTTACTTTGCGCTGATTCTATCCGTCAAGCACGTAAACAAGACTGTGTTTACGTTTTAAACCAATGTAGTCAATGGTACTTGAACGGACGACGGTAAAAACCACTTCTTGAGATGCAGCCTCACATCTCGACAGTATTATGGCTTGGTATAGAAGTGGCGACGTAGTGAATGAATCAAACATTAAATGCAGATTGATTTTATTATGAAAATAGACTAGTATTTATACAAATTAAAAATGCTTAACGCAGTAACAATATCAAAGTTCATATATACAGTTTAATAGGTCAAAGTGTTTAAATTACAAAACAGCAGATAAGCAATTGTGCAGGTTTATTTCCTGGTCGAGCGAAGGTCGCCCGTTGAACTCACTGCTGTAGGTCGATATTATGCACGGAGTGCAGAATTGCGTTTTCCTTGGTCTTTAACTCGTACGATTGTGTAATAACACTGGCTTTTAAATTACGAATAATGTTTCATAAATTTGAACTGAAATATATAGTTTTTAATCTAATTTAAACATATTAAATTTAGTAATTATGAGGCAAAGACTGGTGATTGCAACATTAAACAGTTCTTGCTAATAAATGGAAATTGCATTTAAAAGCATGCAACTGGATTTCGTAAATTTTAGAAAATAAAATTTATGTGTGTTTAAATCAAGTTTAAACACTAACACTATTTTGAATACCGTTTTACATTTATTATGAAAACCAATTTTATTTTATATTATGTACAACATTAAAAATATTTTATAAAATACTAGCTGTTACCCGCGACTTCGTTCGTGCGAGGTTCGTTACTTGTGTATTAAATAATGACTAATTATTTTCTGTCATCCCATCCCATCCTATCCCTATCCCCGTCCCCGTCCTCGTCCCCGTCCCCGTCCACGTCCCTTTTTTAGTCCCTGTCCCCGTACCGCCCCATCACGTCCCGTCCCGTCCCGTCCCGTCCCCTTCCCTTCCCTTCCCGTCCAGTCCCGTCCCGCCAAGTCCCGTCCCGTCCCGTCCCATCTCGTCCCTTCCCGTCCCGTCCCGTCCCTTTCCATCTCATCCCTTCCCTTCCCTTCCCTTCCCTTTGCGTCCCGTCCCGTCCCGCCCCGCCTCGCCCCGTCTCGTCCCGTCCCGTCCGTCCCGTCCGTTCCCGTCCAGTCCAGTCCCTTCCAGTCCAGTCCAGTCCCCTCCCGTCCTGTCCCGACCCTTCCCTTATGACATGTCCACCGTCTTGGACTTAAAAATAAATTCTATTTTCGCAATCAACGTCCCAAAAAACATCAATAACGACACCCATATCGTGTTTTAGGCTTATTTACCCCATTTCACCCCCTAAGGGGTTGATTTTCGAAAAATCACAAAATACGTGTTTGCTTATTTGTTTTTAGGAGTATTCCTACGAAGTTCAAGTCAAAATGTCTATTTAATATCATTTCTCCATACAAAATTGGAACCCCCATTTTATCCCTTTAGGGGTTGAATTTCGAAATATCCTTCCTTATTCCTTGTATACATCATAAAGGGAACCTCTGTGATATAGTATATAGATTATTTGATATGCCTGAACTACTATTAATTGCTATAACAATCACAGAAGCTTAAAATGTGTTTACAGCAATATGTACACTCTGTATTACTGACAATAGTTTTAAATTCGTCGCCTTGGTCAACCACGTAAATTATTGTTCTAGAAAATACTCCGATTCGTGGCGGGTTATTATTTCACGAATCTCTTTCTGACAACACGTGGCACACACTGTCATGTACTACATGTTCAAAGAACTAGGCAAATACTTCAAATTTTAACTTTTTTCGCCATTTAATGAAAGGCTGAAATTCTGCTATTATTAACCACATAAATTATACCATCTTCGAAGATAGCGTCCGGTGACTACCTACTCTACCGAATTATAGAAGAATACAATTTCCTAGCAGTGGAAGTGGTAGAGTAGTGAGAGTAGTTCAGAGGTACGGCGCTCTGGTTATGGGCCAGTAAATCTGTGTTCAAAAGCTACTAACTCCAGCGGCCAAATAAATCTTATATCGACTTCACTACTACTCCTCGGATCAGTTTTGGCAACCGCGAAGTCTTAATTCCTAAATACCTTCTGAAAGAACAGAGACCGATGCCCCTACAGTGAAGTTGCTAACAACAACCGTTTTCTAAATATCATTTAGAAATGTCCACTTTTAAAGATACGTTTTCCCACCCCTTCGTGGGTAGATTAAACTTAAATTGGAAGTAGTCGTACCGTACTTCTTAATATTTTAATAATTAATTTACCTGTTTGGTTAACTTGCTAACTCAGTAAACCTGAAGCTCTTAAAGACTCAAGTCGTGGTTACGAATGGTCACCATTTTCCAAAAACCAGGAAGCTGGAACATACAAATTTCTTTTGCATAAATACAATCACCTTAAAACCCATAAAATTATAAAAACAACCGAATAAGATAACATTATAAATTAAAATGAATATTCATTGCTGACAAGTGTTAATTAATAACATCGAAACAACGGGCGATATAGCTTGGTGTTACTCGAATTTATCAGTTAAATCAATTAGCGTAATTATGACTGGCATGCATAAAACAATATTAAAATAGCGTCGAAATAGCTGTCTTTCAAAGCACGAACGTTAAAATACCTGAAACCGGCATTCTCTGAATCCGGCACTATACACAATTTACAAGCCTCAAAACCCGACATGATGTACACAGGTAAGCACATCCATTTAAGCGCGATTCTAACACAGCTGTAGCGACTGCTTATCGCTTTGAACTGCAAACATTTTCTATATCGGGTTACTTTCTGATCCTCAAACCCTGTGTTGCGTATTAGGCTTCCCAAACCGCTTTATTTAACTCGCCGTATAGCGATTTGGCACAATGGGTAGCCCGCGACTATTGCTGATGGGAAAAAATTCCGGCGAGCAGGCTTCAAGGTTACGTTTCAGCTTCACAATTCGCTCACAGCACAGGGTCTTGCTAGTAAATAACTAAACCAACATATATATTTATTATATAATATTATATGCGAAATTCACTTTTATATTCTAATAGATATTTTAATTACCTTTTTTTTAATTCAAAATTGCCTAATTCTATTCGTTGATTTCTATTTGTATGCAGTGTGTTGTTAGAAAAGTTTAAAATTTCTTCATACTAACGCATGTTCTTTGAAATTTTCCGCAGTGAACATGTTTCTGTTTCTCTTACAATTAGTGCATTTACTAACAATATATAAGGGTGCCCATTTTAAAACACTTGAAGTTCTGTAAATAGGCAATACACAGTGCAGATGCAAGGTGACAATAATTTTAAAACAAAAGTATCGCTATATTTAAGATCAGAGCAATCATATTTCAGTACTCTTGACGGTTTAATTTAAAGTCAGAATGATGTGTATTGGGTTGTATCTTGCCTATTTATAAAATTCAGGTTCACAGTTTTAAAAAGGCACTATAGAACAGAGACTATCAGTATAATCATACAGCTCTATTAAGTATTTCGTCAAGTAAGCATGAAACATACCGTTTCTTTTCTAATATCGTAGTTCAGTCGAGATTGGCAAATTCTACTTAAATGTTACTTCACATATTTATGGTGCTATTAGAATCTCTTCAAATTAATTCCCTTTAAGTTCCAGCAATAATCGTTTCTTTTGTTATTTGAATTGTTACTGTGTGAGTAGGACAGAAATCTATTCTAAATTAGTTATCAGTATAATCATGGTGTTATTGTAGTGAAAACTGTGTACTCTTACTAGAAGTTTACACATTAGTCTAATTTTTACAACTAATATGTCATTAAAAATGTGCAAAAAAGCAGCTGTGGCTTTATTGCAAGCCATTATATGCTTCCCCAGGTTTAATTCCACTGTTAGGCCACAGGGATATATCAACATATGTAAAGCATAGACTGTAATAGATTGCAACCATTAAGCTACAGTTTGGGCACATTAAAAACACAACCACAGACTATAAAAATTTGACAGGCAGCAAGTCACATCGTTACCGTTACTACCGGAGAGGCTGAAATAGTCGTAAACGTGTCTACATCATAGGGCACTCAAACAAAATTTATTGTAGTAGATATAAAAATGACAACCCTGCCAGAGTATCCCACTATATTTCTGAAACTACAGTCTTCCCTCCCTTAAGAAAAATTGCCGGCTCTAAATATGCGTGGAATTACGACTGAGTTGTGTTTAAGATGTTAGTTTAGTTCGACTTGCAGTACCAAACGAGTAGCGAAATAGACTCCGCATGTACCAAGAATAATTAACGCTCTATTACATTTGCCGTAAATTTATAGCCTAATATAAGCAAAAATAATCACAAACTTCCTTATTAACGATTTACCCTTTAAGGTTATAATACTTGATGCTATACACTACAGGGTTAAACCAGAAATAAAGTGTTGAACCATCAATAAAAAATATTTCGCATTTTCCAACTACAAGTCTAAAATGAGTGAGTGTATTAACAATCTCGAATTTGTAGTTCCTGGCAAAATGAAAATATTTTTGTAATCAAAGATCTTCAAGCATTTCATTTAAGGAACTAAATTTTAATCTAAAACACGACATTTGTAAATTTATGACCTTATTATTAGAGATTCTTTTTGATATTTTAAAATGGACATAATTATATATGTTTTTCCTTTCTACAAAAAATTAGTTTTTAAAAATCATATTTTATAACTTTACCGCACTGTATACTGAGTAGGGCAACACTAGCGATATTTGGATATATGTGTGATGCCATACATTATAACAAAAAAAAATCATTATAAAACGTTAATGGAACCCACTGCTCTACAGTTCTATGTAGTCAATTGTTTCTTCACGGCACACCGTTTGGCAGAATCGCCATCTTGGATTTTTAAAATAACAATAGCACTTTTTTATCATTTCTGATTTTTTCATTCTCTTTATGAATTGATTATAAAATCTTGGGTGTTAATAATAAACAAATCATAATTTACTGTTGTAATAATTTTGTTTTACGTAGTTAGAACTATAAAGAAATGTTAATTGTTTTTTGTTTCTTATTTCCAAACGGCTAGTACTTGATTCATTTCTGAGCAAATAATTAACAAAAAATTCCTACATTTAAGTTAGTTTTTGCATGTTAGTGAGAACATTTTCCATCTATCACTCTTTTGTTACTTCGTAAAGAGAATTAAAAAAAGAATCCGAATTGTGGAAAAAAGTACTCCTGTCATTTGAACCAATTTAAGATGGAGGCGCTGACGAAACATTATGCCGTAAAAAATAATAATTGACTACACAAAACTATAGAGCTGTACGTCCTATTAAAGTCTATTCCAAATTTAAGGTTAGAAGGTTAGGTTTTACGTCAGTTTTGACACAGACTGACCCTCTAACCTAGAATATGAAATAGTATATAAAAACCAGTTCTGCTCAGCTTTATTATGTTTTAACATTTAATGTTACTTTTATATAAAAATCTAATATTTCACATTTCTACATGAAATGCGATAAAATAATATACGTAACGCTTTAAAAAAGTGGTTTTACTGGCTATACCTACCGGTCATACTTCATTAGTAAAACTTTACTTTTCTACACTCGTTGCGTAATATACTAGTAAAGAACTTTTATGGCATTAAAAATGTAAGCAAACGCATTACGTGATATAGGTTAATTTCGTGAGTAAGAACTCTTGTAAATCTTAAAATAGCTGAAACAATTCGTCATCAATTACAGTTGGTTTGCAATGAAATTAGAAAGAATTACTTACAATAAACATGAAAATTCCCAGAAAATTATATAAAAATAAAGAATTTACTTCATTTTTATAATAAAAGAGAAACCGCATTAGTAAAAATATTAAAACTAGCACAAGAACAAACAAAATAATATAATTTTCAGGAATCATTTATTATCTGTAGGTTTTTAAACTTGAATATCATTGTAAAAGGGGACAAACAACTACACATGCTAGTTTCAACTAAATGTATTAAATCATACTTCTATAGAACGTTTTTACTGAAACAATCAACATCGCTTTTTAATTCCTTATATGGGAAACTCTTGAATAATGCAAAAACGACGAATCGATTTACCAAATTTTAACCTCAACAACCTATTCATTTAAAACAATAAACGGCATAAGGGAGAAGGAAAAGAAGAAGAAGAAGGTATAAATCCATAGTAAATCCTAATCAAGCGATTATTCAGTTTTAAGATGTCACACGAAATAAAATTGTATTTCCTGCATTTTCTTTGTCAGCTGCTCTAATAGGAGGTTGGGAGAAATTTGCACAGCACGCAGTCGTCCCTAGGCAACATTTATAATTTACTAGCAGTGAAATCCTTCCACACCGGATGCATCAAAATATTCACATTTGGAAAATGTTGACGTTCTTTGCACCACAAAGACATATAGGGGGTCTTTACCTATGTAGACCTAAGTTATCTGGCATGCGCTTAATTGATGAAAGAGCTCAGACAGCATGGGAATTGCATGTGTCGTAAACCAGATATACCCATACTATGAAGTGCTTGCGCCGAAGAAGATAATAATGGAAATTCTAGCAATCGACCACTCCAGCTGCATGATATTATCGATATATAAATTACCAAATACCCCCTTCCCTTTTACCAACTTCAGAACCTATTTGGTTATCGGTGATTTCAATAGCTATAGTCTGTTCACTAAACATAAAAACACAAAGTGGCCTTTGATTTCTAAAATTTCATGAGTGTACTTCCAAAATACATCTTTTGTCTAGGAATGTACTTACAAAAAGTTACTAAAACAAATAGGTTAAGAGTGTGACATTTAATTAGCATCTGTCATAACTACTTTTAAGAATGTAGCATTTATTAATAAGTACCGGGTGGCCATAAATATCTGAGATCCCGGTAGCCATGGAATTAGCTACTTATAAATGTTGGTTAGCATTATATTTCAATTACTATATTAAGTATTGGTATGAAATGTAATAAAATGCAAATAAGAGGAGGGGAATGTGCCCCAGATTCTGCAGGTTAGCCTACGACTCGATTATAAAAATCTCCTGTTCTAACTTCAATACTTATTGCAATCTGTAATAATTCTTGACAGATGAGAATTTTAGTTGTGATGACATTAATGACATTTTAGTTTAGTTGGATTCATCACTTTAATAAAGCGGTGTTGATTCCAAAGGTAATGTGATATCAGATATTTATGGCCACCCGGTATTTTTATTACATTTTGTAAAAGTTCAGGCAAGAATTTTCAGGAGAGTATGTACTTTGACACTGAATTAATGATATTTATTAATTGTCATTTTTAAATTCATTCACCTTTATGCAGGTGTGGAAACCTTTGTAAAACAAAATACAGAATCCCTAGCAGACAAATTTTACGTATATGCCAACTTCAAAAAAATTTATATGTTTTTGTGTTTACTGAATGAGCTATACAGTAATTTCCAGGAGATGCGAATATGACCATGACGATGAATACGCAGTACGATTATAAGCTTTCATAGGTCTAAAACAGAGCATCACATTTTAACAATTTTCAAAGGCTATTTAATTTTCCTCGAGACTGCCAATATAACGTAGCTATCGAAGACTCTATGTTCAAGGTTTAACCTCTGAATCTGATGCTGAAGTGGCTGTATAGCTACCTCTTGATTTCAACAAAGACACCATTCAATCAGGTAGAAAGCTCATGTCATTGGTGGGTAAATCTAAACGGGATCGTTGGATCAAAGCGAAGATATGAGTAGAATACGTCTAGAAGCAACCAGACAGTATGAAAGCTGCTTAATGGCGTCCATACCACTTGTCATCTGCTGATCAAATAGCACATTGTTATAGTGAGTGATAAAGTGGACTATCGTCTCAAGGAACCAGAAAATTTTAGCAATGAACAAGGCGAAGAGAACTACATTTTTGATACAGCTCAATTAGAGAACGCCATTCGACTATTTAAAAATGTTAAAGCGGCTGGTTTATATAACATAAGAATAAAACAACCAAGAATTGTTGTGGCCAAAGTGTCGAATTCCGAATATATGTAGAAAATCCCGCGTCAAACCTACACATATTTTGACAAAATATTCGAAAAAAGCTTTTACTACTAGCACCTTAGCAAGTTGGTTTCCGCCCAGGCAAAAACTGTGTTGCTATAGTCCTCAGCCTAACACAATATAGGTGTCAAAGATGATTTCGTAACTCGAAAGATTACAAGAGTAGCATTCATTGCGCTAACAGTTGCGTACGATACAGTGCACTACCAAATATTATTAACAAGGTATACAATCTCAGGGAGGACTTTAGTTTTACAAAAATGGTAGAAAAACAGCTAACCATTCGCAAATTCTTTGCCCATTTTCAAGAAAAAAGCAGTCGTTGTCCAACTCAAAAGAATAGGTGTGTTCTGGCTCCATTTTTATTTAACATCTATAGGTACAAACTATTAAGCGGTTCCCCCAAACACCAGAAGCTTTATATAAGCAGACGACCTAGCTCCGATAACTCAGGCTACAAATGTTACTCCTTTTTCTAATAAAAAACATGTATATCGTATATTTAACGTTTTTATCATATTTAGTCCCATTTTACATTTCTATACTACCTACAGTTGTGTACATTCCTTATTATTTTCCATTCCTGTCGGTGTATGATTTATCCTTCCCGCAGTTTCCAACTATTCTATCTAAGCATCTCCATGCTAGTCTTCTTACATTTATGCCAATGCAAGGTCTCCCTACCATACACATATCACGACAAAACTGTGAGGTCAGCACCATCACAAAATTCAATTTACGCACAAACAATATGCTCAGAATGTATACGAGGCTAATAAGTCACAATCGACACTTCCAGCGCAACCCCTCTCAAATTTTTCCTAAAAATAGTTCTGATAGATACGCCCAAAAAGCCAGCTCCAACTGAAAAAGTCACCATCCCCTAGGATTTGTGGACTGTGCCGAAACCGTCTGCATCCAGGTTTTCCCTTCGATCCCGTAGGCCGCCACTCGATCGTAGCAAGCGAAATACCGCCGCACCGATCCGAAATTAAAGACGGGTCGCCGATAGTTGAAGACCTCGACCTGCCCGAAGAAGCCGTTGAGAGCCATAAGGTGCACTTGCGTCTCTGGACCCACATGAAAAAACCTTCTAGATTTCCCGAACCTCTCCTGAACTCCAAGCCTAAGCCCGTAGCCTAGTTATGTAGCTTTCTGGATCCAGTAGCTACAAATACCCTTTCCAAACCGTTACCATTGTATTCGCGGCTTATTGGAACCAATACCTGAACACGGCTCTCAAAAAAAGCCTTTAAAATAAACCCCCTAGTCTTCTAGATTCGTTACCTGAGGTCCATCTGCTCTTCGTGCGTCTCTACGGGCTAGGACTCCAACACTGAACCGCGGAAACCACAATAATTTGCCTCTGCTACAGCGAATTCCCAAAAACACGGCCAACGAGATATTCTCCAGAACAATTCACCGCCAGAAGTAATTAAGGGCCCGCGATCTACCTTTACAAAGGCAATTTCCTGTCACACTGCGAAGGCAGGGGACTCCGTCAGATGCTTTTGCTCAAACCCCGGCTCACTGCAAGTGTCCCGTAATAACATTCGTGGGTGCCCGGACCTATTTCCAATGTAACATTTAAACACAGTACGACGCCATCCACAGGGTGCCCAAATTGAGCTTAACACTTACACTTCACGATTTACGGGCGAGGAGAACCCCAGCCAGGGCTATTTTCCGAAATTGCGCAACATACAGTTGACACTAAACGTAAGAAAAATTGTCCAATATAGCCATCTGTAATAGCATAATTATATAAACGTCCGTAGAATACAGCGCACAGCGCCGAGTACAGTGGGTTGCCATCCGTCCAGGCCAGCTAAATTTTCCGTACCGTGGGTTGCAGCTTTTCCAGGTCTAGTTTCGTCGTGTTCTCCCGAATGCATTTTATTTTCTTGTTCAACATCTATATACATTATATAAATATTTTTATTTAAGAGAACTTGACATCTAATATACAGATCCATATATACTTTCTATTTAACGTATTCTTAGTCTATACACTAGCATAGATCGAACCATAGCTTTCTCAACCAACCATAGCCAACCTAGAGCGTTAATTACAAAACCATACTAACTCACACAATAATATTTTCTACCTTAGTCTTTTTACTTATCCGTATACTTTTTTTGTGATCTCTTCATCTTATACTAACAACCCTTTTCATGGATGTTGTGTGACTTGAAGCAAACTAGTTTTCTTGTTAATATTCTGCTGGGTATGTTTGGTACCATACATAAAATAATCTGGATCTAAATACATCACTAAGTCTTTCAAAATCACCTCAGACTAAGCGTGACCTCCTCTTTATTTCAATTCTTTTTTTACATCTGCACCAAATCCTGAGTCATGTGCTAGATGTATTCTCTCGTGATATTTAATGTCGTGTCTTCGCATATTATATGCAAGCGGTCGTTGTTGCAGTTTACCATTATCTTATTTTCTAGTCTATTAATGCTTAGCGGCTTCGGTTATTTATTATCGCCTACAGTTCTTCAGCACTCTCGGACATAAAAACTATATCATCTGCAAATCTTTGATTTTTATGTGTGTTGAATCTGTATTCACTCATTTATTACTCCAATTCAGTTTCTTTAATACATTCCATCGGTAAAACGTTAGGGGAAATTGTATCATTCTACCATATTCCTCCTCTAACATTTATTAGCCCAAATGTTTGTACACTAGCTGTGGCTTGTTATGCTCAACTGATATGTATTCAGTAGTAATACAATAAGTCGATATTACCGGATTAGACAGAGAGGCGCATAAAGAACGACCAGAGAATCGTTACTTGTCATCCATCTTTTAAAATTGAAAACCAAATGAAATGCTTCAAACCCATAGCTAGACAATGAGCAATGTTTTTAATTCGGTAAGGTTCTGAGAAACGATAATAATTTTTTTCAAATGGCAACCTTTTTTTTATATTCCTTCACACTCCACGGATTTTTCTGAATACCATAATACGCAAGCATTATATATTTATTGATTCGTACGGATGAGTTGCTATTAAGTAGACTGAGTACAAGGTTTAAAAACGGACGTCAAATCCGTAAAACTTCAACTGCGGAATAACTGCTGTACCCAGACTACTTGATTGCAGTTCATGGGTGATTTGATCCCACTGTGATGCTTAAAAATTTCGTAACTTTTATCCTACTTCTTCCATTTCAGCATATTTTTTGTTTTATTGCCGTCCATTTTGTTTCTATTTGCAATATCCACAAAATTGTGCATTCACTTAAATCACGTTATTTACACAAAAATGCATAATATGTGGTGAGATGCCATCTTGTTGGAAATAGCCAAGTTTAAGTTTTCCTGGTTTGACATTCATTTTTGAACATCACCTTGTACTGAGACTACTTAATTGCATGGATGATTTGATGCCACCGCAATATGTATTTTTTTCTTCTCTTTGAATGAAGGAAAATATGATGTTTTTATGGCAATGTATTCAGAAAAATTTGTGGAGTCAGAAAAATTAAAAAAAAATCTAGTTGCTATTTAACAAAAACAGCTGACTATTGTTGCTCGGAGGCACTTCGAACTAAAAAAATATTATTTGCTATCAGGCTATAGCGGGCTTCGAACCATTTAATTTGATGTTTGAATTTTTAAAATCGGTCGCTAACTTGTTGCACAATAGGAGTGCCAGTTTGACAGTTTACATAATCACACCGCGAAGCTGGAAGATTATTCTGTCAAACTGACACTATTTGTTATTGTTCACGAAGTTTGAGACGTATAATCCGAAAATGATCGAAGTACGCATTATACTCGATTTACTTATTTTTTGAGTAAAATTCAAATAATGAAGCAAATAAATATTTATTAACAGCTCGATTGGTTTATATTGACCTAACTGAAAGTCGTCTCCCTAAAAACAACATATAAGTTGACAAGCGTTGTTTATTACGTTGCCTAGTGAAGTTACTCTAATGTAATCGATTTTGTGTGTCGTCGAAATTATACAAGATAAGATAAAATAAGTTCTTACATATATTGCAGACCAATCCAATTTGATTATTTTTAATCATGTGAGTCAGTTTGACAAATCATACCACACTTGAAGTGGAAACTACCCTACCTAATTAAAATTCATTAGTATCCTATGACAAGTTGGTGGAACCGTAAATCGAAGGCAAATATTAGAGGTCAGCAGGTTTGGTTTTGCGTCAGTCAAAACCTATCCTGTTAACCTCTAATTTAACATAGACTTACAGTGCCACCAACATATTATTATAATGAAGTGTCAAATTAATTTGTCAGGAAAATTGCTTCTCGCTTCGGTAAAAATTATTAATTTAATTAAGAACTTATCTTCCCGAATTCACCACGGCCAGTGATAAATCCTTATAATTTTGACCAATAATATCCCTCAAGTGCGTTACCTTTAAGGAATATTTCCAGGCAACGCACTTTCGGGTTGTTATTTGTCAAAATTATTGCAGGTGCTTATCACTGCCCTTGGTGAATTATAGCTGATAACTAAATCAAGCCTTCTAATTGCTTGATATCGGTAAGAAAAAAGTATCATAGGTATAACTGGGATAGAAATGCACCTGACCGATATTTTTCGAAGTCACATATTTTATGCTACTGTTTTGTTATACCAATACAACTTTTTTTTAATATTTTAGGCGCAGAGAGCTACTTTACCTTCCCAGTCGATAAGTTGTGAGTGCGAATCTCACACCTGGATATCGGTTACTTCGTACGTTTACCGACCGCCATACCACCTTTGGTGGTCATAGCCCCTGTATAGGGCATTTGCCTTATTCAAGGACCCCATAGCCCTGTTGCGACCAAAGATGGCTTATACAAATCAAACCTTGTGAGGTTCCTAATAGGCTCTCAGCCTACATTAAGAGAAAGAAGAAGATGTAAGAGTTCATTCTTGATCAAGACGTTAAATACTAATTTTATACTACTTATTATGAATACACCCACCTGTTTTAAAGTTATCTTTTTTACGGACTTTAGAGGTTCTTTTAGCCTGTACTTATTAATTTCAGTAAATTTACGATAAAAAATCATTTTTAGATAGCTTCATACTGAAAATCTAGAATTCTAATCCGAAATTACTATCTAGTCGCTTTTAAACACTGGGTACCGAATTACATGTGTTGGTGCAGAAATAAAATGTATATGTGCTTTCAGAGAGACAACTGTACATTTGACTAGCCACATTTCAAACTAAATTTCCTAATTGGGCACAGGGCCTAAATAGAATATGTATGTAGATATAACGGGTGTTAATTTGAATTTGTGGTCTAGTTAGCTGTGTTCGCTATTTATGTACGTCGTAGCGTATTCTACACGCACATTTTTAACTGTCATAATACGTAAGTGCTTCTTGTAACATGTTTTACCAGCAATAGGAACCAGCATTTTTTTAAGCTACTTGTTGGTATAATAAGACTAATAACTTTCCATTACCAATAATTTTTGCATTATTTGAAACGAATAATTACTTAAATATGAGATTATGTCAGCGTACATATCAAACAAGTAGAGACACTCACTGTCGGTTCTTTTGATGTCAAAATTCCGATTTGGATGACCTTGAACGGCGCCTGGGGGGTACTTTCCGATAGTACTAAAAGATAGCGCCACTACTTTATCACATATGATTGGTAGCAGAGCCAGTAACTGGCTCTGATTGGTAGAATTTTGTGCTGCCATCTGATTGTCAAGCTTAGAAATACCCCCCGACTGACTGTCCCTGGCACTCTAGACAGGTTTCAACATTTGGCTTGAGTGTCTCTACTTGTTTGATATATGTACGCTGGTTATGTGCCCAACAATATGATGTAATGCACGACATGACTACAAGAATTCTAAAGTTAACTAGACCACAAATTCAAATGAACACCATTAAGTATTCTCCTATTTAACATGAAACTAATATTATGTACCAAAAATGTAATCCGTTTCTTTGTTATTTTGGTATCTACTACCGCCTCCCAAAGTGTGTAAAGGTTGTAGTATATAAAAAGCACAATAAATTAAAACGTAGATATTTTCAAATTTTTCCTGTCAACTTGCCTTTTATTCGTGAAGATGATTGAAGTTTATCATGAAATATTAAAATTAGACAATAAATTAATTGATAGACATTACAATTAGTTTTTTTTTGCCCAAAAAGAATACATTATTTTGGAATTCATCTTTTTCTTCTACCTCGCCCAAGGTGGATATGAACCTTCCCATCTTTCTGTAGCAAAAACTACAGATAACAATTGAACAAAGCTAATACGGAATTTGCGACTGACAATAGGAAATAAAAACGTATGCAGGTGATGTCGGAGACTTTTACGGCCATTGCTATTATGTAACGAACTACTGTACTTCCGGAATTGGACAGTGCAATTGATGAGATAGAAGAACTCAACGTTTCGCCAACTTTTAAAAGGGCTTCACTGAAATGGAAGCAAAGGAGTACGGTAACTCAACGTGTAAACCACACCAGTAGAAAAACTCCACTGGAAAGTTACAGTGCTCTTCTATCTCTTACCCTTTAAAAATATCGCCTGTGACATGGTTTGTACGTTGAGTTATCAAGTCGGTTTGTTTTTGCTGTTGATAAAATACGCAAAATATTGATTTCTTCTATCTCAACAAAGCACTATAGAAGTATTCAAACGTATTCGGCGAATGACAACGACGCACAACGCAAAAATGGTTTATCGAAATTAGACGAGAAGAAAGTCATCAAGATAGAAAAAGTGTATTATCTATTCATATATGTAAAGCAATAATGCTATTAATAAGTATGATCAATAACAGACATTACAATTTTTAAACTTGCATAGGCAGAATACTCCATCTTAGTCTTTCATTATTTGTTGTAAATTAACGCAATAACATTTTTACTTATTTTTAAATATTTTACTTCCCGGTGTACTATAATCCTTGCTAGACACAAATTACTGTCACTTGCTTTATTTTCCCATTCACAACACCAAACAATTTCAAATCTGCACTCACTTCGTCTATCCATCTGCTATTCAGCATGGTGCCTGTGATTCCTTCATCATATCTATGTCCAAATCAACTGATCTTTTGGAATTTGATATTTTGACAATATGTTTATCACAAATAAGTTTGTCCAGTTTATATTTTTTTCTGCTTACCCTACTGCTATCATCAGTTTCAATAAGTCCAAATATTCCCCATTCAAAAGTTTGCAGCTTAGTTTTCAGCCTTAGTTCAATAGTTTCAGGTAAGTGTGTTAGGACTTCCCGAGCCTTTACGACCTTGTTTAGGCACCCTTGCATTTTCTCGCATTTGAATATTTAAATATAGTACTCTCCCGTTTTTTGGGCTATGTTTGATAACCCTTAATGCAAACTTAGGTGTCTGGCGACATCTGTTGAGCCGGATCCATTGGATTACAAGTTTTCAATAAGGCGCGCCTACGTTTGCCGCCTTGTAAAGATTCCTAATCTCTATCGCCCTGCTTTATGCAGTGGATTAATATTTTCGGAAACGGCCGACATATAGACTCAGCTTGCGGTTTTATCAGCATTAAATGTTATGCGCACCGGATGACGCGTGTGTTGCATGACGTTTCACTCTTAATGGCTTTTTTCCTCCAACGTTCCGGTTGTTCTATGCAGGTCCAGACTCGCTTTGCGAGCGGGAACTCTTTGCATCAGATGGCGCAATACTAGCGCCTTCTTGTGAGCCAGAGGAGAAAAAATTAAGTAACACACACGCGTGCACCTACGTGGCGCAGGCATTCTTTTGATGGTGGTTGAATGAATATGACTCTTATCACATAACAAGACGTAGTTGGTTGGTGGGTTTATCCTTTTAGCGGGAGGTTGTGGCCTCCTTTCTCGGTTGAGTGAAGTGTCCTCAATTGCCAGTTAACCCTTTCTTTCCCATAAGGGTACAAGTGTTCTCGCCAATACGCTAATTCAGTGGATTCCGACCGGAGAGCAGTTCAGAGCACCTTTGTGGGGAGTGTGGCCGTTTGGGTTATCGTTTGTGGCCCGCCCTTAACGCTTGCCTAGCAAGAATTTCACGAGCAGGCCCTTTCCGAGTTGGAGATCATCCCCCAGCTTTCGTCTCACTCTTAAGAAAGATCAAGTTGCAAGGTGAGATGCCCCTAGCTGTCTTCAATCCAATGCCTTGCCAAACATTAAAATCTAGGTACTGTGACTAATTGTATTGTGCACTATAAACCATAACCAGTGAAGCATCGTTGTTAACTTTAAATGACGTAGTTTGCCTATCGCACCCGTTGCACCCAAACTGAACTGACGCGAGATATTTTGAGTGACGAGAGCTATTTTAAGCCACGAATTAGGTGAATAAGTTAATTGCTCGAGGTCAGTCTAAGAGTAGTGGGCGAACCTCCATTGCATTGCAATTAAATTAATATTCCTTACTTTAGGTTTACTAACCTTAACTATGTCAGGATTGTTTTATTTATGTTTGTATGTTGACCTGTAACATTCCTTTTTGTTGTGGTGTGTATGTGTTTGTACACTGCCCAGGCAAGAACGAAAGGACCATAAAAGGTAGATCCAAAGGACGCAGACTGGCGACGTGTCACACCAGCACCTTAGCGAAACCACCGCTCCTGGGGTTCAAGTTTTGCCAGGCTCGGTTAAGTAATGCAAAACTCGTGGCGCTTGTTTTCCCCATTGACCGGTAACAGCAACTCGCCCTAAACTGTACCGTGTTGAAGCAAACCCCCCCTCCCACTGAGTTCTTAGCTGGTCAACTCCCTATTACAGGACAGTTGAGGTGCAATTAGAGTGAGCTCTGCCTTTCATTTAATGAAGTGTCGTAACGACCCATTTAACCTTTCTCAAGTGGTTTGGTGAATGTTTCCGCTTTTGATTTCAACTACTGGATCAAGAGGTCAAATACTTTAACTAAAGTTTACGATATTATCTGCATTTACTTCGTACTCTATTTGTTCTATTTCGAAATTAGTAAACGTTTTCTCATGGACTGTATGTTTGTGCTGTAGTTCCCGTAAGCACATGATTGAACAATTTGTATTAACCAAGCTTTTTATGTTAGTTTTTCGACTAGTTACTTCTTGTGCTAAATTGAACAACGGGGGAAGGGAAATCGCCTTGATAGACTCCACTATGTATGTCAAATGTACCTGTTAATCAAATGTAGAAAGCTAACATTAACTTAAAAATAGATTTTCTCTCTTAAAGAGTTAAGCAGTCCTACAGTAAATTATGTGTCCTTAAAAAAATTAAACGGTCTCTTTAGTGACATTAACCTAGACTATGTTTATATGTCGCAAACCTGATCTAGCTTAAGTCTACTTCAAAAACAAGATCATTTATAACGCGCTGTACTGGTATAATCTACCACGTAAATATTTATACAATAGTATTCCAATCCTGCAAAAATTTAGATATTATTTGAAATATTTTTTTCAGACCTAAAGAGTCCAGAAATAAAATGTGTATAGCATATAGTATATGTAGGTGGATAAATAAGTGCGTAGGTGCACCTGGACACGACCTGCAGTCTACAGCTTAAATGGCAGGACCAATTCTAATCAAATTATATATTTACAAGTTTAGCGATTGATCCATCTAAAAATAAACATTTTTATGGAGTCACTAAACCCTCGCAAAAAATAAGACGATTTTCTGAATAAACTGTTTACAGAAAAGTGGAAGTGGACGTGTTTTAATTTTTACTAACAAAGGGGTATAAAAGTTTTAATTAGTGCTACATCAATTGAAATCCATAACAAGTTTTCCATTAACAGATTTGCAAAAGTTTCTAAATATTTCTCAATAACTGTACACCCGATTTCTATAAAAATACAATATTGAAGTGTATTCTGCTTTATTATGACACTTGCTTTTTTATTCTTAATATTTTTTGGTGTTAATTTTCTGTTACTTCTACTAGCTATTTTCAGTCATCTCAGTGATTTAAAAAAAACTCTACTACAATTAACTGTTAACGACAAGCGGAGATAGATTCCAAACCAATATTATAAAGACCAATTTACTGTTCTACTAAATATAACTTTTAATACTCCCGGTTTTAACTTTTACACCATATAGTTAAAAAACGAAATGTATCTAGGTTCCTTACAATATTTTATTAATACTAATATATAACTTACAAGTGTCTTCAATTGTATTTGCCTAATTATCGACTCAAATTGGTGTTATTAACTTCTTGGAGAACTGACGTATTACCAAAAATGTTAAAAACTCATTGCAGCATTTAAAGAACCTGTGTGATTGTATCGTTAATTTAAATGTGTACAACACAAATACATACACATTACTGATGGTATTTTCGAAGTACAGATTTTCCAATTTTAATTTAAATGCTGCTTCTATTAACGTTATAGTTTTGAAATTTTCGAGATAAAACTGCGTATGCAAACATGGAAGTTAATATATGAAAACCGACCAAAGTTTGGACTAAATGGGAAACGTTTTACGTCCAAGTACAAATAAGCTCTCCTAATGAACATTTTCATATTTTGATAAATAAAAAAATCTATGCCATTTTAGAATTTCAAGAGGGCTGATGGACGTGCCATAACAAATATTCTTCCCAATTTTGTGATTCTTAATTATGCAGAAATTAATTTCCAGTCAAACCCATTAAAAAAGAAATAAAAATAATACAAAAGTTTGTCATGACTATTGAGCACGTTCTTTGGCGGTATAATCAGATATCTATTATATATGTTACGGTTAAAGTGTTTACTTGGCTAGTTTATAGGCTAGCTGGATAGTATACAAACTATCCAAATGTCTGGCTATTTTGATGGAAAATCATATTTCTACTAAAATATCTATGAATATTGGCTAGTTTGCATACTATCCAGCTAGTTTACAAACTATACAAGATTTATCGCCAAAGTACAAACCACGAGAAAAGTACACATATATTTACATAGGTAGTTTTCCAAAGGCCACTTAGGCCCTTCGTTTTCTAAGTTTTCTTCTCCCTTGCTTTTCGCCTTCTTCCCCCAATCTGTAATTTGTTCCTCTACTAGATCCTATATCACAGCTTCAAACCACGTTCTCCTTGGCTTCACGCTTTTTCTTTTTCCGTGTGATAACGCCCACGCTATTCTCTTCTTGTCGTCAACACTTCGCTTATTATTGAGTTTTTGAACATCAAATTACTGTCTTCTTCCTTCCCTAAACCTGCGTAACATTTTCTGTCGGCAGTCTTCGCCCTGCTTCACAATTTTTGTCAGCTCTGTTATTCATCTACACTCATTGATACATCTAGCCGTCTCTCCAACGTCAGTTTCCAATTTATTCTTGCTTCTACAAGGAAGGATGCCGGGGTCGGTAGCTCAGTGGTTAAGCATTCTGACTACTGATCTAAGGTCGCGAGTTCGATCCCCGGTCCCGGTGAGGTTTTCAAAAATTTAAAAATGCAGATGAAAGCCTATGCAGAATGCCATCATTCGGAAGTAATGTAAAGCCGTGGGTTCCATGTTCCTACGATGTGTATCATGTAAAAGATCCCTTGCTAGGGTTGGAACTCCTTAGTCTCAGCAAAATTCTAAGTAGGACTTTGACCATACAATACGCCCACAGCAGTCGGTGTCTAAGGTACCTGGTACTCTGCATGCCTAGACCTTCTCCATTAACAAACAAACAAACTAGGAAGGATTCTGTTCTTCTGCCCATTTTCTCATTGTACTTGTCATGTACTTGCCTCTTTTCTGATTCATTATCATTTGTCTCTCCACAGTATCTCGCAATTTATTTTTACTTAGCGCGAGTAGTAGGTACCATCAACATATTCTACACCTAATGGCCTTCTGACAGCACCGTTCTGCCTCAATTTATTTGGTTATCCCTTAAAATTTGTCTAGTACTATATTACAGTATAGTGGATATTGGATCACCCTGACGTAGTTCTCTCGACAACTCGAAATCCCCGGATTTCCTGTCATTCATTGGCACCTTACTAATAGTATAGGGTAGCGTAATTTTTATAAATTGTATGTATTTAACAAGAAAATTTAACTCTCCACCAAGACCTTAAGCGATTTATCTGGCTTTATTGTGTCGGATACAGCTCTAAAATCAATAAAAATCTAATTTGTATTTATTTAGTACACGTAGTGAGCTGTCTTTATCTACTTTAACTTGAAACTGTAATCCAATGTTGCTCTGCTTTTCTGTAATCAACATTGGTAACTAAACAATATGCTTTCAGCACATTATTTTAGGATACGGCTTAACAGGGTGGCTAAAATGTATAATATGGATAAAGCGACGTCTAGATAATTTATACACTCTGACGTGTTATACTTGTTATACAGGACTAGTTTAATAATTAAGGTGAACTATAGACAGCTTGCGAAACAAACGCCAAAACCCTATGATATTTGTTAAGTGCCAACCTTTAAAATATTACCTGTAAATTGTATTTTCACTATCCTTACTAGCATTTGTTTGGC
Organism: Agriotes lineatus; assembly: GCA_940337035.1. Taxonomy (NCBI): domain Eukaryota; kingdom Metazoa; phylum Arthropoda; class Insecta; order Coleoptera; family Elateridae; genus Agriotes; species Agriotes lineatus. Next base: position 132,130,580 of record OW679195.1, on the reverse strand, counting down.
GGCCTGTTACAGAAGATGTTGTCGGTCCTTTTTGTCATTATGGGAGAAATGGAGATTCGAGCCGTAAAACATTTCTTCATTCTGGAAGGTAAAAAAGCGACGTAGGTTAAAGTTCGATTGGATGCAGTGCTTGGGGAGTTTTCTTCATCACATAAAAGTGCGCATTCAGGAGTTGTAAGACGAGCTATACAAACGCATCCCGCAGTGGACGTCCAAATGAGGCGACACTCTAAAAATTGGTCGTTAATCCACAAAATCGCACTGGAAGACCGCAGATGTTTAAGATGCGTCAAATAGCAGACATGGCGGGCATCTCATCTGTACGCATGCAATAAAGTCCTGGCTTAACGCCGACTCCGACCGTGCTTACATATATTCAAATCCAGGAACGAATTACACACTTAAGCACATCATGCACAATCGCAGAAACTTATCACGCTGAAAGCAATTCATAGTAGTAATAAGTGCAAACAATTTATCTGGCTGCTGTATACTTTTGAATTCAACACGTCTTATATTGCGACATTAACCTTGGACGATGCAGCATGTGATACTGGAAATCCTCGATGAGAACTACTGAGTTGGCGCCTCTTAAAAAAAAACGTTTCGATTGAATATAGCACAATTGGTGTACGTGAATGTACACTACCTAATTGGGTTGACAGAACTGGTAAACACTTAATCGCTACACTCTTCACTTGAATGCAGCTATTATGGGCTGCAAGACCCTTTTAAACCGCCTCAAGGCGACTTGCATACTGCACTTCTGAGTCGCAAACATGTGCAGCTCGCAATCGAGGCTGCATGCGACTAAAACTAAATTTGAAAATGTCAATAAAAAATGCGCCGTTGTTGAAATCTCTCTTCATCACGCGAAAAGGCTTCGACATGCGTTCTTTCTCAACTCCCAAACTTTACTTCACAATAAGCTTACAACGCAGAGACGGTCTGACGCACTTTTCGATTATACTAAATACAATCTTCAATCCAATTACAATAATAAAACATAGAAAAAAGCAACTTTCTCTTTATCTGTAAGTGTGAAAACAAACATTGCAGGCGAAGGTTGGCAAAGACTCGATTTAACTTGGGCGAATCCAAACTTATATAGGGTTGTCAACTCTACCACGCTCCACATCAATAAGTTATCGCTGCTGTAAATAGTTATTTCTTAGAGCTCGATAGAACTTTTATGAAAATGGCAAAAGCGCTTCCGAGCATTGCTGAACCAAGGGTATCGAGCTAAATTGAGACTACGTTAAAATATAAATACATACTCACCTCGTTGATAGGTAATACTTTTACTATTATCCAATCCTACAGCATTTCTCCCGTTTTCCAAATTTTGAAAACATTCCCTCCATACTTCACCTTCTCCACTGTAATACCGTACCCATCTGGAACTGTTACTTTTCATTTATCTCATGATTTAGTCCACTTCTTTCTATTAAATTCTGCTACATATTTATATTACCCCTCATTCTTATGCTATCCTTCCTTTAGCGTTGCTATTTGCACCGTTACAGTGCTTCCTCAGTGTAACCAATCAAGTTTTCCGCTCTCTTTCCTGTGTCCTTTCTTTATCCTCTTTACATCTTTGTAGAAGTTTCCGATTTCTTTACTCCTATATTTCTCTGGAATTTCTTTTAGCTTCTCCTTTTTGTTTTTTATCTATCTTCTGAGTATTTGTTACTTTTTTCTTTGATCTTGGTATTTCTTTTTTCTTCACTTTCTGTCTGCAAATAGCTCTTAGTTCTTTTTTCCTTCTAATACAGCTTTAAAATCACACTCTATTTCATTTATCTTATTTGTTTTGCTACATTATTCTTTGGAGCCCTCTTAATGGCACATTTCATTTTTCTCCACATATTCTTAAGTCCATTCGCTTCTATCTCCAGGCCTCTTTAACTTGACTAAGTATGATCCCTATATCTTTATACAAACCCACTCTTCTCAAGCTTCCCCACATTATGTTTCGGTGTTAATTCTCTTGTTGCTTTCTTCTTTGGTGTTAATACATACTTTAAGTTGGTCAGCACCAGGAAGTGGTCTAAGTTTATATCTCACATCTACGCATCGGTTTGGTATCATATGTGTGATTACGTTTGGCAATTTATTAACATGTGGTCAATTTGATTAGTTTCGTTTCTTCCTGATATCCTTTATGAATATTCCTCCTTCCAAAATGCGTGCTCTTAATTTTCACCCCTTTTTCTATTGCCAGTGATATTAACCTCAACCCGTTGTCGTTGCTTATATCATGCCTGCTTTCGCCTCCTATAATATTTCTATAGATGTCTTGGATGCCCATTTTTGCGTTTGAGCCATGATTAAATTCCAGAAAATTGAAAAATATTACGTAGCGAATATGTCCCTTAAAATTTAGAATTTCCTTGAATACCCAAATACAAATAGCCTTTTCTTATGAAATTTTTTAATCTTTTGATAAATAAGGGCATTGCGTGCTATTTTCTAATCTCAAATAACATATTCGTCGTGTAATGGATGTTAGAGGTTTTGCAGTTTCTTACGGTCGGAAGAAAAAGTATTCCCAGTAGGTCACGTTTAGCTATATGAAATTGACCTGACAAAATGTCGGGTATATATATTGCAAATGAGGTTATAATTTTTGACTTACTGGGGATACTTTTCCCAACGGCTATGAGATTGAGACACCTATGCATGATAAATATTTTTGCCAATTTTTTATCATTAATCATGCTTAAACTAATGACCAAACCCATGTAAAAGAATAATAACAATCCCATATGGTGCATTCTCTTTAGCGGTCACTGTGTAATCAGATGACTAGTATAATTTATAACTACATGCTTAATATGATTGAAAACGTATTAGTTATTACGAGGGGCGCTAGATTAATAATCTACCTATGGTATGGGGAAAAGCCTTAGAGCGCTACTGATTTCTTATTTTCCATTATAGTCATCACCTAGCTATACGAATTCCAAAACCCCAGCTTCAACAAATTGGAAGCTTTTTCTGTATAGCACGATGAAGTTTCTCAAGTTTCCCAGGAAGCCGTCGCCATAACTTTCCCTTCAGACACTTCTGTTCCACATTCTTTTGGAGACGACGAACCCTTATTGACCTACTGCATTGATTCCTCCTTGGTCCCAGGATCGCAATAATGGACTCAGGTTTTATCTATTGTGCACAAAATATAGGATCTTTTTCCAGCATTACCAAATTCTTTGAAGAAGTTTTTCGACGAGAACCTTCCTATTTAGCAATCAAAAGTCTTGGGATCCATCTGGCTGACATCTTGCTCGTTCCAAGCTTCTTATGCAAAATATATAGCGTACTTGGTTTCGATATCCTCAACACTACAGCGATCTCTGCTACCTTCCAATGTTTTCAAGAACGATAGGCTTTACCTTTCTTCACATTTCAGGATTTATTGCAGTTTTCGGCTGTCCTGGTCTTCGATCGTCTTCTATTAATTCAAGACCCCAGCGGAACTGTTTTTACTAGTATTTTGATTTGATACAGACTGTTGGTCTGTTGCCTTCTATAGTTAATAGTGCTATTATACTTTGGTACTCTAATTTAACTACAATCGTCTTTAATGACAAACTACTACACAAGAAAGCAACGATATGCTATAAATGAATGAAATTTTGCACAATATCTATTGAAACGTCTACATTACGATACAATAACGTTTGCAGTAATACTGATTATTGTATTTTCATGGCTAGGTAGATCACTAATCTAATAGTATATAAATACTTGTAGGTATTCCTTCAGTTGCTATCAATACCTTTAAGGTAATTAAAAATATGTGCACCTTTAAAGGATTCTTATAAAATTGATTCACATAAAAAAGTATTCAATAAATATTTACTATAATTTGCGGTAGTACTTAAGACCCAACAGTGTATTAAACTATATAAGTTTGTCTACATTACATATTCCTTAAATTGTATATCATATCAGCACTCAAAATTTTTGAAATATATTTTCACCTTATAAAAAAACATTTTTACTTTTTACCAACATCACTTCATTAAGAAGGAATATAGTGATTATCCATATTTTCAGAAATGAAATTAATATAAGTACAATGCAAACGCTTGGCGATTATTGTTTAACAGCTATATTAAGGTTTTTTGTGTTTAAACGAACTGTGTAATTGACATGTCATTATGCACATAACATACAAAATAATTGTAAGCAAAGCCATGCATTCCGGAACGTGGCTCTAAAAGAGTTAAAAACAACATATTTTAATAATCTGATTTTAACGACCATGCCTGGTCTGGATTGTAGTATATAAACTCGTACCGATTTCAAGCAGGCATCACATTCAACTCAGTCTTCTTTGGCAGAACACAACCAACACTACAAACGCCACAATGAACTCCTTGGTAAGTAAACCATCGAAAATCTCAGTAAATACTTAAGTTACTAATTTTATTCCACTCATGTAGATAGTATTCGCTGTCGTAATCGCCGTAGCCATGGGCAAGCCCACCGGCGAGCAAGTAGTGGGTGTAAGTCAAGACACCCTTGGAAACTACAACCTCAAGTACGTCATCGACGGAATCTCCAGAGTTGAGCAAGGTGACCTCCACGGAAATGTTGCTGGTGGTTACTCCTACTACGACCCCCATGGCATCCTCAGGTCCATCTCCTTCACCGCTGGCCAACATGGTTTCAACGCCGTCGGTCCCGATGTGCCCGTTCCCGTCCAAGACACCCCCGAAGTAGCCCACGCCAAGGCCGAGCATTTGTCCATCCTCCAACACGCTTACCTGACTGCACCCCCTTCCATTGAGCAACACGGTTTGCTGGTCCCTGCTCATGGTGGTTTTGCCATTCCTCAAGTTCAACTGGGACATGGACATCAGCTCTTCCATTAACTATTGCAATTTTAGTATTATTTTATTATGTAGTGTTGTCTATTTCAAATTGAAATAAAATGATCTATAAACTATATGTTTGATTTTTATTTGAAAACGCAAGAATAATTTTTATTTTAAGTAAAAATCTATGAACTTGCAAAAGAATACAAAAAAGACAAAACTTTCTTTATAACCACATGCTTAAACAAAAACATTAAGAAAAAATTTATTGTTTAAAAGAATAAGTAAAATTAGATACTGAAACCAATATTCCTACGATTCAGCTTTTCTACTTTAAAATTACCTTCAGCTTTACATTTAGATATAACCACTCCAAATACGTTTGACTACACATTGATCTATTAAATCTACGATTTTACATATCGAGATGCAAATATAATACTAACATAGTTGCAAAACTATTTACTGGGATATAATTCACAAGATGTTAAAAAAATCTGTGTTAACTATTGAAAAGGCAGGTAATAAAACAAGAAGAAGTCAACAAATGTTAAAAGACAGGGGTCAAGCAAGCTTCATTATGGGGTGAAAAGACATTACCTTTTCTTCTGCAAAATAATGAAGTATTTACGATATATCAACGAATTTTTTAACAGCAATTATTCTTATTATTCAGAACTGAACATTCTAGTACTACTAAGCATTTCTGGAGCCCTGTTGATTAAAATTTTTTAGCTTCTTTTTAACAGTTCAGATCGATTTATTCAGAAAAAGGTAGAATACATTTTCAGTGTTGTATCTTTATACAATCTCTTAACTAAGTCAATAATATTTGAACATATCAGCTACATATTTACTATTACTAAATTTAACTCGAGGTTCTTTTAACATCATATTTTTTCGTAATTATATAAAAATTGTATTGGCGGTAATGTGTACATCTTGGTTGGGACACATCAAAAGACCAAGCTTAAAAACTAATTTAAACAGACGACGTTAAAAATGATCAACTGGGAGAACACATTGGCAAAACACATTCTTCCGCCAGTAAACGAAAAGCAAACAAAATTGAAAATTTCGTTTTTATTTAGCTTCAAGTGTGATTGAGGCATTTTCCAAGTTCAAGCTCAGGTTCATTTTAAAAACCTTTCTCGAGTCATTTCTAATAAGGTAATGTACATTTCATTAAAAATCAAATAAAAGCTAACAGATGTCATTCTATAATAAGCAGAGCTGACATCGTTTTTACTTGCCACAGTATCATGTCGGCGACCTCGTTGATTTGTATCGATGTTTTTCTTATAAATGAACAAAAAATAGAACTTGCTTCCCTACTCTCTGAAGACTGGTATGCTATACTTTATAGGCAAGCTTTTAGCATTTTTTTTATTTTTGTGATATTGATTTACCGAATCAAGTTAAGTGGCGGTACAAAACGTTGACCTTAAGTGACCTGACACTGAATAAATGTAGCAGTAAAGCATTTTGAGATTTCAAATTTGGGAACTTTTTTTTTTTGGAAAATTGGCATGCAGATTACTTCGAAATGTAGGTATTTGTGGGATTTATTAAAGTACAATTGAGAATTTTATTTCAACATACGAGCTAAATAAAAAACTAAGGACAATCGTTTTCTTGTTAATAACGTTGAGACAAAATTGAAACTATAAAGTCAGCTACAAATTTAGGAAATCCTTCTTTGTACACCCATGGCATCAGTTACATGAATCGATTTTTATCAGTGAGTGGATATAAACTGGCAGGGCGTTATATCTAAAAAATATTGTTTCGCCACATTTTGTTAGTTGCCCTGTGTAATCAAACATGTTTCAGTATATAATGTGCACCACCTTCATATACTCCATTCACTATAGTCCCGAATTGTCAAAAATGACGTTTTATGGTAGCACTGTTGAATTTCTATTAGTTTTTTGTTACTGCTATGTTGGACAACACAAAAGCATAATTTTTAAAATTTTCGTTTTTGTTACCTGGCAACTTTTATTTATTTTTGCTTAAGTCAGTTCGAAATAAAAATATTTTGATTTAAGAATGCCATCTTCAAAGAAAAAAACCCTTTTAACGTGCAGAGAGAAGTCGGCAGTTGTGAAAAGCTATCTACAATTTAACGATTCATTGCCCAACGCAAATAAAAAAGAGACTTCTGAAAAAATTACATTACATAGCAAGTTCTAATTTCCTTCTTCCAGATAAGTCCTAACCAAGTTCATGATATTTTAAACAAATTCAAAGAAAAACGTCGATCAAGAGCATTTTGGGAATATTCATGCAAAGAAGATTTATCGCGTTATATTTGTCGTTTAAATGAAAAAGCAGAATATTTCACAGTATCTCATTTATATAATTACAGTACAACAAAATTTGGAATTTAAGGGTGGGCGGACAACTTTTTATAAGATATTGAAAAGTATGGGATATGTTTATAGAAAAGCAAACTGTAGGTTTATACTATCTGAAAAACCGCATGTCAAAGTATTGCAGGTTAAATTTTTAAGAAGATATTTAGAATACCTAAATTCTAGTGAAGAAATCAATTTCGTATTTTTAGATGAAACTTGGATTTACCAAAACGGTACCGAATTGCGAAGATGGGTACATCCCACAAATTTACAGGGTAATCCAAGAAAAATTAAAAGTGAAGGGAAACGTTATACCATTTTACATGCAGGATGTTTTCTGGATTTTTAGAGGGGTGGAAAACCAGTTAATTCCAGCTCTCAATAAAATGCAAGATAAATGTGTAATTTTAATGGATAATGCTGCTTACCATTCTATGGTTGCTGATAAACCACCCAGTTATAATTCTCGTAAAGCTCAGATGGAGGCATGGCTTACAATGAATGGGGTAACTTTTGATAAAACACACACTCGACAAGATCTTTGAAATATCATAAAACCTATTTTGGACCAGCGAAATTATACTAAAAAATACATCATAGATAACATACTCATGGCCATGAAGTTCTTAGAATCCCCCATATCATTATCAATATAATCCAATAGAAATGGCATGGGGGTTTGCTAAAACTTATAAGAAACACATAAACTTACTGCCTTCTTCGAAAGATAAGGTAGCAAATTTATGGAAAGAAGCTCTCTCAAAATTCACTGCTGAAATGTGGCAAAAGTCTATTAAACACTGCGAACAACTTATAAGGGATGATTGGGTTAAATTAATGGAACATTGTAGTGTGGAAGATATTCCTCCCATTATAGTTTCATTAGCTGAAACTGATTCAGAATTTGAACTTGATAGGTTCTCAGATTCAGATTCAACTGATGAAATTGTAATGTCTGAACGTATTGATGAAACTGTGGAATGAATGATAAAAAATTTAGGAAAACCTATCCAGCATTTTAGTCTCTTTAGTCACGAGTGGGGTAGAGCTAAAACGCGAGTGAGCGAGCGTTTTAAGCCCAGCGAGTGACTATAGATGCTTTACGCATGTGTATTATACAATATTTTATCCACGATGGAATCTAGAAAACACGGTACATATAAAAAAAATTAAATGTAAATTAGGATTACCTGCAACCGGTAGTAATTTTGCGTGTTTTAAAAATTTTAAAACACGTTACTACTGACGACGTAAACTAATGAAAACATTTTATTAAACAGTCGTTTTACAAACTTAAAATTGCCAAGTAAAAGGCAATTTTAAACACTGTCGTAGATAAAGAATATTCTGTATTCAAATTTCAAAATTACATAATTGTATTTCAGGTTAGTACCTATTACTTCTTCAGTTAAAGCAAAATTTTCGTATTAACATAAAACAAATTAAATGCTTCTTAAATTACTTAAATTATTTTTAAATCCAAGATTCATTATCAAATCTATTTCATTTAATCATAATTTATTATTAAGTTATTTATGATGTTTATGCTTTCACTCAAAAGATTACTACAGGCATAAATGTAATTATTTCTTATTTTCATAAAATGTATACCTACGGTAGATGATAAAATTTTAAGATACTCATAAAAATAAGACTTTAATTTTTAATGATGTTTTTATAAAGTGCATTCAATATAGGTATTACATTTGTATATTGCGTTATTGTTACTAAGTGTACCTGAAAACATTATGTAAAATATTTAAAATACATTTAATGGTTTTAATACTTTGTTTTACTTTTAAGTATTTTCAAAAATTTCATTTCGTGCATCACAATACAATATAAATTGCAAATATTATATATAATTTATAGTTTTGACATTAGTAACTTTATTAATTGTTTCTAGTTACCCATAGCTTGACTTAAAATTATTAACCATGATATAAAAGATTGTTTTTAATTGGATTTTGACATTGACAATCCGGGACTATAGTGAAAAGAGTATACGTACAGCTTTTATGTAAGCAAATTTGATGTAACTCTAATAGTTTTAGAAATATCTTCAACCCCTGCATCGTTGCCGAACCCTGTATATTATAAGTTCAAATTTTCCAAATCCACTATTCATCTACCGGGTGACCATAAATGATTGTGATATTTTTTCTTAGGTTGACATTATTAATGTTGGTTACCCTGCTGTCAATTTTAAGTCTATATCAAATTCGACGTTAGCAGGTTAGGTTTTGTGTCAGTTTGTGTCAAAACTGACGGTAAACCTAACCTGCTAACGTCGAATTTGGCATAGACTTAAAATTGACAGCAGGATAACCAACATTAACAGTGTCAACCTAAGAAAAAATATCACAATCATTTATGGTCACCATGTATATGCAAATGAAACATGCCAAAAAGAAAATAATTTTTGTTAGTTGTTCCTAAAACTAAAATTTTACAAATTTATAACAAAGTATCAAAACGATAGTTTGCTTTTAAAATATCTAAACAAAACAGAAGAATTACATTTGTAGTCGTTAACGTTTTAAATTAACTTAATCCTGTTTAGCCCTTTAATGTAATGTTGTTTTATGTATATATTTTATATTTTATATGTAAGGTAAAATTAATTTAAAAGTACTGTGTATGGCCCTTGAGAGCCGATCCGGTAATGATTAATTTAAAAAAAAATGCTGTTTAGCAAGATGGTCATAAACAAGCTGTCATAGTTTTAAAACTATCACATAAATAATTTCTTCAAGAATTATAAATACACAAGTACAAATAATTGACTTTTTTCTCTGCAATAAAGCAAATCGTTACTAACATTTTCCCAGGCTAGAAACTTTTGCACTTAAAATAGTCAGTTTTATATTTACATTGCAAATTAAAGGAAATAATATAGCCCTCTAGCATTAATTGGCTAAAACTAAGTACTATGCCTACTTTACAAACTTTATCAACTATTATGAGTAACAGAAATTCCTGTAATTATTTTTGAACAACCTTACTGTTTTCGTACTTAGCTGTAAACAACGTCAAGTGCTAATGGCAAAACTTTCCTTTCTGTGTAAAAATCGAGTTGTTGTTTGGAAGTTTCAATACAGTAAACGATTTTCTATTGACTACTACAATAGCAAAAAAGAATCCTCGTTGATGAAGTTCTAGGATAAATGACGTTTCAGCATTGCTAAGGTGAAACAGAATATCCATTACAAGCTAACGTGGAATACAGTTGAATATTACAATGTCAAATGTTTCTAAGAGAGACAAACACCTAGCATTTATAATAGTAGGTATATTAGTCATTTAAGGTGATAGTGCAGATACCTAAAATGTTATATGGGTGCAACAATTGTAGGAAATAGCGAATTAACGAAAAACTAGTTAAAAAACAGTAGAAAATAAAATTACAGTTCTACGTACTAAATTAAAACTTTAAGAAATTTAAAGATAGTACAAAAAACCAGTCCGTAATTATTACAAAAATTTCAATAATATGTGGAAATCATATACACGAGGTGTAAACAATGCCTGCAGTCAAACTTAACAGACACATTACCTTTAGTCAAACTGATTACTATCTCTAAAGTCCTCAGCGATCGCCAACAACTCATTAAGGAACATTTCTCTTCATTCACAATTTTAATTTGTTTTGTGTTTGCTAAGTACGCTACACCAATAGATTAGGGAAAAACTAGTAAATAATTAATACTGTTTATGATAACGGAATTTTGGATTACACATACAGATAAACCTATTAGACAAAAGCCTCGTAATTCTTGTGTAGTTTACTCAACTCAGCACTCTACTTTTGTATTTAGTGCCTAATAAGTAACTTAAGTACAGAATGCAAAGTAACCTTTTCAGTATCGAGTAGCTTTACAATCTGCAAAAACGAAAACAATGCGTGTGGAAATCATTACTTTATTTCTCTACACCGTTTGCTTAGAAAATGAAGCATCTTATTCAAGCTTAAGTGCCAAGGGCCGAACATTAATTGGAGAAGGCCACACCTTACTCCAAGTTAGAAGAAAACGCCGTTCTGCTGTGTTCAGCTTTTAGAATGGATGCTTACAGACAGACAGTTGTGATAAGAGACCTGGTCATGGTCGAAATATCGCAATAACCAGGCAGCAATACAGATTTGAGCACAATTGTGTTCTTAAACAACGCATATCCACTTCTTGGAATCTACAGAACAATTTAAGGTCAAGGAGGCCATTCCTAAAACCACGATTAACTCGAACCACAGAAAAGACCGACTAGCGTTTGCCCAACAACATGCATATTAAGGAATAGAGCACTGGTCAACAGTGAAGGACTGGTTCAAGGGGTAGATAAGTATGAAGGAGGATCTGATATGAGGTGGGTTAGTATCACTTTTAACACTAGTACAGATCTCGTTGCAGTGCCTGTACGAATAATTGCCGTCCGATGCATTGAGTACATTATTGCAAACGATGTGGTACGTATTTAGCCCATATAGGTTCTAGATTTGTGTTCCAGCAAGATAATTCCAGGTCACACATAGCAACTTAGACAAGAAGATTCCTGGAAAGACACTAAATCCTTATGATGGACTGGCATGCTCTTAGCTAAGACCACAATCGAGTGCTTATGGGACAAGTTGAATCGGAAGATCAGGAACCGACCTGTAGCTTCAGAAAGTCTTTAACAGCTAATGGTAGCTCTATTGGAGGAATGGATTAATATATCTCAAGAAGACATATAGAAATTGATTGAAAGTATGCGTTGAAGGTGCCAGGCCGTCATACAAGCCCTTAGAGGTTATGCGCGCTACTCCAGTTCTTTTAATGTTTAATTTTTTGAATTTAATTATGAAATTCATAAGTCAAGTTTTGCACACTTTTTTCATTGGTTGCCGGTTTTAAGTTGAAAAGATAGGAATAATTAAATTTAGTTATTTTTTGTGTAAATAATTAATAATCTAACCAATTTACTGGGTTTCACCTTTGCAGTTTTTAAAAATGGAATTTTTCAACTTTCTTTTATGTTCCCCTGATTTATTGGCGCAGTGTATTTGGTTATAACAAAAAATCGTCGTCTTTTTAAAATACCTTTTGTATGCATCTATTTATTTCGCTTTCGAAATCATATCCTTTGTTAATACAACCAATAAAACATTTTAATTACTATATAATCCAGAAATTATTATTTATATGTCGTAAAACTAAATATCATTACTATGAAATTATACATTTCTAGAAAAATGTTTAAATAAAAAATTATTAACCATTGACATTTGTAAATATATAAAGTGCTGGTATATTTTAGTGTAACAATTATAATAATAATTAACACAAACCGTATTGCCAACGTAATATAACATTTTTATGGTATACAGGGTGAATGCTAATTGGCGTTTTACGTTTAGTTTTTGAATATTTTTTAATTGTGTGTGGCCTATTCGAATCAAAAATAACCGGTTATCCGGTTATTGAAATAACCAGTGTAACTCGGTTTTCGTTCCAAGTATTCGGATGAAAAATAACCTCATCCGGATACGTACTACGTGCCGCGTCTCAGCGACCTGCGAGTGATCGAAATTCTGTAAATAATACGGCACTCATAACTCATATAACCTTTTCTACGTATGTACTTGATTGACCCAAGTGAGGCCGCGGCTGCTTGTTGATGTTATTAAGACATTTGATACTCTCAGTCAACGAGTTAAATTTATGGGGCCGTTCCTATTAAAGATAACGTTCTGCTGAGTATGAGATTTGCCGAAGGTTGGTATTAATTTATAACGGCCTAAATTTTTGCTTCGAAACGCGGTTGATTATTCCTAATAAGGGATAAACAGAAAGCGAAATAAGATTTTCCAATATCGTAAAAGATGTATATTTAATTTTTAATAACGGAGCAGTCGGGACAAAAAGTGGATTTCGATGTTGAAAATTTTAAGTGTGCGTCCTTTGAACCGCGGAAGGCTGAATGTAGATAAATGATGGATTCTAAAATATACCGGCATGATGTGCAAGCGAAATGGGAAGGGTGACTACTAGAGAATTTTAGGAACTAAAAATAGATTCAATAGATACTTTGTATTCGCATATTTATAATTTCTTTATGATTAGTATTGATATAGCTATTCTCAATGGTTTAAACTCCTTAGAAATCAAATAAAAATCATTTACACAATTATTATAATTAACGATTAACTGAGTTCCTCTGCTATCTGCAAGTTACGATGCCGATGCAGATGACGGTGAGCCGCCAACCGGCAAACCGACTGACTTAATCGAAACGAATCGAGAGCCAAAATTGATTCGAATGATTATTCAAATAATCAATCGGTTATTAATATGATTCGAATGCAAATAATTCGGTTATGAAAATTGTCCGGTTATGCCCATCACTACTTTTAATGTTCCCCACAAGAAAAAATTTAGACAGCTTAAATCCGGGCTTCCTGATGGCCCAGGTAATACTAGACTGCCACGATCAATTCATCGTTTTGGAAATTCCTGATTTAATCATTCTCGGGTTTGAATTCCCCAATGTGTTGATGCTCCGTACATTTGAAAAAACATATTTCTTTTTCAATCTAATGGTACATCATCTAATAGTTCCCTAAACTCAGTGTCTAAGAATTCAACAAAATTATTCGCTTTTAGTCGATCAGGCAAAATGTGTGGTTCTTACGAATAATACCACCCCACGTATTAACGCTAAACCAAACTTGATTACTCGTATGGTACAGTGCATCGGGGTTTTCATCCCGGCATTGGTGCATATTATGGATATTAAATGTTTTATTTCTGGTGAACGCAGAATCTGCTGGTAGTCTTCTGGTAGTAATTCTTGGACTCGTTGGTAACGATAGAGATGCAAGCCATTATGCTGTAATAAACGATGAACGGTTCTTTGGCTAACATAAAACATTCTGGAAATGGAGTGGGTTTTGGTTCATTTTCGACTACATTTAAGATATTTTCTTCAACCTGTGGTAACAATACTCGATGAGGACGGACTCTGTCAGCTACTGGAGTGGGTGCAGTTCTTCCAGTTCCTCGCATTTGTTGATCCAGTTGTCGATTAAGCGTTTGGATGCCTTCTGTTTGGATACCGTTCGGCATACAAATTAGCAGCAGCATAAAAATTGCTACATCATTTCCCTAAAAACAGATACAGAGTGATTTAAAAAAAAATTGAATTGCAGCAGGCCTTCGATAGCCTGAATCAATTAGCGGTACTGAAGTGCATGGCAGTCCAGGCCTGCGGAACTTCAGTTAAAAAAAATCACCTTGTACATGTTTACATACTCCACCGTACTTCATGTCGCTAATTTGGGAAATATAACAAAAAATTTATATCGAATCTAAACAACTGTACAATAGTGAAAAAACAAGAATAGCAAAAATAAACCAAAATAAAACTAAATTGAATGTAACACTAAGATTATAAAATTAATGAACACGAAGACAATTAAACACGGCGTTTTGTATATTAAATTGTCACAAAAATGTCATTCAAAGTCAAATTACTTAAAATACAAAAGTACGTAAAGCCTACGTTTGTTTTAAAATGTGAAAATTGTATTCCACATTGTTGCAACATTATTTCAAAACCCTTGCATTGCAGAAACTTCAAACTGATGGGAATTCTAACTAAACTAATAGCTTGATGACTACAATTACAGATTGGTGATTCCTTTTATTCATTATACGACAGCTAAAAATAATTATTTCATAAAAATATCGCACGATAAGCAACCCGAATCTAACTTAAGACTCCCAATAACTCCTCATCCCATTAGGCTAGCAGCAAATTGGTATAAGACTCTACTGCTCCATCTTTGATGCAAAATCGGATGCTGTGTCAATTGTCCGCAACTTGGGATTCACCCTGTATAGCTTAATTTCAGTTTTTATGTTTCAACAAATACCTACGCATAAAATGTATTTAAGCCCGAAAGCGGATTCTTTTACGTTTTTTTTTCACATTGCTAATGATTCTAATTATTACTGAATCTTAAAAATCACGATTTCTTATAAATTTAGCTCTGAATAATAGCTATTTAAATACGTTTGCTGCTTTAGAAAGACAAATTTAATCTTTCAAAAGGTTACCAAACGAGTTTTTACAATTTGCAACATTTGAACTACTTGGCTTTGTATTTCTCCTTGCTTTAAAATTGTCTATAGAATAACGAGGATTTCTAAATAAGTCCACGTTGCCAGGCTTTGAAATAATAATCCAACTTTTCAAAGTACCGTTTATAAACAGAAGCGTTTTTAGAGAAAAGGTTTTCAAAGCATAACATATTTTTATCCGAAATATCGCTTTTTTATAAATAAAACACGTAGAGATTACATAAAAATTATTCTTAAAAGGTCGACATTGAATTGCTGTGAATTCTTGTGAGAGGAATAAGCGTATATTATTTTAGAAGTACTACATGTCATAACAGAAAACAATATACGAAATATATAATTTAGGAATAGACTTACGAATAGAGATTTTTATGTTATCTACCTAGCCATGAAACAAAATAGGTATGATCGCAGTTAGACATTTAGACATTTAGAAGCCTATATGCAAAGTTGTGTTTAAATCATGTGATTAATAGAGATTTGCCAGTGTTTTTTTGTTGGTAATATGAGTGATACTAAACTTGGACATCGCTCTGTAATAAAGTTTCTTACGAAACAGGGCAATGGGCATAAAATTATCCACGAAAGAATGACTGCCGTGTATGAAGAAAATGGACCAACCTATTTTCAAGTGAAATTTTGGTCTAAGCAATTTCGATGGGGTAGAGAATCGATCCAGGATGATCCAAAGTCCAGACGACCAGTGATTGCAAGAACCGAAGAAACTGTGCAAAAAGTTGCAGATTTGGTATTGAAAGATAGGCGTAGGCGTATAAAGGTTTCCGTTATTGCTACTGCAGTCAGTATATCCGAAACAAGTGTTCTCAATATTTTGCATAATGATTTGGGCATGAAAAAGGTGTCTGCGCGTAAATTCCGAGATTGCTTACACCTGAGCAAAAACTTTCCAGAAAAGAAGTTTCTCAAGAAAATTTGACTGCCTTGGAGGACAACAAAAATTTTCTTTCGCAAATTGTCACCGGGGATGAGACTTGGGTGTTTCACTGGGACACTCCCACCAAACAAGAATCTATGCAGTGGGTTCACAATGGCTCCCCACTACCGAAGAAAGCCAAAACCCAATTGTCTGTAAAAAAAAATAATGTCAACCGTTTTCTGGGACGTCGAACGAATCTTGTTGATTGCATATATGCAGAGGGGGTCTACTATAAATGGAGAGGCCTATGGGAATACAATTCAAAATTTAAAAATTATATTGGAAGAAAAACGACCGCATTCTTATAGGTGAAATAATTTGTTGCTGCATGACAATTGATTCATTGAATTAAGGCATGCACCTTATAGCTCCGACCTGGCCCCGTCTCACTTTTTTTTATTGAAACGTTTGCAGAAACATCTCAGGGGAAGGCGTTTTGCTTCCGATGATGAACTCAAAGATGCTGTAGGAGAATATTTTGCAGGCTTGCCAAAAGATTTTTTTTTCTAAGGGGATGGGACAGTTGAAAAAACGATGGAATAAGTGCATAAGTGTAGAAAGGAGTTATATAGAAAAATAACATTTTCTTAAAACTCTATGTGTTTTCTTTCATAGCTAGGGAGATAATATAACAATCTCCCCTCGTATTACAGACGAAAATAGACTAAATAAAAAGTCGAAATCGATGTAATTAACTACAGTGTATGATCACAACTTATTTTCATCTAGTCTGGCTATGAAAGACTTCCTAATTTACGAATGCCACAAGCAGTGTTGAATTCAGACTGATTACTCCGGGGGGGGGAAATGAAACGTCTGGAGGGTATTTTTACCTATTCCCACGAAATCCACCCATTCTTTTATAGATAGAAAAAAAACATGAATATGAAGTGGTAATGTTTCCGGGGGTGAATTTTGTACTGCCCGGGGGGGAGTTTCCCCCCCGGTCACCCCCCTGGATTCAACACTGGCCACAAGCCACTTAAAAATCAAATGTCAAGTTTGACATTTAAGTATAGACGTAGCTGCATTCATACATTATGATGTATTCCATAGCCATACTAGATGAAAGTAATTTTTAATCACACTTTACATATGATATGGAGCCCTAATGAACTCTGAAACAAATTATATAAGCCAGAGAGAAATCAAGCGGCCAGGTAACTAGTTCATGTTATTTGGTAACATAAAGAGCAGTATGCCACAAAAAGTATAGCCACAGCTAAACAATTCATTCTCTCTTACATTCCAGTAATGTAGCTAAATGTTGTTTCGAGGAAATATACTATAAAATACTGCAATTGAAAAGAATATACAAAATGTAAAAAATCTGGTGTGATACACGCACACAACTTCATTTTACAGTGGTCTTATAATTAGCCAAAAATTTTATTTTAAATTTTTAAGCATTTGTCAAAAATTTTCAAAAATTACAAATTCTGCAAAAACGGTGCAAAATAGAGCGTTAGTTGAAGATACAATTTTTCAAAAATGTAATAATATACCGGGTGTTCTATTTAAAATAAGAGTTAATAAAAAATAGAAAAAAAAACAAAAAAAAACATTTTAGAAGTATTCAACTGGAAAATCAGCTATCTCACATCAATACACATAAAAAATGTAATAAAAATGTGGAGTTTGAAAGAAATCGTCGCTATTTTTGAAAAAATAGAAAAAACTGAAAAATCACAAGAGTAAACGCCTACTTTCGGTTATGCGATTTTCTTCAAAAGCTTGCTGTCGCATCTACATAGTACAAAAAACTTATATATTTTTATGGAATGGCTATATAATCTACATGTTGTACTATCCATATATTTTATGAAATCTAATGCACCACTTTAAACTAGCCCTTTATTAGTGCAATGCCCTTTCTAATTAAATAATAATTCCTTTTTAAAATCAAGTTCTCTTATCTCAGGTGGTTCGCCAAATCAAGATCTCTATTAATTGAATTTTAATATTACAGTTAATGACATTTGCTGTCAAACCGATTTTCAAAACTCATCAAGCCAGGTATTGACAATTGTATATTAACTTAACACACATATTAATCAATTCTCCTAAGTAAGTAATAAATCAAGTCTATTTGAACACCTTCTTGTACTAATTGTTATTTAAAAAAACTTTCATTCACTCTTTACACAAACCTTAATACTTTCTCTTGCTTTTTCTGCCAAACTCCAACCAACAACGGATCCCAATATCGTCAGACTGCAAAACTTACTGCTCACTCCTCAAACAGTGGCACCCAGGATGGCACGTGAACCCCTTTGACTGCATCCATCCAGAATATCACCCGCACTGCTTACAGAATCCAATCCTTGTAAACGTCACCATCAAAGCATTCAACCTCTGGTAAGTTCCAATCTTATGAAGTTCCAAATCTAACCTTCTTCCTTTTTATAGCTATTCCGATGTCTACAGCAACACTTACAACTTATCCGAATCAATTAGTTACTTGTAAGAATCTCCAATAATATCTTGTATACTTTCCAATCAAAATATATTCAATTAATATAACCTTCTGTATGCTTATTTCCAATTGACTGTACTTGTATGATCTCTTGACTGAGTATGTACCTCCATAAGTTCCAATTAACATTTTCATTTTATCTCACCACGCAGATCTGTTTAAGACCCTTTTTACTTCCTTTTACTATAAAGGAAGTATTGGATTCACCCCAAAAATTCGAAATTGAGTTTTCAACAGATCTTCACGTTTTAGAGTCCCCTGATCCCAAAAAACATATTTTTTTTCATTGGTCTGTGTGTCTGTGTGTCTGTGTGTCTGTGTGTCTGTGTGTCTGTGTGTCTGTGAACAGAATATCTCAAAAACGAAAAGAGGTATGGCATTGAAACTTCATATATAAGTTTTGTGTACTATGTAGATGAGACAGCAAGCTTTTGAAGAAAATCGCATAACCGGAAGTAGGTGTTTACTCTTGTGATTTTTCAGTTTTTTTCGATTTTTTCAAAAACGGCTCTAACGATTTTTTTTAAACTTTACATTTTTACTACATTTTTAATGTGTATTGATGTGAAATAGGTGATTTTCCAGTTGAATACTTCTAAAGTGGGTTTCTTTTGGTTTTTTTTCTATTTTTTTTTATTAACTCCTATTTTAAATAAAACACCCGGTATATTATTACATTTTTGAATTCACCTTAAAATTCTAGAGAAAATTTGTCTCTTCAACTAACACTCGATTTTGTACCGTTTTTGTAGAATTTGTAATTTTTGAAAATTTTTAACAAATGGTTAAAAATTAAAAATGAAATTTTTGACTAATTATAAGATCACTGTAAAAGGAAGTTGTGTGAGTGTATCACACCAGATTTTTAAATTTGTATTTACCAAAATAATACAAATTTAGGCATAACTTTCTAGTTTTATTTACAAAATGCTTTAATTCAAAAAATACATGTCTGTTTTTATGAGTTGTTTATATCACTCACTTAAACAAAATTTTCATTTATGTTAGATACAATTCTTATTGCACACTTATTTATTTTAAAAATCCTATTATTACAAGCTATTAATTATTATCATTCTAACAAATACATTTGTCAGTTATAACCTTGGCTTCAACGTTATTAAAATTTTCTGTAACCATTAAATTAGTATTCAATTAATATCAAAATCTCCTCTCTCATTGTCTCAATTAAATTTATTAATAATGTTTAAAATTTAACACCCATCAAGATTTAATTATAGCAATCTTCCAAATTTATTCGTTTTAAATATTTCTTTATTGTATTTGATTACACTGCCTCATGTATCATAACAATATATAGTTTCAACGCCATACCTCTTTTCGTTTTTGAGATATTCTGTTGACAGGCACACAGACACACAAACACACATACACACACACAGACACACAGACAGACCAATAAAAAAAATATGTTTTTTGGGTTCAGGAGACTCTAAAACGTGAAGATCTGTTGATAACTCAATTTCGAATTTTTGGGGTGAATCCAATACTTCCTTTATTGTAAAAGGAAGTAAAAATTAAAATAGCTTCAATACTCAATTAAGTTTACAAGGGAATAGCTCAATAAAAATATTCTATAAAATTTTAATTCTACAAAGTACCTTATATCACACTAAGGGCCGGTTGCAGAAAGCAATGTTAAGTCTGGTGTTAGCTAACGTTGCGTCAAAGTGAACAAAATCGCATCAAATTTTGTTTACTAATGTATTAGTTACCATTTGTAACATTTGAGATTTGATTCGTTTTTGTTCACTTTGACGTCGCGTTAGCTAACACCAGACTTAACGTTGCTTTCTGCAACCGGCCCTAAGTGCTTTGAATGTTATAAAAAAGTATTGAACTACAAACATTACCTACAAGTAATGCGTCTCAGGAAAGGAAAAATATATCTTTAAAGCGTTTGTGAACGGTTAAAAGGTTGCTGTCTAAATCTGGTCTAAATTCTTGCTTTAAACTGAACTTTTCCGAGACTTGGAGAGCAGTGGACAATTTTAACTCTACAGATATTGAGGGGAAAATAAATATGACAAGCCATTAACACAAGTGGAAATAAAGTACACTCCACATTTAAGTAACGGCGCCGAGATAAAACTTCTAGACAAAATCACGGCAAGTATAATAAAGTCCAGGCTTGGCAAACAATGCAGCTGTATATAAATAGCAGCTAACTGTTTAATCCAACAATTAAAAAGCTACCTCCAAGAATAGTATAACAGAATTGAAAAGCAGAATAAATTATTTTAAAGAATATAGATCGAAAAAACAATTAATACATCAAATCTCCAAAGAAAACCAAAAATTATGTAAAATATAAGTAATAATCAAATGACACATTTCAAAAATAATGAGAACTAGTAAAAATATACAAAATAAAACAAAACAGGAAAAAACTAAGGGAACATCTTACCAGCAGCTAAAATAATTATGCATAGACTGTTTCTAAATAGTCTATGGTTAGTAATGCAAAAAGCAAATAGAATATTTGTTGGCATATAGATACATGCAATATAAAACAATATTTTCCATAGAAAATTTAACATTGTGACCCAAAAATACATACCCGATCTTAATTGATACGGCGATGTTTAGGCATTAGTACGTCAAATCAACATGTTGAAGTATATAATTTAGCTGATAAACTGATTTTCAATTTATTAAATTGAATCTCTTCCATGAATCAACCAAATATTATTTTGAAAAACTTAATTAAGTACTCGTGTATGTTTGCAAATGCCACGCGCATACATTAGAAAAACCGATAGAGTGGATATTGACGAAAGATCGATACAATTGGCTATAAAAAAATGTGTCGCGAAGAGACTAAAAGTAAAAGAAGCAGCTAGGCAGTATGGCATCAAAGGGACTACGCTGCAGTCCCGAATTAACACTGTTAGGGAAGAAATCATTGGAAAGAATTCTCAGAGATAATTCAGAAAATGAAAACCAAGAAGAGGACCTAAATACAATAACAAATATACTGCCTTACTAAAGACTCAGATTTTACTGAACACGGTCTTCACTTAAACGTTCGCGGTAAATATAAATTAAGCAAAATGTTAGCAGACTGTGTTACTAATCAAATGGATTTTGTTATTAAATATAGGTGTGATTATTTCGTAAGAAGTAACTTAACATTTATCATTCCAACCGATGACTGTATAATGAATGGGAACTGTAACGGACGGAGTAGTATAACTACTTCACCGATAAATCAAAGTGTATGTGATGACAGTACCATTATCTCAAAACCTTTTATTAAAAATTCAAACATTTCGGGGAGTTTGTATCCTGATTTAACCAGTGCACCGGAGGCTGAAGAAGTTTCCTCAAATTTGTGCAGTAGTTTTTTATAGGTCCTAATCCAACGAATAAATTTAATTTTCGGGAAAAACACACCAGGCAACAAAATGTAAATAACAAAAACATTATCCGCTTAAATATTGCTAGTAGTCTATCAAGTTCGAACGAATTTACATTTACAGTTATTCATCAAAATATGCAGAGTATTAGGAATAAATTTGAACAAGTTGAAATGATGTTATTAACTCAGGATGTAGATGTGATGTGTGTGTCGGAAAGTTTTTTAAAAGATGATGAAACTCAGTTCTCTGCTATACCTGGATACAGTCTTACTAGCTATTTTTGTAGAACAAATTATAAATGTGGCGGAATTTTAATTTATGCTAAATCCAAGTACTCTGCTAACAACTACAGTAAATTTTATAATATGAGAGAAGAAAAAGTTTTTGAATTTGCCTCTGTTAAAATTAAACTCTTCAAAGTAAACCTACTTATTGTGTGTGTATATAAATCTCCTGACAGCGATACTATTACCTTTCTTAGAAAATTAGAAGAATATTTAAACATATGTGGTGATTTCAACATTGATAATTTATTAATTTCAAAAAATCGAAGTTTATTATTAGATTTAATGAATTCTTTTGGATTAAGATCTGTTTTCCAGGAAGAAACTCGAATAACTAGAAACAGCAGATCGGGAATAGATTACATTTTCATAAATTTTAATAATCTTTCCGAAAAAAGAGTAATTTTTAATGGACTTTCCGACCACTCTGCTCAGAAAATCTGTTTTCCGATAAAATGTTGTACAGCAAATTCCGTTATTTGTAAGGGTGTTTGCTTTTCGCAAAGAAATACAGAAAATTTTCTTATGCTTCTTGAAAAAGAAGATTGGCAACAATTGTACGAGTTAAGGGATATTAATTCAAAATTTTCACATTTCTTAAACATTATTACTTATAACTTTAATATATCTTTTACGACCTCTTTAAAAAGAAATAAAACACCTTCTAAACCATGGGTTACAAAAGGGTTGAAAATTTCTGCTGCAAATTTAAAAAAATTATTTAAACTTAAAAACATTGGTTTAATTACCACAGAATTTTATAACAATTATAAAAAAACTTACAGAAGGGTTTTAAGCTTTGCGAAAAAGAAACACTTTGCTGAAAAAATTAAAAAATCCTCTAACAAAACTAAAACTACTTGGGAAATTATAAATGAAAATTTAGGTCGTAACATCCGCCAAAAATCTGAAATTAGCATTAAGGTAAATAATCTTGATATTAGGGAACCGTTCCATATAGCCGAGAAGTTTAATAAATATTTTATTAGTATACCGGCGAAGCTGAAATCAGAATTAGATCTAAACAGCGATCCAAAATCTTTTGTAGCAAATAAATCGTACTTAAACAAAACGCTGTTTTTGCACGACGTAGATGAGAGTGAACTAATCTCAACTATTACATCACTAAACTCAAAAGCAACTTGTGGTATTGATGGTATTTCTACAGCTCTCATTAAGAAATGTGCAATGCTTATAAAAACTCCTTTATGCCATTTAATTAATGAATGTTTTAAGCAAGATAGTTTTCCAGATGTACTAAAAACTGCAAATGTCATTCCACTTTATAAGAAGGGAGATCCGGGTGATTTGTCCAATTATCGGCCGATAGCATTGTTATCTTCGTTCTCTAAAATAATTGAAAAAATAATAGCATCTCGTATATTACATTTTTTGCAAAAACATCGTGTACTTTCCAAAAATCAACATGGCTTTAGAGAAGAGCACTCTACTAAGACTGCCCTTATAAGTTTATTAGAAAACATCTATGATAATCTAGACAGTGGCAGGCGGGTAATGACAGTTTTTGTGGATCTCTCTAAAGCGTTTGATTGCGTAAATCATGATATCCTTTTAGATAAGATCAAAAATTTTGGCCTGCGTGGTAAAATAAATAATTTATTAAAATCTTATTTGTCGAATAGGGAACAATTAGTTACATTTTCTGGGGTAAAATCTGGAAAACTTGCCCTTAAAGTAGGGGTTCCGCATGGAAGCGTTCTCGGTCCACTACTATTTCTTCTATATATTAATGATATCGATTCCGCCTTAACCTGTAAATTTACCTGTTTTGCTGATGACATAACATTATTAATATCGGAAAATTCTGATGAAAATCTTGTAGATAGAGCTAACTTTGAACTTAGAAATTTATTAAACTTCCTAAAAATTAATGAGCTAACGGTCAATCTAGATAAAACTATGATGATGCAATTTTTCACAAAAAAATTCAAATCTAATCATGATGTTACATTAGAAGTATCGAATAAAACGATTACAAATGTTAAAGTTTTTAAATTATTGGGCATTAATCTGGATTTCTCTTTAAAATGGAATGATCATATAAATGCTATCTGTAAAAAATTATCAAGCACTTGCTTTGCTCTTAATAGAATTACTCATTTTGGTGATATCGAGACTTGCAGAACTTTTTATTATTCAAACTTTGAGTCAGTTCTTAGATACGGTATAATTTTTTTTGGTAATGCTAGCAATCTAAATCGGGTGTTTGTTATACAAAAGAGAGCCATTCGCAATATATTTAATTTACAGAGACGGGAGTCATGCAAAACCAGTTTCATCAATCAGGGTATCTTAACTCTTATTAGTATATACATACTAGAAATTTTACTGTATGTTAAGTCGAATATTAGTAAATTCAAATTTTTAAACGAGCACCATCAATATAGCACTCGTTACGGTAGTCTTAACTTAGAGCATCATAATCATCGCCTTCAATTATATAAATCCAGTCCTTGGTATATGGGTACGGTACTCTATAATATACTACCTGTTAGTCTTAAAACATGTAGTAGCAAGACATTTAAAAAAGATTTAACTTTAATTCTCAAAAACAACGCCTTTTATACGCTAGATGAGTTTTTAACATTTAAATTTTAAACTAAATTGAAGTGCAATAAACGTAATGTAGTTTTCGTAGTTAGCCTGTGATAAATTTAGGTAGTTGTACATTGTTTTAATTTTAATTGTAAGCATTTTATATATACGTTTTTTTAAATTTGTTAACTTATGTAATTCTACGTCGTCTTAACTATTACATTACAATTTTAGGTAAGCTTTTTTGTGACTTGTCCTATATCATTGTATGATCGAGAGGACCAATAAATTTATTATTATTATTATTATTACTGCCAAGCAAGTCTTCACAAGAGACCAGGAGTTGAGCTAAGAGACTACATACAAAAATCATCAAACCTACGCCATGGATAATCATACAGACCGATTAAAACTGTGGTATATGACTTTTCAAAATCAATTCCCAATTCTAACATGTCTGAAAATTGAGAAAAAAATAAGACAGCAGGTTTGTATTTTGTAATTAATCCTTTTGTCGAAAAAAAATTTTTCATTTGCAGGGCGGGACCAGCTATTTGGCTTCATGAAGAGAAATCAATATCTGTCATTTCTAAAACCAGAGACTATCAGTTTGAGCCGTTCAATGTCACTTAATGGGCCTGTGGTAGATAGATGTTTTATAAAATATGCTTCTGGTATGGGAAAGTATACATTTCGTCCCGAATAAGTGTGGAATTTGGATGAAACGGGAATCACGACTCGACTGTTGCAAGGTCCGTGATTTGTTGTTACTATAAAAAGTAAGAAGCAAATGGACTAAATTGCTACAGCCGAAAGGGACTTCTTAGTCATGTTTGTGGGCATCATTAATGGTGTTGGCGCAATGGTTCCTCCCATATTCGTCTTTCCCAGAATTCGTAATCCTTCTGAATATTTATCAGGAGCCTATAGCGTATAGCTTATAGGATCTACTGCACTAGAGAATAAGTTTGGTTGGATGACCGCAGAATTATTTCCAAAAGTTTTGAAAAACAATGGTTCTGCGGCAAAAAAATGTTGCTGCTGGTAGATAATCATAAATCCCATATCTCCGTAGAAGTAATAATGTATTGTAAATGCAATGGGATTGTTTTGCTCTCGCTTCCACCTTACAGCACCCACAGGCTTCAGCCCTTAGACCTGGGAGTTTATGCACCATTTGAAGCTTACCTGGCCCCAGCATCTAACGACTGGATGTTAGCACACAAAATATTACTCACGCTTTTGATAGAACAAGTTTATGGCCAATCAAGAGGCTAGGTCCCGAGTGGTGCAGCTTGAACAAGCGTCCACGTTCGATCAGTAGAGTTAAGCAACGCTCTTTCTGGTCAGAACTTGGATGAAAGTTCCACGGCTGCTTCTCCCGGCGCCTCGTTGTACGGCTGCCACGGAAATAGTTGGTCCCGGATGTCCTAATAACATCATGACAGTTGTTAGTAGGGTTGGAAGTCCCCATAAATGTACAGCGACGCCTATAATTGGCCTAACGGCTGTTGGCTGAGTACGAGATAAATAAATAATATTTTCTGATGAGCATTTTGTGGCAAGCAGTGTCGCAGATAAACTTCTGATCCCAGATGAATCTCTTCGAGAACCTCCACCTGATAACCAAGAACCAGAGAATATATCAGCCATTCCTGAACGCAATGGCTCACATGAGAATGCTGCTTATCATGATTATTACACACAACTGTCACATGACTGATATCGTCCAATGAAAACGATGCATTTTTTTGAAAATCGACCAATCCCGAACTGATTACCTGATAAGCGCCCGTGGGCTGCTTACCAAGCGATAAGCTCCCTATGGATGATTATCGACCCCGTGGATGGTGTCATAATTAGAAATAGAAATGCAAGAAACAAGCAATTTGAAATTGTTGGCATTATTAGATCAATTTTAAATCATAATTCGTATACGGGTTTAGAGTAATAATTTTCAAAATATAAACAAGGGCGACACACTTACACATAATTTTGCCCGTGCCAAGAGTCGTCGTGCTGGTTGCCCTTAGAAAACTGCCCTCGGGACGGTTTTCATTGCAACCAGACTCCGCCCTTGCCGTGTGCAAAATTATTGGTAAGTATGTCTCGCCCTTGTTATATTACTATTGATAATCTCATTGCACGAGAGGGTACTCCTCAGAACCTTTTATACTCCTCAGGGCAACCTTCAACTTCTGGTCTCAGTCTGGAAAAACTGAATCCTTTTCCCAAAGCTTCCATTACTTACCAAAGAATGGTAAAAAAAAGTTCAAATCGACAATTTACACACAAACACACCTGGATTGATGATTAGGTAGAATATAGAATTGGCAAAAAAGAAAAACCAAGAAGTTGAAAAGAACCGAACTCTCAAAAAGAATATTCTGTTCCAGAAAAACGTAGAAAAGCAGGAAAAAAATGAAGACTCAATCGATTCTGATATATCATTAGATGATATTAAATTCAATAGCAGTGATGACTTGGAAGAACTAGAAACTGCTTCCAAAGGGGAGATTGAAGTTGGCGACCACATTTTCATTAAATTTCATACAAAACCTGGAATACTGATTCACTATGCAGGTCTCATCGAACAAATAAATTACTCTATGTACGCCATAAAGGTTATGAGACGAAGAGGGTTCAAGCAGACTTTCCTTTTTCCATCAGTGGAAGATATAAGCAACATTAATATCTTCGACATTGTTACCAAATTTCACTCCCCGCCTCAAACTGGAAGGGATACTGCAAGACCAAGAACTTCTGCCACATATACCTTCCGTTCTCTTACTGTTAAGTGAGTACCTATTTTAAACGAAAAATAACATCAAATTTAAAATGCTTCATTTTATTAATATACTAACGAATGTACCCCACCCCCTAGGCTGAAAGTATCCCATCAATGGGGTACTTTCATCACTTTTTCACATTTTGGAAAAATGAAAATAATTATATGAAAGAATAAATAGAGTAACAGAAGCCCGTGTCCTATTTTTTGGTAATTATAAATTTATTTTAGATAAATGCACGTGTATGTGACTATTTTTTTAATAAACAAAAGGCCCAATGTACCCCACTCTCCCATAACAGTGCCTGGTATTGCTTCTGATCCTTGATTTCGCACACCACTTTTTTCATTTATTTCTTTCGGTTCGTTTCCTTTGTGCTGGTTGCAGTTCCCTACGGAATTCCTCTACGATCTCGATTAACTCGTTCCTGATTGTGGTTATTTCCCCTCTGCTATTTTTTAGTTTGAGAATCTCCTGCTTACCGTTGCTGATTTTTCTTCCCAGGACTTTTAAACTCTTATTTTCTTCTATTGTTTGCGTGATGTGTTGAGTTGTAATTTCGTACGTCTCTTCTATTACTTTTCAAGATGTTTGCTGTTTAGTTGTATTAACTCTTGTGAATTTGTGTTTCTATAATTTGCCATTTGCTTTCTTTCCCGTAATAAACGTCTGGTATACGCGCTTAGCTTGTCTTTTTTACTATGTTTCGGGCAATGCTTTTCTGTTGCTTGTATAACTGAGGTTGTAATGATTTCATTGAGGTCATCTATACTATTGTATGGCGGAGAATTTATTAGATTCAGGCTCCCACTCTGGGTCAGACGCCACTATATCTGTTTGGTCCGCTGGAGGTACCATCCATATCTGGGTGGCATTCCCCTATCGGCCACCTGGGAACGCGCCCTGCTTTTAAGTTTAGGAATTGCATTCTAATATGTTTCAACATTAAAAATTCTTAACAGAATACAGTAGACGCAGTGTAGCAATTACTTTAGGCAATAAAATTAATTATTAGGGTTTTTTCATATTTTATTTTTTATGAAACAATATATTGCAATGATCTTTCTGGGGACATTTAGATTAATTTTCTTTACTTTACTTTTGTTATTAAAATTACTTACCACCTACGCTTGCTCAAAAATGTACTCTTTTGAATGTCAGATTGGTTTAACCTAAAATAGTAGCGGTTATTTACTTCTTCACTGTATTAAATTATCCGGTGCACCAACTATATTCTTTTAAGAAATTTTTTTCCAAAACAAGAAATTCTTTACTCAAGTTGGGACAGGCATGTATAATAGTTGTCGATTTGGTTATGAAGATGTTTTTTCTATATTTATAAAGTGTATGTTGACAATTCACTCAACCTTACAACTCAATACTCTTGTGAATATAATTTCTCGGATTACTTCAGCTAATTATAAATTAGGCATTGCGTGGTTTAATTTATTTATCATAAATCTTGTTTTTCACAAGCATCTCAATCTTGTCTTTCATATACAATATCAGTTTAACTTCTTAGGACATTTTCTGCTATTAAAGATTCCGACTCTCCATTATTAGGTATGTGGCAATTAACAACATGTTATTTTTAATATATCACTTTAATAGAGAATTTATTTAAAACTTTACGAGGAAACGCAATTGTATTTATTTAAAATATGTATTTCACTGTTTGTGTGAGGGTGGAGGTAGCAAAATATAAGTCTACTTTGTTAATGTAAAGCAAATATTTTCTGAATGTTTGGGTGATGTTTAACTTTTTAACCCCTTTCCATTTTCAATTTTTCTTGCCAACTGCAGAAACTCATGAAGAAATTGTGTTGCATAAATCCAAGTTATACTTGGGCTAATTGCTAGAAAGCGCTGTTGTATATATTATACCAAATTTTATATTTACCGAATTTAAATTTGGTCATAGAAATATTCAAACCTTCGCTACGAAGATTGCTTCGCAAACAGAGAATCAGGATTATAAAAACACCTTTTCCAAAAGATACAACATCTACCCAACAAAGAAAAGAACACGACTCGATTCTGATAGCAGTGCAAATTAATGAACATTTCAATAAGCACAGAGTTGAGGTGTTTTATATAACTGCAATGCTAATCTTAAATTACAAATAACAAATGCATTGGTAAAGAGATGCAAGTAATGATAAAGTAATTAAGTAAGGAACGCAAAAAACAAGCTTGTTTTTCACAGGGGTCGAAGTTGACTTGCAAATAACTTAAATAATAGGTTTCTGCATAATAAATAGCCGAACCGAAAGAAATTAGTAGTCACAAAAAGGTTTGCTATGTGCAAATAAAAGAGGCGTAGAATTCAATAAAGCTAGTCAGTGAAATTGGCGAGGATTCCAAAAAGGTAAAGAAGCCAGAATGACATAACAATACATTGCGAAAGAGCAATCTGGAAAAGCAGACAGGTGGACATGAGAAAGTAGTTAGAAAAGTAGGCAACAGGATATGAAGAAAGCAATTGAGAAGCAAGGAACTCTTGAAAAAGCAGAGCAAATAATAAAACGTGTTTGTGTGAGTGGCGCAAAGAGACGATTTTTAAATACAAGAAACAGACAATAAATTTAGTTTGTAAAAAATTTGAAAATTTAAAACTATGTTATCAAACTTTTTTCTAGAATGTATTTAAATTAACCAAAACTTATTTCCGTTTATATTGTAACCATAGCAATAGTTTGACAGTGTAAATTGTGCTCCACTTCAATCACATTTTTAATTAATAAACGAGCATTTTACACAATAAAAAGTATACCATTTTATTCTACACGTGTCGGAGTTTCGGTGGTATCATTCGTGAAAGTCTCCGCCACCAAAAATAAAAAGTTCCACGAGGTGCCTCTCCGAAGATTTTCGCCAGCCGATCCAGCTCGAGATTTCGACAACTAAGTCCAGCTAAGATAAGGGTGCAGAGCCAGGCTTCTGCACAGCTTCACATCGGGCAGCAATGCATGAGGGCCACCGCCGGCGAGGAAAGCCGTTCCAGAGCCAGATACACCCAAGGTGCTCATCGGAAGCCGCAGAATTAAAGGTAGGCAAAATTTACCTAAAACATAAGAGAGCATATGAGAGGAGGCCTTACTGGGGAGGATTGGAGCATCTCCACGACCATAGCGTAGGCGCAGTTCGAAAAATAAGTGGTTTTCCAAATTTGAGGTTATGCGAAGGTAAAACAATTGCAAGCTCAAGTCGGCGTCCCTTCTGACGTCACGAAATAAATTAGCGCCTGAAACAAAACCTGATATTTACCGCCAAAGCGTAAAAATTTGAATAAATACCTTTTCGAATGTTCATAATCTCACTATTGTTTAACGTCAACAACGCAGACTTACACCCGCGAACCATTTTATAGGTTTTTTGACCGTATTGAAAACATTTAGCTACCGCTCAATGGAACTAAATGCGGTGAACAGAGCCGTATCAGAAAATTTGTAATTTCTCAATCAACTAGGAACCCACATGACTTAAGAAGCTTATTGTTCTACCTGAGCTAGCATTTTATTATAATTAATTTCAGGTAAATAAAATATAAAAAGGGCATATAACCATTTATTTTGGGCAGTAAATGACTACAGATCACATTTTAACCAGCCTAATATCGCAAAGCGAACCACCGCTCCGCTTTGTGGCTTTACTGAGGAGGATTCGAGCATCTCCACGACCATAGCGTAGGTGTAGTTCGAGAAATAAGTGGTTTTCCAAATTTGAGGTTATGCGAAGGTAAACCAATTGCAAGCTCAAGTCGGCGTCCCTTCTGACGTCACGAAATAAATTAGAGCCTGAAACAAAAGCTAATAATTACCGCCAAAGGCCAAAAATTTGAATAAATACCTTTTCGAATGTTCATAATCTTACTATTGTTTAACGTCAACAACGCAGACTTACACCCGCGAACCATTTTGTAGGTTTTTTGACCATATTGCAAACATTTAGCTACCGCCCAATGGAACTAAATGCGGTGAACAGAGCCGTATCAGAAAATTTGTAATTTCTCAATCAACTAGGAACCCACATGACTTAAGAAGCTTGTTGTTCTACTTGAGCTAGCGTTTTATTATAATTAATTTCAGGTAAATAAAATATTAAAAGGGCATATAACCATTTATTTTGGGCAGTAAATGACTACAGATCACATTTTAACCAGCCTAATAAATTGATTACAGGCAAAGCTCCGTACACAGTAAAATATGAAATCAGTGAATTGTGCATATTGCATTTTGCTCTAACTTACAATAAAATATTAATTAAAACCCAGTCAGAGAGAGAGCATCCATTGCAATATATCTGAACTCTACATAAACCTACCATCAAAGTTCCTCTCTATTATGCAATACCGCCTTCTTGGACTATAAATTCCCCAACCTGCGACACTACTTTAACTCGTTATAAGAAGAAAGAAACCAATCCCAACCTAATCAAGACACTCCTAAACGACACCCTTCACAATTTGCCTGATTGAACAAAAATACAGGTGCTTCAAAAATGGAAAGCAGAACCGGGGTATCAATCGTAACCCCAACAGAAACCATTATGTCCTTCATGCCCAACACATATACCATATGTTCGAGAAAATTATATGCTATACTACAGCCCTTAATCTATGCAATACAAAACTCCAGCCATCGCTTTATAATCCTATCAGCCTCCCTCAGTATTGTAACATGCTTACAACAAAACTTCCCCACAAACCATATAACCCAGCTTATAAAGGCAAAACTTCAAGAAATCCAAACAACCGGCAAAGAAGTCAAGTTCATATGGATCCCATCTGTCATTGGCATAACCGGAAACGAGGCTGCAGACAAAGCGGCAAGAGGAGCAATTATTGACCCAGATGCCCAAAATGTGACAAGAGTTGTACCATCGGACTATGTAGCATCCTTACAATACAAGATCGCAATGTCATGGCAGAATAGATGGAATCGATCCAAACTGTATCAAACCAAGAAACCTGTTAAACGGTGTACACAAAACACCCGCAATAGAAGCGAACAAGTGTTAATTACCAGATTAAGATTCGGACACACCACTTTTTCGCATGGCCACCTTATATCGCAAAGCGAGCCACCGCTCTGC
The DNA here is from genome assembly GCA_940337035.1 of Agriotes lineatus. Taxonomy (NCBI): domain Eukaryota; kingdom Metazoa; phylum Arthropoda; class Insecta; order Coleoptera; family Elateridae; genus Agriotes; species Agriotes lineatus. The sequence continues at coordinate 132,097,758 of OW679195.1, read as the reverse complement.
TCTGTGATGTGTACAACACCTCAATATCCGTGAAACACATGCTTGTTGAGTGTCCAAAACATAGGAAAGCGAGACAAAAGTTCAATATCTTAGGAGACGTTGCACTTTTAGTGTTGAAAACACTTATAGGGAGATGATTCGAGGTGTCGACCGTCACGAAATCCCGTCACGAAATCGTCACGCTCAAGCATGACGCAGCGCGAGCAAGCATAATATGGACGTTAACTACAAGTATGAGACGCCATGTGTCAAAATTAAAATCAAATTATAGTGTTTGTTCTGAAATATTGTTTTTGTATCAAATTTCATGTAGCGGCCGTGGTGACGGTAATCAGATAAACAATTTCAACTGCAGAAAGCGTTTAGCCTCTGATTCATAATTTGTGTTGGAATTGTAGAAAATCGGTAATAAAAAATTTATATTCATGGTAATATCTTGTTTGTAAGCACATTTCTCTAATTTATCGTTCAAGCATTTTACAATTTGTGCTAAAAATGGAAAAATCTAATTTCAAATATTGTGACATTTCGAATGACTCGACTAAGGTCGTCTCTATTCAGCAGGAAGCGCGCTTTATTCAACAGGAATTAAACATTATTCGCTGTGAAATCGATAGTAACTTGTGGCAAAGAGCTGTTTTTTCTATAGGTGAATGAATTATTCGTATAATTTTTTTTGTCGACTATTTCCCGCATATCGAATGGACCAATGATTTGATATCTAATTTTAAAATTGCGACCAAACACGTTAAGAATACAGCGGCAAAAACAAGAAAAAGTCCCTTGGCATCAAAACGAGTCTTATTATTTTCCGTGTTATCTTATTTGGGAAATAGTCTGATCGAATATATCTTTATCTCATTATTTTGGAGCTAAAATTTGAACTCAAGACTTTTTGCTTATAAGTAATCTTTCTCGGCAAAAGTAATGACAAAATCTTTTGATGATATAATTTGCCTCGGTAGTTCACCAAAGCAACAATCCTTCGGGCAAAATTTTTTTCCGGCAAAATAATGATGCCTTGATATATTATAACTGAAAAATGTCGAAAATGTTTTTGTTCTTGTCGATACTTTTTGCCAAACAAATTAGTATATTAATATAATGCATTTATTTCTCTAATTCTTTTTTCAATGTATTTTTTAAAATCAAAAATCGTATTGTTTTCTGCTTTTTAGAGCTTTCTGAATGTGGCATTATGGAACGTGTTATCTCTGTAACTGTATGATAATGCAGTCGCTGGACCATCCAATGTACTTACGATTGCTTCGCGATACATACCAGGAACAAATTTTAAATACGAACAATTGGTAAATAATTATCCTAATTATGTACATTCTCATTGTTCATTGTATTCAGTTCCTTTGTTGGGTGCGTTTTTAAAAATTTTTTATTGGGTTTTTTTATTTACTTTTTATGTGTTTATGTTATGTATAAGATTTTTAACGTTGACATTTTGGGTGCTTTTCAGTGCTAATTTGTATTTCTTTTTTGGTATAATAATGAATGCTGTAACCTGTTCATTAAGCATTACCTTAGTGTATTAGTTAGGCCAAGTAACCAACATTTATATATTAATTTTAATTGATTTGAGTTTTATATGTGACAAACATGTGTATTTGCATTTTTGAACGTTATAATAAATCATGTTCATTATATATCGTGTTTGTTTTCAACACCCTCCGATGGTTGCAAGGATTGCGAAATCTGTGAATTTTTTTAGATAAAAAGTGCAACACCAAAAACTTCATTTCATACCTTAAAGAGACGGAATACCTAAATAAAATTTAAGACAGCAAAATATACTTACTCGCAAATACAGTCATTGTTAAATACTCCAAAAAGCTTTAATAACCCTCGAGGTTGATGCGCATTATACTAAATAAAAGAAATATATATTCAAACGTTGATTTGTAGCTTAAGTGATATAATGTTACTTTTAACGAATATGATGTTTAAGCCCTCAGCAAGACGTGGTTAAAGTACAGTAAATTAGATAAAAATGTCAATACCTATTTTAGGATATAGAATAATTAGAAATGATAGTAAGCAAAAAAAAGTCTGTAAAAGGTTTTACCCAGAACTTCCTTCGTCGACATTGTGACACTAAATAATTTTTAAAATCAAATTAAGTTAGGAGTAAAAACATCTTCAGGTTTCTAATAAATTAAATAAATTTTCAAATAAACAAAAGCTTTACCGGTGGTCGAATTCGAACGGCAGGTGGACCGCGAATGCAGCCCCAACGTTTTGAGGGATATTGGAAGATAACGGGCTATTTCTACCTGCGCCACGGAGCACCAGCTATATTTAGTAACACGCTAATTTGTGCCTTGTAAAAAAATATTCTGTAGCTTTTGGCTCCCATTTTTGGTAAGAATAAAGCCTGCACTATGTACAAATTATTACTTGTATCTATTACTAAGTTACATGAAAAATAAACAACATTTTATTTTTTATGGTGCTCACCCTTTAAATATTTTCCTGAAATTTTCACGGTTTCATTCCAGGTATGTATATAATGTGTATGCAAAATATCATCTTCCTCCGATAAATAGTTTTTGAGTTATACGGCCAACAAACAGACAGACAGACGGAATTGAGAAAACCTGTTTGTCGTCATCTCGGAAGACGATTTTTTCGTGATTACAATACTTCCTTCGTCTTTCAGACGAGGAGAGTAGTGTTCTATATCTTAAACTGTTTTGATGTTACTGTTATACCAACATCCGCATTAATCTGCAGCTGTGGATCAAACTGAAAATCAATAAGAAATAAATAAATGCACTACTAGATGACATTAGAAGGTAAAAAGGTTTTGCTCTCAAATTGGCATTGTCTAATTTTTTAAATTGAAATGCTGGCATTGTCTTGTAGTTTACTTCTTTATGAATATAATAAAACAACGTATTTAAGGAAACTCACTTATTTAAATAATTAAATGTAGGTATTGGGAAAATATACAGTGTGTCTAATTAAGTTGGAACCATATGGAAAAATTTTTTATTATTGGTTTTGGGAAAAAAATGTATTCTTGATAAAAAGTTCTGCATGGTCCAAAACTTCAAATGCAATCGTCAAATATATACGAGGTTTGTCAAAAAATATGAATTTTGCTCAAGAGTAAAGTACGTTTAGTTTTGACAAAATCGAAAATTTTTATCGACAAAAGTTGATTAGAATTGAAAATTACATTGAAATATGCAACTACACCGATCTATCATGAAAAATCAAATTTTCTTATTTTTTTACCAACTTTTCTACACATTGATTCTAAATATTTGAAAACGTTATAAATTACGTTTGGTTTTTGAAACATTATCTCACTTATCTACTATAAACATGAACATTTTCGATTTTGTCTCTCTCTTGAGAAAAAATCATATTTTTTGACAAACCTCGTATACGGCTTGAAAAAACTGATATCTGACGGTTACATTTTAAGGTTTTGACCATGCAGACCCTTTTTTTTCCTAAAACCAATAATTTAAAAAAAAATCCATATGGTTCCAACTTAATTAAACACACTGTATATGCCACACGTGAATAAGAGTCTCTTTTTACTTCCTTTTACAATAAAGGAAGTATTGGATTCTCCCCAAAAATTCGAAATTGAGTGTTCAACAGATCTTCACGTTCCCCTGAACCCAAAAAACATGTTTTTGTTTATTGGTCTGTCTGTGTGTCTGTCTGTGTGTGTGCCTGTCTGTGTGTCTGTCTGCCTGTCAACAGGATATCTCAAAAACGAAAATAGGTATGGCGTTAAAACTTCATATTTAAGTTTTGTGTACTATGTAGATGCGACAGCAACCTTTTGAAGAAAATCGCATAACCGGAAGTGTTTACTCTTGTGATTTATTAGTTTTTTCGATTTTTTCAAAAACAGCTCCACCGATTTTTTCAAACTTAACATTTTTATTACATTTTTAATGTGTATTGATGTGATTTTCCAGTTGTATACTTCTAAAATAGTTTTTATTTTTATTTTTTTAGTAACTCCTATTTTAAATAGAACGCCCGGTATATTATTACATTTTTGTATTCAGCATAAAATTTGTCTCTTCAGCTGACGCTCTATTTCGCACCGTTTTTGTAGAATTTGTAATTTTTGAAAATTTTGACAAATGCTTAAAAATTAAAAATCAAATTTTTGGCTAATTATAAGATCACTGTAAAAGGAAGTTGTGTGCGAGTATTACACTAGATTTTTTTACTTGTATCATGTATCAACTATTAATCTAATAAACTAAAATTGTTGCTTAATAACATAAACTTTTGGTATGAGTAAGATAAACTCTAACTTTTTAGACGGTTACAGAAAAAGTTTATTTATTTTCCAACAAAAATTATTTATTGATGGTCTTTATGTTTTCATTAGACCGTCAAGTTTTTATATCTTTCAAATTATACCAGTAGTAGGGCGGCACCAAAACTGGAGCAATCAAATTAATTGACCTAATTAAATCCGCGAATTAAATCCGCGGTTTGACCTAATTAATTCCGCGGGTTGATCTAATTAATTTTCATATGTGCTACTGATTAAATTACGCATTAGCTTCCGATTAAATTACGGGCGGCCATTTTTAATTTACTTCTGGAATTACACGTCGGCCATCTTGGTTTTCTGCGCGCGCACCTCTCGCGGTAGTTGTTTTTAATTTTGAATTTTCGCGGAAATATTTGAATTTCAAACTGGTAAATCTCCCGTCTCCCTCATCGAAAATTAATTACTTATTTTATATAGCGAGATCATAATTACGCGGCGGTTATTTTCATTTTTCAACATAAAATGTGTAATTATTCGCAATGGTTTTTGCCCCGGACACGTTTTCAGTTAACTTGATTGTTAGCACAGACAATGGAATTTGCTATATCACCGACTCTGCAGAACTTTCTATTTCGTCATCCTCAAATGGCCTAACAGGTCGTTGCCTGTCGGTCACAATTATATATATCAGCAATAACATGAACAAGAAGATATACGTATTGCTTGAGTAAGAAAGAGATAAACATAGTAGCAAGTATTGGAGGAGGCTTGACTAATTTTAATTATGACATTTGTCAAGTAAACATGCCTACTAATATAATTTTTTGTATGGCTATCTTTTTCTTACTCATATAGGTAAGAAAGGGTGGTGCGTTGCTTTCAGCTACCGTGTTCCGAAGATATCCGAGTCTTATTGTATAAGAATGGTTGTCCCCCATAAATTTGAATAAAAACAGGATACTTGTAAAAATATAAGTCAAGCCATTTTTCTTGTAAAAAAAAATTTACGAAAAGACGCATGTGTTGACGACAAATTAAAATAAATTTGAATAAAAGCACGCAAAATTACGAAAATACGTATGTGTTGACTCCCAAAGTAACAAAAATTTGAATAAAAACGCACAATTTCGTTGAAAATCTTTACAAAGCGACTTTATAGTACCGAAAAAAAGATGTAAACGCAGTTTTTAAAAGTTATTTCTAAGTATAATTTTGCAAACGTTTAACAAATAAACCGTAATTTTTTAAAGTACATCACACAATTATGAAACCGTAGCTCAATTTATATGAATTTTCGATACTTTGTATGTGAAAAATAGCTTCAAATACTAATATTTGAATAAAAACATGCAATTTCCAAAGCATTTCGTTTAAAATTTTAGAAAATCGACATCATCTCCCATGAAAATTTATAAAAATCGGCATCTTGTCACATTAAATTCTGCAATTCTCTCTCTCTCGAGATCAGAGCTTAAATCTGACGCCTTAACCATTCGGCCAACCTGCCTCTCTATATAAACGAGCACTCTCTGCATAATTAAGAAAACATATAGTTTAAAAATCCTTCTACATGCAATTTCATACAATATTTCATATAAATTAAACCATGTACAAATTTCTAAATCGGTTTTGATATATATTTTATCGAAAGACTTGACCCTCAGCTGCCGTTTAATTATTTGTCGTGATGCGCCATCGCTGAATTTTACAAGTGCCATCCTGTCTGCGATGTGACGCATGCAGTGTTTCCATACCTTTTTATTTTAAAATTTTATAAAATCAGAGGTCCAAACTGCAGCCGCACCAGGTAACAGAGTATAATGGTTTAAAACGTGTTAGTGCGGCATCAGTCGGGCCTCTGCTTTTATAAAATTTTAAAATAAAAAGGGATGGAGACATTGCGTACGTCACATCGCAGACAGGTTGGCTCTTGTAAATTCAACGATGACGCATCACCACAAATAATAAAACGGCAGCTGAGGGTCAAGTCTTTCGATAAAATATATATCACAACCTGATTTAGAAATTTGTACATGGCTTAATTTATATGAAATATTGTATGAAATTGCATGTAGAAGGCTTTTTAAACTATATGTTTTCTTAATTATGCAGAGAGTGCTCGTTTATATAGAGAGGCAGGTTGGCCGAATGGTTAAGGCGTCAGATTTAAGCTCTGATCTCGAGAGAGAATACGGGTTCGATTCCCGTATCTGCCATATTTTTTTATATATTTATTATGAAAGTCTTGATTTAAAGCTAGTTTATTCACGACGGCTCTACCAGAACCAACGATTGAGCTCCTTTCGACTAAAATGGACAAAGAGCGGAAGATGTTGATTGTATCGCCGGAATTTGTCCAACGTCTTAAGTCTGGCGATGATGCGGAGAAAAATATATTATCACAGCTTGATGACGAAATGCAAAAAGTTTTAAAGTCCAAATTAACTGATCACGATAAATGGATCCAGTACAATCAAGTGTTACAACGATTCCTTCATTTCACAAACCAGGCGAGGCAGCCAATCAAAATACCTATTGAAACAACCAGTGACAGCCTATCAAATGCCGTTATTTTATCTACACTTCCCAAAACTTTTAAGAAAAAAGCTGAAGTTTTCCTACGTATTTTGAGTACCTCAAGCGATGTGAGCTGGGATCACAAGGGTACCGTTACTATAAAGGGTAAAATTTTACCGGCGTCTAACATAGTCGATTTAATTCACGACACTCTGCGGCCTCGAAAAACTATTAATCCACCCGGACGCATACAGTTTGCTGATCACATCAAAGACGTTGCTAATGTGCTGCTAGCTAAACCTAAACAGCAAAAGAAGCCAACCCCGGCTGGTACTACAGGAAAAACCGAAATGGAAACTGATAACTGTGAGTCCGATTTAGAATATAAATTAAAAACACCAGCTACTCATCCAAGTCCACATCAAAAAGGTTCAGTCAGAAGAACGCCGATAAGGAAACGCCTCCAAAAAAGGGCCGTTAGAAAAACGCCTCTAAGGCAGGTGTCATCAACACCAAAAACGAAGGGAATTCTAGATTGGGTGATCTTAAACTTTAAAATGACACAATGAAATTCTGATTTTATTACTTGCAGCCTTTTTAATTTGAAATGTTGTGCACCTCAAACTACAGTTTTGTAAATTGCTAGCGAATTTTTAGAAAATAAGACATTCAGCTGTACATTTATATTTATATTATTAAGTATTATACGAAATAAGAACAATATATTTGTTTATTACAAAGTGTTTGTGTTTTTTATTTCTACTCTGCTTTTGTTTTTCACGAATCTGCAATAATTACAAAATCTAAAGCTAAAATATTAGTATTTGAAGTTATTTTACAGTTACAAAGTGTAAAATTTCAAAAAATCAATCTACGATTTCATAATGGCGTGATATAATTTAGAAAATTGTGATTTCTTTTAATTTTGTGCGATACATTTTATAAAAAAAGTGTAAAACATTTGCAAATTTTTCAACGAAATTGTGTGTTTTATTCAAGTTTATGTTAATTTTGTCTATCGAAATGCTTGTGGTAAAAAATGTTTTCAACGAAATTGCTATTTCTTTTAATTTTGAGCGATGCATTTTATAAAAAGTGTAAAACATTTGCAAAATTATGCATAGTTTATGTAACATGATGTCGATTTTTGTAAAAATTTATGTGAGATATCGTGTAATTGCGTGATTTTTGTTCAATTTTCAACGTGTGTTTAGTAAAAATGTCGTTTTTTGTATAATTTCAAGTGACATGATGGCAGTTTTTGTATAATTTATGTGACATGATGTCGATTTTTGTGTAAATTTATGTGAGATGATGTGTGATTGCGTGATTTTTGTTCAATTTTCATCGTGTGTTGAATAAAGATGTCGTTTTTTGTATAATTTCAAGTGACATGATGACAGTTTTTGTATAATTTATGTGACATGATGTCGATTTTTGTGAAAATTTATGTGAGATGCTGTATGATTGCGTGATTTCTGTTCACTTTTGAGTTAATTTGTCGTCATCACATGCATATTTAGTAAATTGTACAAGAATTTTTGTAATAAAAATGCACAAAGAGCCCACATAACTGAAGTTTTGTTTATCGAAATGTAGGTGGTAGTAGATTTTTCAATGAAATTGCGTGTTTTATTCAAATTTATTTTAATTTGTCGTCAACACATACGTCTTTTCGTAACTTTTGCGTGCTTTTATTCAAATTTATTTCAATTTGTCGGCAACACAGACGTATTTTCGTAAAATTTTACTATTTTTTCAATGAAAGTTGTATAAAAATATTGTTTTTTGTCGTTTTTGCAGAATTTAATGTGGCAAGATGCCGATTTTTATAAATTTTCATGGGAGATGATGTCGATTTTCTAAAATTTTAAACGAAATGCTTTGGGAATTGCATGTTTTTATTCAAATATTAGTATTTGAAGCTATTATTCACATACAAAGTATCGAAAATTCATATAAATTGAGCTACGATTTCATAATTGTGTGATGTACTTTAAAAAATTACGGTTTATTTGTTAAACGTTTGCAAAATTATGCTTAGAAATAACTCTTAAAAACTGCGTTTACATCATTTTTTCGGTACTATAAGGTCGCTTTGTAAAGCTTTTCAACGAAATTGTGCGTTTTTATTCAAATTTTTGTTACTTTGGGAGTCAACACATACGTATTTTCGTAATTTTGCGTGCTTTTATTCAAATTTATTTTAATTTGTCGTCAACACATGCGTCTTTTCGTAATTTTTTTTTACAAGAAAAATGGCTTGACTTATATTTTTACAAGTATCCTGTTTTTATTCAAATTTATGGGGGACAACCATTCCTATACAATAAGACTCGGATATCTTCGGAACACGGTAGCTGAAAGCAACGCACCACCCTTTCTTACCTATATGAGTAAGAAAAAGATAGCCATACAAAAAATTATATTAGTAGGCATGTTTAGTTGGCAAATGTCATAATTAAAATTAATCAAGCCTTCTCCAATACTTGCTACTATGTTTATCTCTTTCTTACTCAAGCAATACGTATATCTTCTTATTAGTAGCTTCAGCGTACTTATGCGAACGTTTTGTCCGTCCGTCCGTCCGTCCGTTCGTCCGTCCGTCCGTCCGTCTGTCTGGATCGCCTGTAACTTTCGAACGGCTACGGATATCGAAATTTTGAAAGGGGGCAAAGTTGTTGCTAAGGTCCCGAGCACCTTCATGCGCTATTTGGTTTTGGCGAAAGGTGGCGATTTTCCACTTTGCAAAATTTCCAAGGATTTTAGCACAGTGGCGGCTTGTCCACTTGGCGCCATCTACAGAAGTTCGGTGGTCACGTTTTGAACTACACATTCTGGGTGCACTATAATACTTAATGTTTTCGCAGTGCTGAAGCTACTCTTTAGACCTGTACTTGAGCAGTTTATTCATGTTATTGCTGATATATATAATTGTGACCGACAGGCAACGACCTGTTAGGCCATGTGAGGATGACGAAATAGAAAGTTCTGCAGAGTCGGTGATATCATAGCAAATTCCATTGTCTGTGCTAACAATCAAGTTAACTGAAAACGCGTCCGGGGCAAAAACCATTGCGAATAATTACACATTTTATGTTGAAAATTGAAAATAACCGCCGCGTAATTATGATCTCGCAATATAAAATAAGTAATTAATTTTTGAGTATATTTTTAAACTATTTCAGGACTATATTCGCAGATCCGAAGTGCAAACTTTCACTGGCTGTTTGTAATACCGGGCCTAACGATAAAAATAAAATAATTAATTATGACGAAATCACGCGCGAAATCAATTTTTAAAAATTGCATCTACCTTTAATCACATCAAGCTGCACATTTCAGTTCTTAAAATTTAAATTTTCGAAAAAATAAGTTGTTTAAAATTCGAGCGGCGTGACGGCAGAGCTGTGAAATGACGTTTTGTTCAAATCCTTTATATTCAACAGGACTCGATAGCTCAGCGGTAGGGTTTTAAGGCTGCTGGCCAGAAAACTAGGGTTCGAATCCCACTTGGGGCCCGACGCAAATAGCTTTTTTAAATATAAATAGTCCTTCTGTGAATGCAAGAGAGAGACAGCAGCTTCGATGAGGGAGACGGGAGATTTACGAGTTTAAAATTCAAATATTTCCGCGCAAATTCAAAATTAAAAACGACTACCGCGAGAGGTGCGCGCGCAGAAAACCAAGATAGCCGACACCCCCGGGAAGTTTAAAATAAAAAAATTGAACTTAGAAAAAAAAATCTGAAAATTTAAATTCAAATATTCGCGCCAGAAAACCAAGATGGCCGACGTGTAATTCCAGAATCAAATTAAAAATGGCCGCGCGTAATTTAATCGGAAGCTAATGCGTAATTTAATCAGTAGCACATATGAAAATTAATTAGATCACCCCGCGGAATTAATTAGGTCAAACCGCGGATTTAATTCGCGGATTTAATTAGGTCAATTAATTTGATTGCTCCAGTTTTGGTGCCGCCCTACTACTTATACCTCAAAAGTCAATTAATCATATTCGTGCAAGCATAAATCAGTGTTCCATTTAACTAATGAAGTCTCTAAAAGGTCTGTACAAATAATTACTACAAATTTCTGAGGTAGAAACAAATCGATTTAACCAAGTTTAAATATATGCAAAAGTTCATTATTTCAATAGTACCGAACTTCAAAATTCTTGAAAAAAAGGTTTTATTGATATAACAACGTGCTTTGAGCGGTTCGCTTGATAAATGACTTATTGTGGTAAAGAATCACATTTTAGTCTCATTTGATCCGTCATATCTCTGTTATTTCATTTTTTTTGTTATCTTCAACAGTTCATACATAGAAATACAATACAAACACTCGAGCGTTAAGGCAGTGTCTCAGCTGTAGGCTATCTGAAATAAAGAAAATCAAAAGAACAAAATTTCTTCAACGAGTAAGAAAGATTTATTAAACCAGCGATGTAAAAATACAATAAAAAGTAAAAAAAAAATAATATTGTTCTTTGGTGATTGTATTGAACATCTACTGTAATTTCTTTCACGCAACTACGAATAACCACAGCTGCTAGCAAAGGTTCAATTTCAGTAACTGGGTTTTTTTGATTTTTTATGTCAATCTTGTATCACTATACTATAATCGATGGTTCCTACTTCTTGAAGGAATTTTGTCGTGCGCAATTACCGATGCCTACAGCTGCTGCAGGAGCTGTATTTTTTTATCTATAAATTGTTAATGATGCTAAAATAGAACTGTACCAAATATGAAACCAATCGCTCAAACCGATTAAATATTGGCACACACCTTTAAGAAACACCGTGTTTAATCTGCCCAGTAGGAGTAATTAAATAGACCAGATAGCAGTGAGAACCTTGAAAATTGAAATTTAATTCGACCAGCTTAATTCGCAAAAAATCCGGCAGTTTCGTCTTCAAATGGAAAGTTAACCTGCAGCTCGGGTTTACCGAATGCACAAAACGGCAATTAAATTAGTAACTGCGCTGTTGTGTCGGCTGACCTTAAACATTACATCACCATTTCTCTACTTGGGGCTACAAAAGTCATAAACCTAATGGCCGCGCTTCGTAAGCCCAATTTTAAAGTAGCTTTACAGCCGCAACTACTTTAATTACATTTTGCTGCAATAACCAGCTGCGGTCCATCGCTCTGATACAGAAACAAATCAAAGAAATTACCTTTAACCCTAGAGTACTAACATGATTTATGCAACACGAGTACTAACATCGGTCTGTAAGACCGAATTCAACAAAAGCTGATTTTTATTATAATTTTTTCATTTTTAATTTATGTTTATGTTTAAAAAAAACACTGAAATACCTTTATTGCTTTATTTGAAAATAATTTTACAAAGAAAACGTAAAGTAACTGTAACTGATAATAAAATTAATATAAATACTTTAAAACTACAACGCTATTTAGTTCTCTTGGGGGTTGCCATTATTGACATGTCCAACACATCCTCTGCACATTGCTATAACGTGCTCAAGACACAAAAATTTATTACACTGGATACATTTGTACTTTGTCTTCCGGTTTTTCTTTGTATTGCTTTTGCAATAACATCTACCAAAGGGTGTGTCTTGTTCTTGAATGGCAGAATGTGGCTCAATTTGGAACATTTCTTTAATCCTCATACGGGATAACTGTGGCACTTGTTGGATATAAGCACGCCGTTTTAGATGAGCCGCAACCAAATCAGTCGAAAGTTTTTCTAGAAAAAATCTTCGAAGCATATTTGACTCTGGATTTTTTGAATTAAAAGCTGCAAAGGCGTTTGTGCCAGCTATGTTTAGTATGCGATAAAAAATTACCATAGGCCATCTTCTGGTGTTTCTAGCACAATTATAGCCGGCACACAGTTTGTCGACTATATCGACACCACTTTTTGTATGATTATACATCATAATAATATCTGGTTTTTCCGTAGTTTCGTCAAGGCTGTCGTCGTCATGCATAGTTGACAGAAGAAGAACATTTTTTCCTTTTCTAGGAATATATCGAACTAATGTTCCGCTTTGGTGGAAACCAAACATACTTGAGCCTACTGGTCTACTTCCCGACACAAATTCAGGGGGTAGTTCGCGTTTCTTCTTTTTTATGGTACCTACCACCGTTAATTTTTTCTCCAACAAGCTTTGACATAGTGGAAAACTGGTAAACCAGTTATCCATCGTAACGTTTCTTCCAGTATTAGCTATAGGTTCTACAAGACGTTCCACAACTGCTTGTGCGCTGTTGTCAGTCAAAAATGGTCCAGGAGGTTGCTTTCCGACGTACACTTCCATGTTGGTGGTATAAAAAGTTTTGGCATCAACCAAGGCAAATATTTTGATACCATATTTATCTGGTTTGCTTGGTATATACTGCCGAAAATTACATTTTCCCCGAAAAGCTGCGAGCATTTCATCGACAGTAGTGTACTCTGATGGCGTATAGTTTTCTTTGCATCTCAAAACAAACAAATCAAACAGCTCTCGAATTGCTGCCAACTTATCTGTATTTTGCCTCCCTGGACGAGTATTTTTGTCAGCAAACCTCAAATGTCTCAACAAAAATCGAAAACGTTCTAATGACATTGTTAGCCTGAACATTTCAATTAAAGTAGCGTTAGTTTTCCACAAATCTTCTGCATTTAAATGGTTGGTTTTTCGTATTGCAGAAAGGTATAAGAGACCTAGTAATGCCTTGATTTCGATTGCATCTGTAATAGTTGCTGTTCGATATTCTCTAGAATATTGATGCTGTGATATGGACAGGTTGGTAAATTCAACAATAAGATTTATTATGTCATCACTGAAGAAACATGACCAAATGTTCATAATATTATTCGAAGACTCGCTGCTGGTCCTTTCGTGCCTGGCAAATGAATGACAATATTTTTCGCACGGGTTTTAATCTTTTGAGACGGCGGGTGTTTGTTCCATTGTGTAACCTTGTCTTTACCGATAAAAAAGGGATCCGCGTACTTTGTCTTTTTCTTAGGTTGCAAAGGATTACGTAGAACTTCGTCTTCCGGCTCTAGCACTTGTTCCGTATCTGAATTTTCTTGCCTCTCTTCCACATAGTCCTCTTTACTAGAATCTTCTTGATCGTCCCCTTCTAACGAAACATTTTCTTCGTTTAACTCCTCCCATAACCTCAGAAGTCTTTCTTGTTCACGTTCGTAACTCATGTCTAAAACAAACAAATAATTACTATGTCATTTTACTAAAAATATTAAAAATAACCTTTTTTTGTAATTTTTACAAATATATTAACATCCATACTAACACAGGTCTATGAGACCGAAGTGATATAAAACCTGCAAAAACGCTGACACACGCCATCCACGTAAACAATAATAGTTAGGACACTTTTTACACAAACAATTTATCACCATGGTATTTACAAAAAGTATGTAAAAAGACTTACCTTTTCTTCGCAAATCTTTAACACCAATACTAACACAGGTCTATGAGACCGAAGTCGCATAAAAGTAGCAAAAACACTCGAACGCACCTTAAACTGCGACAGTCGACTACTAACTAACGGAAATTAAGATAGCGGAGCGCTCAACCGTCAGGGGCGCGCAATTCCTGTATATTCGGGAAAAATAGTGGGGAGTCGGTGCGTGGGACCGAATGTTAGCACTGGAGGGTTAACAGCCCCACGACCACAGTTAATCAATGTAAACATTTGTAAAGCGTGCTTCCGCATAATGTATGTACTGGCTGCTCTACAACTCGTACTTACGCAATTTATAATATGAAAACACGGCTACAGCTTCGCGTATTTATAATACATTTAGGTTAACCGTTTTCTGCAGCGAACTAGAAACGATAAAACCAAATTTTAATTGCGGAAATTTTTGCTTTTAATTATGCCGCTCATTTTGCAAGCCAAATTGAGGGTAATTAATTCAATATTATTCCAGATCTTAGCTCATTCCCTCACTTTTCTCCTTACCTTTAAAAATTTTATGGCTTGATGTAAGGTATACGAAGCAATTATACTGCTTGTTTACATCCATAAAATTAATAATATCGGAATTTACGATTACGTTTATAGTTCGTAAAACTTTGGCCTTGATTTCACAATCTGGAAAATTCGAGAAAATTAAACTCGCAAGATTAACATCTGGCAATTTATTAAAATCATAAATTTTAAAGAATTTCCAGCTTCTAAATAATAAAGCAATTAGAAAACGGCTTTTATTGCACTATTGAGAATTCTAAAGAAATGAAATCTTTATCTGGGGCACTGTGAAAATTTTTAGAGTTACACATGGTTCTCTATTATTTAAACCCATACTGACTACCACTTTAAGTGTCAAAATGGCATAAATAATAACAATTGTTTTTGTAAAGAAGTATGGTTTAAATAAATCGTAGAACAATTGAATTAAAAGCTACGCCAAACGCCTAGAATTAAGTGACAGCAGCTATCTTAACGATTGATTCTAGACATTCTCCTAACTAGCAGCTAAGGGTAATAGTTATTTACCATACAAGTGGTGTCATGTGGATATTACCTACTAGAGAAGGGATTTGACCCACAAGACAGTAGGCCGTGTAAGCTAATTTTCTCGTGTGGGCAATACCTCGTAACACAACGCGTGCATTACAACATTTTATCCATACCTCTCGCCTGTTTTGTTCGTCAAATAAATAAATAAATAAATAAATAAACTGAGAAGAAACATCAAAACCAAAATTTCTGTTTGAAATCACAGTACCTGTTTGTTTTAACCCTTTCGGTTGCCAGGTGGCATCAGAACACAGATGACGTTAAACATTATTGTATAAGTCAAAACTCACTAGCTGAGTTATGGTAATCAAAAAGTCACTTGCGTGTAATATTGCTATTGGAATTGTTAAAATCGCTATAGTTATAGCGTATTTAGTCAGAGGTATTGGATAACTTCTAGAAGGAAAACTCTCCTATCACGAGAATTTAAAAAAAATATACTTACAGTGTTGTGGAATGAAAAGTCAAGTTATATTACTAAACCCAGAACTTCAACATCTAGAATTAATAATGAAACGCCATTTATAGGAACAGAAATCACTTACTGAGTAACAATAAAAGAAATTAATAAACCTGAACTAACGTAAGGATCATAACAAATGCTGAAAATGCTCACTCCCTTCTGATCATATTTTTTAATTTGTTTTCTCATTTCTTCAGGAGCATATTGGAATTGTACAAAGAACAACCTCTCAATCACAAACAGTCTGTTCCCTCACCACCCAAGACGAAGATACATTTGGACATCCCCAAATGGACTACACAGAAACCAAATAGGTTACATCATGATAAAAAAAACAGATGAAAAACCAGTGTGATAAATGCAAGAACCCTTCCGGGTATGGACTGTGGCGAGGATCATAAACTGCTCATGATAGAAATGAAAATACCTATAAAAAAGAAACAAGTATAGATAAAAAACTTCCAAAATTAAACAACGACAACATAGAGCGCTTCAGACAAAAACTGGAAGAAAACGTAGACGCACTGCCAGAAGAAACAGGTCAGCTAAACGAAGAACAAATGTGACAAGACATCAAAAATACCATGTTAACAACCAAGGAACAAGTGCTACAGGATTACTCACAAGAGATCAAAAACAAACAATGGATGACCAATGAAACCTGGCAGCTGGTGAACCGCAACAAGACTACTCTAAATGGACATGAACAAAGAAGAAAAAAAGAAAGAACGAAAAAGACTCAATCTAAAAATACAAATACTTAGCAGACGTAATAAAAATGAGCACTTACGAAAAACGTGCAACGATATGGAAACGCTACATAACAGAAATGAAACAAAAGGAATGTTCCTCAAAATTAAATAAATAACCATAGGAATAAACCTAAGAAATGAAAAATAAAAGATAAGGAAGGTAAAATCGTCACGAAAATAGGGGATGTAGTAGAAGTATGGCTCCAATATTGCAACGAGTTGTATAAGGATGATAAACCAAATCAAGCAACGATCCAACTTTCTCCCATCACACAAATAGAACAATAATCTGGAATAATGAGAGCTGAAGTGGTTCAAGCCATCCAAAAACTAAAAAATAATAAAGGCACACGGCGCAGACGATATATAAACGGAGAAATGCTAAAACAACTGAGCCAGAAAGGAACTGATATCCTACACAAAACATGTAACAAAATATGGCAATCAGGTCAATGGCCAACGTACTAGACTACATCAACATTCCTCCCCCTCCATAAGAAAGGGTCAAGCCAAGAATGCAACAATTATTATAGAACCATTGCATTAATCTACCATCCTAGCAAAGTTCTGTTCTAAATCGTATTACAACGTCTCAGACACTTCCTAGAATGGCAAATCCCTAATGAACGGGCTGGTTTCGTTAAAAATAAAGGGAGGGAGAAAATTATGAACATTAGACAAATCATAGAAAAAGCAAGAGAATGTGTTTCGTTGACTACAGCAAGGCTTTCGATTGTGTGAACTGGAACCAGCTATGGACTGCACTGTTAGATATGGGAACTCCTCAACATCTGGTTATCTTACTGAAGTAACAAATAACAAGGCAATTGTCAGGATAGACAGAAGAGACTCTGAATACTTTAATGTACAGCGAGGTGTCCGTCAGGGCTGTGTGATTTCGCCTTTGTTGTTTAACGTATATGGCGAGTTCATATTGAGAAGAGTTCTGGGAAATTGGGAACGAGGAATAGTAATAAGAGGAAAGAGAATCAACAACTTGCGCTAGGCAGACGACACGACTTTGATCGCAGAAGACGAACAAGAAATGAGGGAACTCATCGCAAGGGTGTAAGAAGAAAGCCTAAGATGTGGATTGAAACTAAACCGTCAAAAAACTAAACTGATGACAATTGATCAAGGAAGCCACATAGAACATGTACCAAACATAAAAGATATAGAGAACGTCAATGAAATAGTATACCTTGGGGCACAAAAAGATGGCAATACGTCCACCGAAATCAGAAGGCAGATAGCACTTGATAAAAGCGCGATGTCGAAGCTCACCAAAATCTGGAAAGACAAACAAGTAACAAATAATACAAAAATAAGACTTGTCAATACGTTAGTATTTCCGATTGCATTATATGAGGCCTAGACTTGGACTCTAAAAACAGCAGACAGAGCAAGATTCGACGCGTTTAAGATGTGGTGCTGGAAAGGTCTTTTAAGAATACCATGGACGGCTTACAGAGCTAACGTCTCCATTCTTGCAGAACTACATATAAAAAAGCGACTATCAACTGTCGTCAGGCGAAGAATTCTGAAATACCTCGGACACATAACACGAAGAAGAGACGACAACCTGAAAAAACTTCTAATTCAAGGAAAAGTAGAGGAAACCCGCCCCAGAGGACGCTCTTCGAAACGATGAATGGACTAGGTCAAAGAAATAACAGCTACAGAATGACATCGCCATTTCAGCGACATGACAAGGCAACTTGAGATCACGACATTTCATCTATGAAATAACCGACTGGAAAGAGAGATATTGGAATTGTTGAAGTGACTTGTTAATTCCATGACCTTCTTCTCCAATTTTAAGTTTAAGTTCGTTTAAAGTTTTCAAAATGACTTTTTTCAAATAAAGCCCCGACAAATCCAAAACAGCCATATCACAAGAGTCAGGGAGACAAGACGTGCAGTATTCCTACTAACGATACAGTCATCAAAATATTCACACAATAAATTAATATTGAGAACAAATGATATGAAAGTCCTAAGATGTATAACTGGAAGAACATTAATGGACCGAGTGCACAATCAGCAAATAAGAGAAGAATGTGGGGTTGAAGACATAGTACAATGGGGTAGAACAAGAAGTCAAAAGTGGAATGAACACATCCAAAGAATGGAAGAACACAGGATTGCCAAAATTTGTAAAAACAACACTCCCCACGGAACACGCCCAAGAGGTACACCACTGAAAAGGTGGAAAGACTCCTGGACCTCGACATCACAAGAAGCGGCTTAAAACTTGAAGTAGAACAGGACAAAATCCTATTAAGAAGAATAAGTAAGTAAGTAAGTAAATTAATTGTATGTGCAGCAGCACTTAAGCTGCCAAATTCGTTTTGTAGCTAATTCTGAAATGTGGTTGGCAGCACTGCCATCTCACTGTCTATCTTCCAATTAAAAATTATAGTTTATGTCACTGTACTCAAAAGAATTCCACGTGCTATATCGTTTACTCTCTGAACTGAAATTAGTGAGAAAAATACTGAAAATACCCCCAGATACGTAACTAGGTTGTACTTTTTGACGTAACTTGTTGAAATGTTTGCTTTACAGCACACTTCACAGTAATATGCAATACAAACAAGAACGGAAAATTCTTAGTAAATTATTTCTGGAAGTATGTGAAGTAGATAGAGACATTTACGTAGACTCAACGATGATGATGAACCAGATGAAGTCTCTCAATGTGACGCTACCTATATGAATAAAAGCCATGAATCTGATACCTCTGAAAATGGTATGAATTATGGTGAAGAAAGCCATGGAAGTTGAAATGCGAAGCCTGGTGACTCCAATTTATTTTATTTATTTATCGTTTCAATTGTTTATGATTTTGAAAGATTCGTGATGGGAGTAAAGGTGAACAATCTGGTAGCGTATAGAATGACCAATAGTCTGGCACGTCGTTCCAAGATTTCATGCTAGAAAAAACAAGACAATAAGGTAGAATAAAACTGTAGATCCTATAACCGTCAAGGCAGGAAGACAACACATTGGGGGTCATATTTCAGGAGCAGAATTACACGCTAAATTTTCTTTATATTTTCTTTTTACTTTGCTTATAAAGAATGCTATTTTATTTAATTATCAAATGCACTAACATAGTCATTGAAGAGACCTTCTTCTTCTTTTTAGACAAATCTGTCTGGTCTTTAACCACCACCGATGCTATCACTCCATCGCTTCTTGGGTCGTCCTAAGCTTCTTCTTCCTGCTAGAGATCGATCTCTTACTATTTTTATTATAAGCGTGTTGTTCATCCTATCAATGTGTTCGTTCCATTCTTGCCTACGAGGACTGCCATCTCAGTTGTTTCTAACATTTGTCTTGTTTTTACTGTTTCAGATCTTACTTCGGCACCATACGTCATTATAGGTCTCACCACTCTTTTATATACTCGTATTCTGGTTTTTGTGTCCGTAGTGAGATACTTATTTTTCCATATGCTATTATTGCGCCACCCTGAAATTCTGCTGGCTTTTTGAATTTGTTCCCTGACTTCTGCTTGTACATTACCTTAACTGCTTATCTTGGTGCCTAAGTAATTTATATGCATAACTTGTTTTATTATTGCAGTATCTACCATTAATTTGCACCTTATGGGATCTTTTGCAATAACTATTGATTTGGTCTTTTCTGTAGATATTCTCATGTTGAATCTCCCTCCTACCGCTTTAAACTGCATCAGAAGCCTTTGGAGGTCATCTTCGTTTTCAGCTATTAGTATAGCGTCGTCTGCATAGCATACAATCCTTATACTATCGCTGCCCATCTTGTAACCTCTGAGATTTTTGACACCGTCAATAATTTTGTCCATTAATAAGTTAAATAAGAACGGGCTCGAATACCTTTACTAAATGGGAT
Organism: Agriotes lineatus; assembly: GCA_940337035.1. Classification (NCBI taxonomy): domain Eukaryota; kingdom Metazoa; phylum Arthropoda; class Insecta; order Coleoptera; family Elateridae; genus Agriotes; species Agriotes lineatus. Next base: position 132,077,367 of record OW679195.1, on the reverse strand, counting down.
GTGATCTGATATATTTCCATTTGCTTAAACTTTCACGGTGTTGTGATATATATCTCCAACTATCCGTATTAAAGTAGTAAGAATTTGTCGTTCTGATAATATGTCTATTACATCGGCTAGCTTAACTCTATCAAAATCTTTTCAAAATTACCAGGCACATAAAAGTGGATTTGTTGAATTCTAATGCTTTTTCTGTGATTTGTTTTATTATAAATATGGCATCTAAACAAGATCTACCGTAGTCGAATGCAGGCTTTCACGGCCGTTGTCCATAATGATAGGTTCTTCCGGGTTATGCCGTGGTCGTCGATTTGAACTTGACGTTTCGCTACTCATACTGTCAGCTTCTTCAGAAGTTTTCTAAAGACTGATGTTGGTGCCTTTTGCTCCTGGTTATATACCGAGGAGCCGTTACGGTTAGCTGCTCATGTAGATCTTATATGTTATTCGGATTTGTCGTTTTTCCGCTTGGTTGCTCAAGTGAAACTTGTTTATGGATGGATTGGTTTTGCAGAGCTACCTTCCATGTGCTTCTAAGGCGATAGCGTCTTCTCGATTGAAATTGTTTGGATTTTTAATAATTTCTAGGGATTCCCGAATAACACGGGGGAAGTATTTTTTAGTTCTGGCTAGTATATTTACGGAGTCGTAATTTATTCTGTGGTCCCCTGGTCCTAATAAGTGTTCTGCGATGGCTGATTTTTGTATGTTTCCAAGTCGTGTGCGGCTCTGGTGTTCTTTTATTCGACATTGGATGTTTCTTCCCGTTTGTCCGATGTAAGATTTACCACAGGTACATTGGAGTTGGTAAACGCCTTCTGTCTGTAGTCTGGGCAAACCAAACAATTTCAATCGAGAAGACGGCTATCGCCTTAGTAACACATGGAAGATAGCTCTGCAAAACCAATCCATCCATAAACAAGTTTCACGTGAGCAACCAAGCGGAAAAACGACAAATCCGAATAACATACAAGATCTACATGAGCAGCCAACCGTGACGGCTCCTCGGTATATAACCAGGAGCAAAAGGCACCAACATCAGTCTTTAGAAAACTTCTGAAGAATCTGACAGCATGAGCAGCGAAACGTCAAGTGGAAATCGACGACGGCGATTTATTGTCATGGATAACGATCAGTGTGTGTGTGAAGTAGGAGAAACTTTGACTGAGATAGGGGTTAAAAGACTTGGAGAATTCAGCATGAATGGTTATACATAAGAAGACCATTTGTGATTATAAAGTCCACGTTTCGATTTAATTTAAATCATTATCAAGACCTGTTGCGTAATTACACCTATAATAAGTGACATTTATTTATTACATTAGAAAGATCTTACCTAAATTACTATATGGTACCGTTCCATGAATAATGAATAAACACGTATAGATTGAATGGCTCCACAAAACATAGGGAAAAGCCGCAGATCTAAAAGAAATGATACATGTATAAGCCCCAAATTTCCTGCTTCCAGGTCACACATTAAAAAACTTACTACACATATAAAACTATTAAAATTAATTAATTTTTACATTTACGCCAACAAGGCCGTCGATATGATAACAATTAACATTCTAAATAGTTGAAATTTGCTTTTACGCGCATTAGCAATTGTCAGAAGGTTGGTGTCTGCGCAAAATGCATCTAGTTATCTTACATACAAGGGACTCTCCAAGTAAAATTGAAATAAAACATTTTTTATTATACCTGCATCACAATCGCCGTTTAAAGCACACCTGAGAGTGCGAAAACAGGCGATTAAAGCTGTCCGAGCCTTAAAGGTTGTCAAGGAAACGACTGAATGCAACAACGGACGTGGACGAGACAAAAACGTAAACAATTCTCGTATAACTATAACTATAGTAGCAATATTATTATGCTCTCTCGATTTATCACGACAAAAATTATTTCTAAGTTTTTAGTGCGTAATATATTTCCAATATTTCAGGTATAATAAAAAATAGCGTAAAGCATTCGTGGATAACTGGTCTTTAAAACAAGTGCTCTATTTCGAGCACTCCGGCTACGCCGTCGTGCTCGAAAACTCGCGCGTGTTTTAAAGACCTTGTTATCCACTCATACTTTAATATACTATTATTAATTATTTAATCCTAAATAAAACTCACTTATCGTGTTAGGCTTCTAGCTTACAAGTAGCTATACTCTAAAAAACAATCAGGTACCTAAAGAGTCAAATAAAACATAATATATCAATAGAATATTATAATAACGAGGCTTTAATAACTGGTACAATTGAATGAAACAACAATGTCAAAATAAATAGCGTCCTGAAATATGTTAAAGTTCTAGCTACTATAATGTGTTGTTTCATTAAATAAAGAACTTACTATGAACGATTAATTACAACGCGACGCTACAAATAGACAAGTGGACTATACACAAACAAAATTGCGTCACTTACCTTTAATTCCTCCTAAGTACAGGTACGTATAGATCTCAGAGGCTAGTGGTTTCGTAACGCTGAATGTAGGGTTCGAACATCCAATACAAAATATACGCGTAATGCACTACGAAATCGAAGTATGTACACCAGTTGAATTAGCCAGCTACAACAAGAACGAGCTCTTCGATAAATGGAGACTAACTAATTTTAGAAGAAAGAATCATGCACCTTTTTGGAGGGTAGGACGAGAGGGCCCTAAAATTTTAGGGTTTCCAGGAAACTGAACCATATGTTAGAATACAGGAGTGTCACAACTCAAAAAATGCAATTCACAACAAAAACAATTTTAAACTAAAAGGCGAATACTAAACTTTGAACACAAGCTACTGTCCCGAATTCGTCTAAAGTCGGGATAACTGGCAATATTTTTAGTCAAAAGACTAAAGCTACTGTTACGAGATTAATACGACACTTAAGTACAAATACTTGCATTTATTTTCTGCCGTTTACAGAACAACTTAAGTTTAACACCGTTACTAAAATTTAAGTCCAGTTTGACCAAGAAAACTCGGTAGACGTTCTCAAATTTCCAAATAAACCTATCAGAGCAGTTCTAAATTATGGACTTCTGTCACGTAGACGTACGCTCTAAGCGGCACGTAGTTCTCCCTAATTTTTTGGCTTACGAGGAAAAGCTTGCATAAATTTGCCCATAATCATTTTGTGGGTTGGAATATTTCCATCTTTCGATAGAAAGGCACGTTTTTAAAGACCGGCTAAATACACGCCTGTTGTAACGTTAATACAACCATTTTGCTTACGAAATTCTACCATAAAATAATTACGATTCAAATTACTTATAGCTAACTAAAGTACAACCGCGTATAGTTCATTTTTACTCAAAACGCAAATCGTAACACTACAAACAAAGAAAAATTTACAGAAGTTGCAATTTACCAACCTTCGTTAATGCATTGAAAATGAATTTTGCTAATTTTCAAGTCTGGCACAAAATTTCCAAAATCTGAAAAAATTACAAGGGATAGAAATAATTTTTTTTTAAATTGTTTACATCTGTATTATTATTGTTTATTTTATGCCACGCGAAACGTTACTGCAAAGTTTGCTGCACAGCGGATCATTAATAAATAATACCTACCACAGTTTTTAACCTTTTTAGCATTTTGTACACTTTAATATTAATTTGCAAAGAGATAAAGATATTGAATTCGATAATACATTTAATTTTTTATATAACTTTAGAAGATGTATTTCTTATATGAGTCATTCTTATTATTACATTTATTAGCTGTTTTAAAGGAGTACTGAGAATTACAAGCTTTCCGATCGGCGGCTTCACATATTATTATTATTCATAGTTTATTTTTTTTAGTGATGAAACGTGCTTTAGTAGCTAATATAAGAACTGGGGTGCAGATGCTTTTAACAGGAGGAACAGGGCAGTGTAAAAAAGGAATTGATGTAATTAGACCTTTGAGTTGTTTAATCGATATGTCATTTTAGTTTGATGTTAATTTTTCAATAAATATATTTTAAACAGATTTGTTGTATGGGGAACTTTTACATTGTATAAACTAAGTAACTTTGCATTTTCCGTATATATACATATGTATCGTATTTATATCCCCATCAATCTTTTTCTATTACAATGTACAAACAGCTGACCCTAACATCCCAACCCTGCCAGTGGTCACTACCATTTTGCGAACAAGTGCAGCGCGGAAATGACCTTTCAATGTTAAAACATTTCATAAAGACATAATGGCAAATATACCTGCGAAGTTTTACTGCATAGCAGATCATTAGGTACTACAATTTTGAACCTTCTCAGCATCTTGTGCAAGTTGTTTTGAAAGATTTCTAAGAATTAAATACCATCCGCTCAGTGGCTTCACATGTTATTGTTTATAGTTTATTTCGTTGGCCCCTGAAACGTGCTTTAATAGCAAATATAACTGGAGTAAAGATTTACTGCTTTTATTAGAAGAAACGGGGCAGTATAAAATAGGGATTACATGCTAATAGATATTGAAGTTGTTTAGCCGATATGTATCTTTAGTTTTGGGTTAATTGTTCAATAAATACATTTTAAAAGGATTTGTTGATTGAGGAACTTTTACAGTGTCTAAACTAAATAACTTTGCATTTTCCGTACACATACATATGCATCTGTATTTATATTTTTAAAGTCCTCACCAATTTTTTCTATTACATTCTCTTACAATACCTTGTTAAGTTTCAGTACAAACAGCTGACACTACATTCCAACCTTGCTAGTGGCCGTCTACGACTGTACCAACAATTTTAGCGCGGCAATGACATCTCCACGAAATATTATTCATGTTAGAGAAAAATACAATTCGACATTCTGTTAGCTTCACACCTTTTAATATATACTTGCAAATTTACAATTTCACAAAGGGAAAGAGAGTTAAGCAAACCACATCCATTTCGTGTATTCTATAAAGTAAATTTAAATATTTAAATGTCTTAGGTATGAACTAGTCATTAAAACATAAAATTAGTGATTATTATTATTCCATATTATAATAAGAAAATATATTTAAACAAGTGATTGCTCTACATCTTCACATCGTACCATTCCCAAATTCAACAAAGTTAATTAATCTTTCAGTATTACTATATGATTGCATCTCACCACGACTTTCTTAAGTAGTTTACATATAAATTTATTTATAAACTCTCATAAACCAAATATAACGCACAAGGATCCTACTACACAAAATTTTAAACTATTAATTTATATTTGCATATTTCCAAAGAACATTTTTCAAACATTCGAGTGCATTACCCTAAAATAATAACTATACGTTATTTCATGTAGTTTAGAGCAAACTGCTGAATAAAATTCACTATCTTTATTCATTTAACAGATTGCACGTTTTTCTTTTATACCAAATAAAAAACCTGCACATCTTGTAGCCACAACAGTAGCTCAATGAGAACCTTTCTTCAATAACAGCGTTAAAATAACGGGTTCCAAGTTTTCATTCATTTTAAAAATAATCTAGAAAAGCAGTTTGATCTTTGCGGCGAGCACAGCGTATTGAGATCTCAAAAAGAACCTCTAACAAAAGTTTCAATAAGAAGGCTCTAAATCAAAGCAATTGTTTTTGATGAAGTTATATTTCTAGAGTAATTTACTTAAAAGCGAAAACTCTATACTGAATGGGAATTAAACTACTAATGATAATAAAATTCGAATGTTGGGGTTCAAGGTAGTTCAAAGTATGAGGAGCTTCTGTTTCTGTAACGTTCCGCTCACTTCTTCAAAAGTGATTTTCTATAGTCTGCCGTTCGATAAATATATTTGTACGTCCCATACTAGAGTTTATGTAATAGGAATGTGATCGTCCAATTTTTATGTTTTCTATAACACAATGATTTTTTTGTTTCCGCTTATGCGAATATAGAAAGTAGAAAATCTCACTACGAAAGATGACCAGCTCCCTAATTGCAAGTTACAGCAACTTTGCCTTCTTTCAACGTTCATAAGAACAGAACGATATTTTTGAAGTATCGCATAATGATCTATCAAAAATGTTATCTTTAGTTATTTTTAAAGATAAAGCCTTGCTTTTCAATTTAACTTACCCTTACACCCAAATATTAATCTAACTTTCTGGAACCTAAGTGGAGATATACAGAATCTTTACAAACATGTCATACATTGGCAAGAAGTATTTCTTACAACGTTCAAAAATTACTTCTGAATAGTTATTACTTTTACTTGACCCCTATTTTAAATAAAACGTAATTTCAACTAAACAAACTCGTAGGCCCTGCGCAACCTAACCTGAAGTTATTTACAGGATCAATGCTTAAATTTTACCCGATGGAAATATATGCCAAGCTGTACTACAAAACATATTCCGCTGGTGCTTATCCAGTAACGTCCGTAAACAAAATTCTCACCCTACGAAATTTCTATATTTTGGACGCATTTTTTAGTTAAATTTAGAGCGTTGGAAAGGAACCGTAACAGAATTCCTGTAAAATTAAATTTTATTAAGGCGGAACGCTGACTGCTCCCAGCATAAAATACTGGATTGTTACTACTTTGCCAAAAGAAAGAGACATAAGATCGTCCCACGAGTACCTATACAAACGGAACATTATGAAATTAGGAAAACATTTTTTAATTACAGAATGTGTAGCCAGACGTGATTTTTAAATTAAATTTTGTTTGTTTCCCTTTTTAGTTACAGCAGTTTCATATTACAGTTACGGAAGCGCATTATTGCATTGTAAGCGAATCTAATGAACAAAATAAACCGTACATTTTTGAGCAAATACTTATTATTGAGTTGTAATATGTAACTGCGAAATTGTTGAGTAAACATTAGTCAGGCAATTTTCGACTCACGGATATGTACTTGCAAACGCTGATTATGCTCATTTCAAGATATATCCAACTGTGGCTCTCATATATGGTGTTTTATTGCACATTGCGCACACTGCCTGTATTCAGTACTGTTTCATTTATAATTTCAAATAAACGAAGCTTTGAATATAAACCTTGGAACGTTTTCAAGAATGTAGATTGTATTTGAAAAACCACATTGTTAGCAATAAATTTAAACCGATTACCAACTAATAGTTCGACCAAATTAGAACAAGACAACCAATTTTGACACAAAAAATATTAACAGATGAATGCAGAAATGTCCATTAATGTAAGACTATCTATAAAAAGCAAATTAACTCCTGAAATTCACATCCTAGAGTAAGATTGTCAAACTAAAAAATGGAAAGATAAAGTAACAATAGAGAAACATGCCAAGTACAATCAATGAATATTCTTTCAGATAATTTAAATACTAAACGATATGTTGACGACACCTAAGTCATTTCAAAATTAGTGGAACTGCAAATACTTCTTAACAATGCACGAATGAAAGCTGTGGTTCAAGAAACTAAATCAATTCTTTTGAACTAAAGATACACCGCTAAACGTAACAATGGCTGAATGTTGCATCTTTTCTGTTTCCAATTCTGAGGCATAAACCCCCACAGAGAGAAACAAAAACAAGGTCGAGTAACGTAATACTACTGAATTTAACTGCCCTACCGCATTTAGCGATTATGGGAGCAGGGCAGGAGCGAGAAAATTGTACCCGCATCGAGAAAAGTAGCTGTAAAACCCGTTATCCAACGCCCGAGGATCCGGTAGAACTCCCAAAGTTTATGTGAAGTGGTCGAATACCAGCAATGCACTATGTTTGGTACAGCTGTAACGTTTACTAATTAAATTTAAACATAATTAATATGTTAGAATTCGAACGTCAGCCGGCATCTTATGCAGCAATTGACGCTTGACTTTAGCGCTCCCGTGAACTTTAAGTCAGTAGTCAGGATGCTTTCCACTGAGCTACCAGCTCCGTCTGATTAAATAATATAGTCTTTTACAGTATACGGTGTCGTTGCCACACGGATTTATTTATGATTAATAGGTGCGTATTAACTTCCAAGGAGATTTGTGCTAAATTGTCGTTCTGCATAAGACACTGTACTGAATTTGAAGTATGGAACGATCTATACTAAACTTTCACTTTTCTAAACTTGATACATAATATACTATTGTCATTTCAACATTATAGATAATAAATAGACTATTTTACTTTGACATATTTTTGTATTTTTATAAAAACCCTTTTAACGTCAAATCATAAAATTTATTTTGTTTATGATTAATAAATCAAAATTGTAAAAACTTATTTTATTTTACGATGGGAAGAAATTAAAGTTATATTTGCTTTGTTGTGTAAAATCTCTGTGAAAAAATAATTATTTATGACAAATAATTTTTATGTTGTCCTAAATAAATATACATGGTGTAAACAAATTATAATTACAATTTTGGAAGAGGTTGCTTAGGTAATTCTAAGACAATAAGTTTTTATTAACACATGCCTTAAAATTCTTGCTCAGGAAACTACTACTCACTCAAGAGGAGACTAGAAGTTAGGTACTTTTTAATTAATACCTTACAAACCGGTACCCTAAGCGAATAGAAATTGACATACGTTTTTGTATTAATACGGTTTTGTAATAATACGATCTACAATTCCACAGTATCCAACAAAATTATTATATATTATTTCCGTGTAATATTTTTTCATCTTTTAACTTTTTTACATTTTTCGACCTCGGGATATGATTTGACACTAAATAAGCTACTTAAATTGTACTCTTTCATTCATTTGTAGAAATACACGTTTAAAACAAGGTCGGGAGACCTCACTCCTAGAGAGCGCGTCCCCTGGACATCGGATGGGGGAAGTCCTGGAGACAGGATTGTCGTGAATATTCACAATAAGCGGCCGTTGACCAAAGGCCAGTTGTCCCGAGGTAACGGGGCCCTCATTGGGTTAATCACCCACACAAAGTATGTTAGATCATTTTCGACCTCTTTCGTTTTGCTCAAAATTACGTTTATTTGTCGCCGAATTCTTACTGATTACGGCCCTGTACCGTTACATTCAAATTCGTATTAGCAGGCATTCAGACGTTTGCGACCTAGAAACCTCGTAAGCACTTTTGGAACCACGTAGTTTATTAAAAGCATTCCCGTCCAGTTTAGATTTCGTCGAATTGTGTCCGTGAATTCATTCTTTGTTTTGCATTATTGATAACCCAGGCTAACGCTAAGTTTTGTGTATTGCTTTTTGTTGTTCTTGAAATTTTATATTTACGCCCGTGGACTTCCGTGCGTGGCATGGCAAGTGTGTGGGAACCGTTTTCTTTGTGCTTTGTTAACCGAGACTTCCCCGAATTCTGCTAAGTCAGATATGACCTCAGCCGCCGAACGCTTTCGTTGTTTGCATTTTCTCGCCTACGCATTTTACGTCCAGGTTTGGGACTATTGAAATAAAGTTTGATAAACCCTTAGTTAACCGTGCATGTGGGATTATTAATTTTGGAGTTCAAAACTTTCTTCCGTTACGTTGTTCTTAAGCCCTGTGCATTTGAAATAATTAATTAGCAGCGAATCCTCGAATAAGACAGTTGTGTGGTGAAGTACACACCCCGGTCTTCGGAGCCGGGGGGTTACGTTGTTTCGTGCTTAAGTAAGAATGTATTGGGTGGTTTTCGCGCGGCAATTAATGGAGTTTCTATCGTGCCGAGGGAGGCAATGTTTTAGTACAACGTATTTGTGGGGCGACGAGGTGTCCTTTCGTTTTGGAGTTCTTGCTCATTGGATTATGAGAAGAACAATTTTGCACTATTGCACATCAAGATAAGACGCTTCTTCTTCAAGCCTCCATTCTCGTATTGGGAAGTTTTGCATCTGCAGATCCGGTTACGTCGTGCTATCTTCACCGCCGCCGTTGGAGATTGTTCGTAAGGGGAACTCCAGCCGAATTTCCGACCTCACCGTCTTCAAAGCTGTGGGTGCTGTAATTGCTGCCGCCGCTGAGCTCCTCCGGATTCCTGCCCTGTAAGGTTCACTGACCACCTGAAGCATGTTTTGACTCGAGGTAGGCCCGATTTTGTTTATTGTATCTTGCTGTGTATTGTTTATTGTATTCCGTCGTGTACTACGAAAGTGCCTGGATGCCTAGTGTAAGCTGCATTTCGTTTTGAACTTTGCGCCGGCTAATATTATAAAGGAAACCTTATTTGATTATGTGTGAGTTGTGGGAAAATATCCTTGTTATGTTTTTTTGTAACAATGTACTTTTTGTTTTGTAATTAGTAGTTAAGTTAACTTTGGCTGGGATCCCGATAACTTATCAGTTAGGGTGTACCGTATGTAAAATCAACTTGAAATTCATTGTGTTTTGATTATTAAATACTAATTTGTTAAAGACAGCCTATTTTACTAGTAGCCTTTGAGAAACCTTTGGGGTCTTCTACCCGTAATTGGCCAAGGCCACCTGTACTAAGTGTAAAGCCAAAACATGTCTCTTTTGAGAAGCAAGCCCTAAGACTTGGGCTAGTGTGTTGATCTTCTAGGAGGGTGGCCAATTTTAAGGTAAGCTATCTGTTTCACGGCCATCCTGCATTTTGTACCAGCCGGCCTGGAGGGAGCTTGGTGAGCGACGGCGAGGAGCAGGCAGTTTGCAGCCAACCCAGTACTCCGTGGGTAAAGCTCTGTGGCATTTCTCGTTTTGGGTCACGAAGGCTGTTAATTTATCAAAACGAGTGGCGTCCTTTGGCAATTCTTTCAAGCAAGCTTTAGGGTAAGTACCCCGTCGGTTTTTCATTCAAGTCTTCGAACTATCCCTTCCCGACTGAGCTAAGCGCGAGTAACCGGAACAACAAAATCTGTTCCAACACTTTAAGATCTGTGATTTCTAGGAAAAACCGGCGAACCCTGTAATTTGTACCCGATTTTTGACAGTGCTCTTGATCAATGTCGATCTGAGCATTTAATACCGTAACAAGTACATAGATTCAGAATAATAACCGGCGCCTCGGAACAGGACTGCTTAATAGGAGACGACCGGCAAGACAACGGATACCAATAGGAACATGGAACATAAAAACACTAACTGGGAAAAAGGTAGAATAATAGAGGAGATGGAAAAGTATAAGATACAGATTCTGGGAGTAAGCGAAGTGAAGAGGAAGGGTCAAGGACTCAAGACACTGGACAAGGAATACACACTGAGATATATATGAAAACCATCCGGAGAAAGAGCAAAAGAAGGAGTGGGGATTATAACAAGTGATGCACTAGAAGCCAAACTAATTAAGTGGGAGCCCATAAACTCAAGTATCATAACAGCTAGCCTTGAGCTAGAAGAAACGGTCGGTATAATACAAATATACGCACCAACGAAAGACGCGGATGCTAGAAACAAGGATCAGATCTATGAAGATTTACAAAGAGTATTAGAGAAAATGCAAAACAAAAACAGGCATCGGTGATTGAAACGCCCGCATAGGAAAAGACAAAAATCGGATATGGAACAATGGGAGAACATGGAGGAGAAGAAACCCTAAACAACAAATGAAATATGCGGCACAAAAATAGTGAAAACAAACCTAAACCAAAGAAGAACAAAATGGTAAAATGATACGGTTAAGAACAAGATCAAACACAAAAAAGAAGCCTGGTGGAAGTTTAAAAAAACAAACAATGCCCAAGATCAAGAAACATGCCGAAGAAAAAGACAAGAGGCAAAGGAAGCCGTAAGAAGAGCCAAACTGTACTCCTGGGAAGAATTCGGAGGAGAAGGAGAAGTATATGGAAAACCAAAAACAGTTTTAGAATGTAGTCAAGAAGCTAGAAGGAAACAGTGCAAAACAAATACGAAACATAAAGAATCAAAATGGAAAATTACAAACGACCAGTGAAAACATACTGAAAACATGAAGGAACTACTATGCAGCGACATTTAAAGCAATGGAAGATGAGAAAGATGTAGAAAGACTGTTAGAAAACCTAGCAAATCGAGAAGATATAGATGAAAATGCGGAAGATAAAATAAGTGAAGAAGAAGTAGGAAGAGTCCTGAAAGAAACCCGAAATGGAAAAGCAGCAGGTCAATTTAGCATACCACCGAAATTGTTAAAAACAGAATCAATACCCCAAGAATGGGAAAGAAACGTAATAGTACCAATTCATAAGAAGGGAGAAACAACTAGCTGCGACAACTACAGGGCGATCTGCTTAGCACCTGTCACGCTCAAAGTATACTCAAAAATTTTAGAAAAATATTTAGAGCCCAGATTGAAGATAAACTCGAAGAAGAGCAAACAGCATTCCGGCCAAACAGACAAACGCAAGATCACATATATACTCTTAGAACCATAATAGAGAAAACAATAGATAGAAACATGAACATATACTTAGCTTTCATAGATATAAAAGCAGTGCCAAGACAACACATATGGAACGCACTAGAGGAACTAGGGACAAATTCAAAATTACAAAGAGTAATCCAAAGCATATACAGCAGCGTAACGGGAAAAGTTAGACTAAACGCAAAGACATCGGATGAGTTTAAAATAGAAAAGGGAGTAAACAAGGCGACAGCTTAAGTCCACTTATTTTCGTTGCCTACATGGATGTAATAATAAAAAGAACCCAGAATCAAAGTAGACCGACAAGGCTAGGGTACCACAACCCAATCCCAGTATAACATATACATAAGACCTGATCTACGCAGACGATATTGTTTTAATATCAGGCAAGGTAAATGTCTTACAAAGAAACATCAAAATATGGAATAACTGCCTACAAGAGGAAAGGAAATAAACAAGAACAAGAGTAAGATTCTACATATCACAAAAGAAGAAAGAGAAGAAAACATAGACGTAAGAATGGACAGCAACTAGAGCTAGTAGGAAAATACGAATACCTAGAAACTATGATCAATAAAGACGGGAAGATTGATCAAGAAATACGAAACAGAATAGCCAAAGCAAGTAGAGTCTACTATCAAATAAAAAATACCTTAATAGGAAAGAAGGAATTAAGCACCACAACAAACTACATCTATACAAAACCATTTACACGCCGACACTCAACTACGGGTCAGAAACGAGGAAGATGCTGGATAAGCATAAATCCAAAATAAGAGCTGCAGAAATGAGATACCTCCGGAAGATAATAGGAAAAACCAGAAGGGATAGGGTACGTAACAGAAGCGTAAGAACGAACAAAAAGTAAAACCTCTAGTAGAAGGTATAGCGGAAAAACAACTAAGTTGGTACGGCCACTAAGGGTCCCTTCTCACGAGGCGTTTTTGCAGCGCTGCAGAGTGGCGCCGCTGGTAGGGAAACATTGTTTTAAATAGACGCCTTCACACGGAGCGTTCAACTTACGCGCGGTGGCGCATTTGAGCCACTCGTAGCAGACTTCCGCTACCAGAAGCGCGCGGTGCTAGTCGCCAGACCCCTTCACACAGCGCGACTCGCAGCGCTACTAGCGGTGGGCGGTGAATCTCGGAAGCGCAGCCGCAGAACTAAGCCAGTGCTGCCGATTGATACATAATTTTGGCAACATCATGCCATAATTTTACGTCAGGCCAACGGCAACACTGACTTTTTAGTTTGTTGCGGGTTACCGTTAAATTCGGTTGTATTGTATGTCCTTGTGAAAATGGATAGGGAAGTTTCCAAAATCGACACTGCGTCCATCTCGATGCACTGCAAGTGACAAACTACCTATTTCGGTTTCACCTGGCGAGCGACTTAGCAGTTCTGCCTGCTACACAGTAGCGCCGCAATAACGCGCCACACAATCGCGTACCCTGCCACTCCACGGCGCCACTCTGCAGCGCTGCAAAAACGCCTCGTGAGAAGTCGGCCTTAGTGCGTACGGAGGAGAAAAGAGTACCCAAGAAATGTTTTAATATGAGACCTGAACAAAGAAGAAAACGCGGTAGACCGAGAATCCAATGGAAAGCATAAATAGATGAATTGGCAAGGAAAAGAGGCAAAACAACCACAGAAATACGGAGAATGGCAAGAGAAAGGAACACCTTTAAGAGATGGATAAAAGACCCAACACCGTGAGGTATAAATGGGAACCAAGAGAAAGAAGAAGAACTTTTTTACATTTTTGGACCTCGGGATATGATTTGACATTTAATAAGCCACTTAAATTGTACTCTTTCATTCTTTTGTAGAAATACACGTTTAAAACAAATTAATTTAAACGTAAAATGCTACAAGAGCTGTTTTACCTATTGTTGATCTAATAACTTGAAAATTACAAAAATTAAAGATCATACATATTTTGCTATATACTTTTATGACTTATAATTTTACGATTTCTCTTATTGCCACAAAAAAGTTAAAGAAGATTTTTTTATAAATTATTGAATGTTGAATCAAATTGCGGAGTTGAAGAGTTAAAAAAGTTCAAGATTACACGAATAGGGCCCACAATCTCGTATTGTGAATGCCACTACTTTAATCATTTTTGTTAGTGTGGTTTTGTAGCCCTTATTCATTGTAAACCGTATGCCAAATTCCATTACCGTAGTAGGTACTAACGGTTTCTGTAATAAATAAAAAGTAAGGTTTAGTCACCACCTTAATGAGTTGTAACTCCCTAAGAAAGCATTGCATGACATTTGTTCGCGGCGGAAATAGCCTGCTTTGCTAACGCCTCCAATAATTTTAAATAAGTAAGTACATAGGTTTATCCTCCTTCAGTAATACCAGGGTCTCTAGTAATACCTGCCTGTATAGATAACACAATCGCTTAACGTTTATTGTTAAAAATATGTCATCTAAGAAATCTATATAAAAAATAAAGGTGAATCTAAAAATTCGAAAGTTACAATAAAAAATGATAAATTGTCTTGTTTAAATGTTTAGAACTTCAATGTTTGTAAAGGAAAACAGTTTAAAAAATAGGGGAGAGCCTGATTAATTGTATCAAGTGTGAAGAAGAAGAAGTATGTATTTATGACACCATAAACTAATAATTATTGTCTTTGCCTCACAAAACGTCTCTAATCAACTGGGTAATTATGAGTAAAAATTAAAAATCGGAAATTTACACAATATGCCTAAAGTGCTTGAAAATGCCTATTGTGGTGGCGTTTCGGTATAAACGCCATTTTCATGTATAAACCCCGTTTGCTTCCATTTTCTAACCAATACATCTTAAATATACCGAAACTGAAGGTGTTTAATTATTATTGATAATTACATAGTTAATTATTGACGTTTTCTGAGGTAATTATATAAATAATTTATGGTCTCATAAATAGATACTTGATACAATTAAATCAGACTGTCCCTTATTTTTAAAATATTTTTTTCATCCTACATGATTAGAAAATCGAATTTTACCATCTCCATACAGACGAGAAAGCGTGCGTTTCTAAGGCTAGCCCTGCAAAACAAACCCCAATGGCTAGGCAAGAAAAAAAATTTCGACGTTTTCCAGTAGGGGACGCTGCAATAATCTATCAAACCAAATTTAAAAGAAAATCACGTTTATAATTAACTTGTTTGCTTTAAATAATAGCTATTTCCCTTTTACAAAAATATTTGCTCAATAAAACTTAATTTTAGCAATGTATTCGTTATATTTTTAATATACAATAAACATCAGATAGATTTCTGTGGAAGCTTATGTCTAACTACGGGTAGATGGCGCTGCAGTTACAAACGCTATTCGATATGCCAAGATTTGCAAATTGTTTTATTATTGTTGAGAGCTCTGTCAATTTCAAAATAATAACCTGGATGAGAGCTATGTTGAAAAAATTATTGCAGGATGGTGTTGTCGGATGAAAAATAATGTGTAAACCATGGGCGGTAAAGTGATTTTCCAGGCTTCAAGAAGTGTCCAGGCTCGCTAAAGCTCGCCTGTCCATTTCTTCTTTCAGCCTGGAAAATAATCACTTTACCGCCTAGGTTTACAATATACTATTCTTCAAACTTAAAAATTGTATACATTTAAGTATGACAATTTCTCATTATTTTACTTCCCACTCCTAATAAGGCGAAAGAAGTATTGGAATCGCGAAAAAAAACCTTCCGAGATTTATTCAGATTTTCACTCTTTGGGGTCCCTAGATGACGAAAAACATGTTTTCTCAATTCCGTCTATATGACCGTCCACATCTCTGTCCCTTCTTCTATCTGCCTGTTTCAAAAGTTTCACTTGCTCGGGAGGTTTCAAATAAAGTCCTTTACTGACTTTTATTGTAACTTTCTTTTTTAAATACACTATCTAAGGTGCCTTCTGGTTTGTGTAATTCCTCCGATTCTTGTAGCTTCGTAGTGGTAGTAGATTCAGCACCCAAAGCTTGGAACTATTCTTAACTTTTTGCACGTCCCAGGACGCACTTCAGAAAACGTAACTTGCAGTTTTATAAGACCTAGTTATTATGCTGCAGGAGTTCGGAAATTGTTAAAGGGGTGCAGGATTGAAGGGTAACGTGTGAATGGCGTAGCCAGGCCTAACTACTCTTTAAGACATTTGAAGCTTATGTCAGTTCACAGATGAACACATTTTAGTATTGAATATTCAAAAAAGTACAGAGCTTAAATATAAAATATTGGTGTCGTGTTTGCTGAACTATGCGACCTAGTAAATTACTTGACAATTGCAAGATCGACGTCTGTAAAAACTCGTTGTTTTCAAACAATAACGCTGCAACTTAACCCAATGAAGTGACACCATTCCTGAGACTTGCGTAAAGATAGCTTGAAATATTACCCATTATGGTTACATTTAGAATTTTCCTCTCTCTCTCTCTCTCTCTCTCTCTCTTTGACATTTTTCCCTTGTTTAAAGGTGTGCTGTACCCAGATTCCAGTTTTTTCAGTCCACCCAATCTCCTTCTTTTAATCTTCTTTCGTCCATGTTCGTCCTTGTTTATATACGTTTTCCATTTCATTTTTTGGGCGACCCCTTTTCATTTTGCCTCGTGGAGACCATTTCAGCACCTATTTTGGCCATCTTTCCTCATTCATACATTGCATGTGCCCATACCGTCTTAAGGCTTTGTTTTCTAATTTCGTTGCAATGGATTTCGTTATTCCCATTCTTTGCTATATAACTGCTGTTCTCACTCTGTCTTGTCTTGTTAGCTGCAAACATCGTTTCATGTAATCGAGCTCTACTGATCTAATTTTGTCTCGCATTTTCTGGCCATTGGCGATATTTTTCCACCGTATGTCACTACACTTTCTACAATGCTTTGAATAATATTCCTCTTGGTTTCAGTCCAGATATTTTTATTCCATATTATTCCATGGAGGGCTCTTGTGGCACATCGACCCATTCCTACTTTTCTTTCCACATCTCTGTCGATTTTGCCGGAATCAGATATTGTGGAATATTTAAATTCACCTTTATATTATATAAATTTCTTAGATGGAGAGTAGACTAGGGTTTATGTGACTGTGTTATCCATACAGGTAGTTACTACTGAAGAAGAATAAGTATATTTACCTCAAATTATACGAGGCGTCAGCAAATCAGGCTACTTGTGTCGCAAACAAATGTCATACGAGTACAATGTTTTCTTAGGGAGTTACGACCCCCTCAAGATGGTGACTAAAAGTTACTTTTTAATTAACTTAATTACTGTAAAGGTAATAGAATATGGAATACGGTTTACTGTTAATAAAGTTTAAAATTCCACACTAACAACTATTATGAAAGTAGAGGCATTATAATTAATACGAGGTCTTCTGCCCTTTCCGTGTAATATTTTTTTAATCTTCAACTTTTTAAGACAACATCACATTTTGATGCTACATTAAATAATTCAGAAAAAAATACTTTTTAATTTATTTGTGGCAATAAGAAAAACTGAAAAAATTAAAAATCATGTAAACAAAGTAATAATTATCATCGAAAATGAGTATTAAAATCTATTATCATTAATGTTTGTCATTTTCAAGTTAATAAGCAATACGTAAAACAGTTCTTCTGAAATTTTATATTTAAATAGATTTTTTAAATGCGTATTCCCACAAAAAAGGGAAAGAATGCAAACTTTATGGCTTATTAACTTAAAATCAAATTCCGACATCGAAAAGTAAAAAAGGTTAAAAATTGAGAAAACATTACACGGAAAGGGCCCATTCCTGCGTATCACGGGCGCCTCTCGTTTAAAAAAATTTTGTTAGATACTGTGCAAATGTAGAGGGTATAATTACAAAACCGTATAATATTTAAATGGGAAAATCTTTTAACGAGCTTCTACGTAGCCCGAGGAAAGAATGTAGTCACTAACAGTCTCTCTATTTACTACACAACGTGCGTATCTACATAGCAATTCTTTTCTATTTTCTATAACCAGTTTCTCTAATATGATACAAATGATGTATTTGAATCTGGAGGTTGTGTCTGTTACATCGTATAGAGAAATCTTGTTTAGTCAAGGACAACGGCTGTAATGTGTGTTGCCTCATCTATACGTATGCTCTACTGCTTCTTTAACCTCATTTCGGTGAACCACAATTGTATAAAATATTATGGTTTTTCTACGAAGTACGTCAGACTTATTTCACATATAATAGGCTTTGTTTCCCTTTTCCAAAAAAGCAGATGTGGTGCCACACCCTGTTACATGGTCAATGAAATGTATCACGTTCATCATTTCTCCAATCTCTTCCAGATATCTTGCAAATATCATACGTTGCAGTGATGTTAGTACCAGAAAGTTTGAGAGTGTATATGATTGTTGTAGGCCTATGAGTATTATCATCCGATCATTAACTATCCCTGCGATTACTACGCAGCTCTAGCTATAATCACGGTATTTTGCAATAAATTGTTACTGGAAACTACTCGTAGAAGAAACAAGAAGAATAGAGCCGGAGACTTTTGTCGACCCATTTACGAAACAGGCCGACTGGTCTATATACTTCAGACATATAGACCAGTCAAATTAGATATTTACTTGACAAAAATACTACCTGAAAAGTGAGCATGTAGTTTTATAGAACAAATCACGTAGAATTGAATGAACTAAAAAGTAACAGCTGAATCAGTAGAGAAGTGATCAAAATTGCGGTCAAAGTAATGAAAAAACGGTTTTTTGCATATAAAAGAGCAAAAGAGCGATGAATTATTTCCAAAAAAAATAGGCTTATGTAGTTTAAAAAAACAAATAAATTAAGCTGTGACGGTCAAAATCGAATCATTAGAAAAAATAGAAATATATGTAACGTTGAAATTTTCAGAACGGATAGTACTCGATGAACATAAAACGTGCGATTTTAAAATTTTCAAAAATGTTGATCACTTTTTGCATAAATCATTTTTTTCGAAAAAAATACGTTTTCGCAGAAATTGATTTACTCATCTTGCAGAAGTCGTACAGTAATCAGCATAGGCTTATTTTGTTCCTTAAGAGTTATACTACCACACACAATATGAGCGCAAATTTTTTTGCACTTCGAAATATGTGCAAATTTAATTTGAAAAGTGATCTTTTTTTTACGCGCACAAAATGTTGAATATTTTTGTCAATTTTAATTGTACCGAAATTACATAAGCACCATTCGATAGCTGTCAATTTTCTCCGAAATTAAAAAAAGATTACAGTACGACCCATAGAAGCCGAAGAATTTGTCTTTTTTAAATTGCTGCACATTCAGTTATTATTATTAGCGGCTGAAATTTGCAGACACTTTAGCTGAAGACTTTTAGTGTAATATAAAAATTATTTCGCCATTATTGACCATGTATTATTTATTGCGAACCGGTTTACATTAGGCGTAGCAAAATGCATGATCGTTCAGAGCGGTGCTCTGGGGCGTAGCGTTAAGCGTTGTAGGGAGAAACTCGGAGTAGGCCGCTCCACTCGGCGTTTACTCGCTCTGAACGGAACATGCGTTTTGCGACGCCTAAAATGTAAACCGCTTCGCAATAAATAATACACGGTCAATAATTGCAAAATAATTTTTATATTACACTAGAAGTCTTCAGCTAAAGTGTGTGCAAATTTCAGACGCTAATATTAATAACTGAATGTGCAGCAATTTAAAAAGAAAAATTCTTCGGCTTCTATGGGTCGTACTGTAATTGCTTTTTAATTTCGGAGAAAATTGGCAGCTATCGAATGGTGCTTATGCAATTTCGGTACAATTAAAATTGACAAAAATATTCAACATTTTGTGCGCCTAAAAAAAAGATTACTTTTAAAATTAAATTTGCACATATTTGTAAGTGCAAAAATTTTTTTGCTTATATTGTGTGTGCTAGTATAGCTCTTGAGGAATAAAATAAGCCTATGCTGATTGCTGTATGGCTTCTGCAAGCTGAGTAAATCAATTTCTGAGAAAACGTATTTTTTTCTAAACAAATTATTTATCCAAAAAGTAATCAATATTTTTGCAAATTTTAAAATCGTGCATTTTCTGCATATCGAGTACTATGCTTTCGAAAAATTTCAACGTTATATAAATTTTTTTTTAAAGTTAAGAACAATTGAAAAATCGGTCATTTTTAGCGGTTTTTTAGCGATAACTTTTTTTCTAATGAATCGATTTTGACCATCGACAGCTTAGTTTATTTGCTTTTTAAACTACATAAGCCTATTTTTTTGGAAAAAATTCATTGCTTTTTTGCTCTTTTATATGCAAAAAACCGTTTTTTCATTACTTTGACCGCAATTTTGAATCACTTCTCCACTGAATCAGCTGTTACTTTTTAGTTCATTTAATTCTACGTGATTTGCTCTATAAAACTACATGCTCACTTTTCAGGTAGTATTTTTGTAAAAAAAAACGAGGTATTTTCGACAAATTGACTGGCCTAATAAGATCAGATAATAATGCATGTCATCAGTAACGAAATTAGAAGTTGTCGATTCCACCAGAGTATAATAAGTTGCATATACTATGTCATTATAGACTTGTATAATAACTAATTGGCCGACGTGACTTTCGCGGTTATAACACGAAGTATACTGAATGTTCCGAAAATATGGAATATCATCTATGAGAATACAATTCTCATGAAAAATGCAGATAGAGCCAAATATGCTTTAGAAGAAACCGTTACCGTTAATGTCAGGCGAAAGTGGGCTAGCCCCCTACACATAGACCTAATTAATCAAAAAATTAATGTAGCTATATTACGTCAAATTTGAAGTTTAACTATAAGTGGTTCTTGAGTTGTGAAGAAAATTCAAAAATGGAAATTGAAGTTCTCGGCATCGTTATGATAAGAGTTGTATACCCCTAGACAGTGTTCTCCCGTTCTTTTCGAAACACCCCGTAAATGGATTCAGCTGAGTAGGGACAAAAATATGTTTAAGAACAAAGCAGGTAGGAGTAATCGATCGTTTTGACTTGGCTTTTTTCTTCATATTATCAATCTACAAATGAGACAGAGCTAAGAACATACTTCCACAAATTTTAGATTGTTCAGTCAGCCACCAAAATGAAGTCCAAGTTCTATTAATAAATATAAAATCTTAGAAGCGAAAACTCCACTGCTTGTCTTTACTTTCTTTCTGCGCTTTACTCCACAAATTATTGAAAATTGTTTTTGTCAAAAGTACATTAAGCTCACATTATTTGCTAATTTGCGTTGCGCCTGGAACTAAAGCCATGCATACCGCATAAGTAGATCCTACAATTGTTTTAATTCCTGAAATAATTCCGTACCTTCGTAATGGCAAAATCATTACGTTAACTCGCTCCAGTTGCTAATGTGATTTTAAAAGCGAACTGATGTAATGAACTAACTGGATTATTTTACAACTCCGGATGCACGAGAAAATTTTTGTATAATCGATACCGAGCCGTTTTCTGTTGCGAGCACCCTCTCCAATTTTTGCGGTTTTGCATTTCCTCGAGCAGGTATTTGGTTAATTTAATTTCCTTACGAATCGAACACGTCCATCGCCCCCTTCGATTGAGCTGTTATACGTTAATAATTAAAACTGCCGTTACAAATTAAAAAGCTTACGTCGCTCAGGCTGGAGTGCGTTTTCCTCTCGGTTTTGACGGGTGGAAGTAACCAAAATAACCGGTGAAATCCGATATGCGGGAGAGCTTCTACGGAATATCAATTAAAAATAATATGACGTTCGTTGATGTTTTAAATCTTTCGGAAATTAATCTCGGCGCGTATGAAATAAATGGGCTATGTATGCAATAACTCGCTGTTTGGTTTGGTAGATCAAGTTGTAACCGGAATCTCCAACTTTCAAAAGTTCTTCTAAATGGAGGATAATTATTTCTGGTTTTTATATAATAAAATGATGGGTTTTATTCATCATCGCTCACTTAAAAGTGACAGAAGAAAAATTTCCTGGAAAATTATATCAGGGAAATTTATTACTCGACTAATGCTCTCTTTTCCAGTGACAGCAGTTTTACTGAACCACTGATTTCATATTTCAATAGTAGCATTTTGCCGAGTTTTATTCTCTCTATACCTACGTAACTTCATTCGAACTAATGCGATTTATTTTTCATGAATTTAGAATCTTATGAAGTTTTAATATATTCCGCCAGCAAACGAAAAGTAATTTGCTACTGGGAAAGTTAATTCGGAGGTCAATACGACGACTGCTTTGCGTTTCGGTTTATGCTTTTATTCCTGAAAGATGATTTTAGAGGAGTGCCCCAACCTCATTTTCTGCGTATCCAATTATTTATTGCCTCTGACTTTAATAATCTCTTAGAAAATACATTCCATCACCTTTGAATGAAATTCACCACAAGAGATGTTCAAAATGAACACACGCACAAGCATATCAGCTTAAAATGACTTTTTCTTAATCCAATTATACAGGGCGTTTCCTAAGTAAGAAATCAAACTTAAAGGTGGCTTATTTTAAGAAGAAAAGCTCCTATGCATGTTTCTTAAATTGCTTCGTTTCCAAAATACAGGATATCCAAGAAACGGAAACAAAATTTAAAATTAAGGAAATTTTGAAAACGAATACAGATATTTAATCAATTTTTGTATACTTATACGTGGTGCTAAGAGCCACTTTTCAGTATCATTTAAAGATTTTCAGGTGCACCATGGACGTGCATATGGGTAATCATATTACACTTTTTAATTAAAGAATAACACATCATTATTTTTCAACTTGATATTTTTTTTAACTTTCAAAAAAAAACTCTGCAAAAACTACTTCTAATCTTTTTACTTCCTTTTACGATAAAGGAAGTATTGGATTCACCCCAATAATTCGAAATTGAGTTTTAAACAGATCTTCAGGTTTTAGAGTCTCCTGAACTCAAAAAACATATTTTTGTTCATTGGTCTGTCTGTCTGTCTGTCTGTGTGGCTGTGTCTATCTGCGAACAGAATATCTCAAAAACGAAAAGAGGTACAGCGCTGAAACTTCATATATAAATTTTGTGTACTATGTAGATGAGACAGCAAGCTTTTGAAGAAAATTATATAGCCGGAAGTAGGTGTTTACTCTACGATTTTTTTCAAACTTAACAATTTTATTACATTTATAATGTGTATTGATGTGAGATAGGTGATTTTCCAGTTGAATACTTCTAAAATGGGTTTCATTTGTTCTTACTTCCCTCGTCTGAAAGACCTTTCCAGATTTCTTCAGATCTTCACGTTTCAGGGTCCCTAGATGAAAAACAGGGTTTCTCAATTCCGTCTGTCTGTCTGTCTTCTGTTGGCGGTATAACTCAAAAAATATTTGTCGGAGGAAGACGATATTTTGCATACATTATATATATATATAATTATATATACCTGGAATGAAACCGGTAAAATTTCAGACAAATATATACAGGGTGAAAACCTTAAAAAAATAATTTTGTGTTTATTTTTTATTTAATTTAGTAATAGATAGAAGTAATAATTTGTACATAGTGCAGGCTTTATTCTTACCAAAAATTGAAGCCAATAGATACAGAATACATTTTTTATAATACAAAAACAAAGCACAAATTAGCTAGTTACTTAATATAGCTGCAAAGCAGAAATACGAAAAGTTTATGCTTCGTGGCGCATGTAGAAATTGCACGGTTCCTTAAAATCCCGGAAAACGTCGTGGCTACACACACGTTTCGCCTGCCGTTCGAATTCGACCACAGGTATCTTTTTTTTATTTGTAAATTTATTTAATTTATTAGAAACGTGAAGAAAGTTTTACCCCTAACTTTTAAATTTGGCCGAGAGCCGCATAATGCGCAAATCTTTTCGCAAGGCTATCAGGCTGAAAATAGAAGCATTTTATACATACATCGCATATACAAGCTTAGTTTTGGGTATTTCCCGATGATTCATAAACTAGTGGAAAGTTTATTCTTTCTACATTCAGATGATATCAAATTACTCTCAAAACTACTTTTAACAACTGCTACAGAAATTGTTTAAATAAAGCGTACGGGGAATTTGCGGGATAAACTTTAGCATCGACGTATTTTGGAAACGATTGCAGATAAGTGTATATATCCTGCGTATGATATTTTAAAAAATGAATAAATAAATTTTTAGTGAAGGAATGATCTGCATTGGTTTATTGATGTAAAAAATATAATTAATTTTTCATTGTCTGATTTAGGTAGTTGAACGCACTCGCACACGAAACTTAAAACCTGCCCGGCGCCGGCGTGAAGGTTTAGCCTGCTGAAACGGAACGATATCAACAGGTCTTCGTAGCGTTGTTAAAAATTGGTGAACCCGCCTTTTTCGCAGTCGCAAGAGCCGCGGTTCAAATTATATATAATATATAATTATTCACATTCTAACTAAACCCTTTATTAATACAAGGCATCATTCTACCTCAATATATTATATTTATTTTACAAAATAATGGATATTAAATAAACCTACACTAGTTTTTTAAATTAAATCATTATTTTTGAACTAACATACCATTCGCTATTGTAAGACTAAATTTAATAGTTATTTACAATACAAGTGCGGTATGTTGCATTTTAATTTTTGAAGAACGACGCGAAGCAGGGTGCTTCAATATAACCTGGCGCCGTAAAAGGCTAAACTCACCTATTATTGTATTACATTTTTAGGCGACCTTTTTTAAACGTTTTCTACGTTTCTACGTTTTCTGCTTTCGAATATCAAAACCACCGTTGCCAGCAAGAAAACTGCATTCAGTAAATTTCTGTAGTTGACGCTTTGAAACGTCAAATATCAAAGTCGTAAACATCAGTTTTCTTCAAAACTGAACTTAACGTGAATTGCATAACTATAATTTCTGCAAATACCCTTTTTTACTACAACGCAACCTTTCTCTTTAAGGGTCTCTGGAAGCTAAAATTTTCTAGTAATTTTACCGCAACGGGATGTATAAAAACGCTGACTAACTGTAATAACGTAGTTACGGTGAACATCAACCGTGTATGAATGTGTTGTTTGCATGTCACTTCTAATTTTACGGTTTTCGCAGTATATTCAAAGGAAATTACTTATACTTTTAAAAAATTAAAGGTACGTCCATATGAATCCTTAATCCAAACCATTGGCGGTACAAACTTGATCTTAAAAAAAACACAAAGCCATTTTTCGAATTTACATAAAGAAGATAATGCCGAGCACATGCAAGAGACGAGCTACGTATTTCAATAATATAGTTTTAGTTTAAATGCAAGAATTACTAGTCGTACTATACGTATACACGTATACACATATAGCAGATTGCCGATGATTTACACTTACAATGGCATTTATAATTGTTGTTATATTAAATTTAAATGTAAATATTATTGTCTTTACTTTCACTAGAACTAATGAGTTTTAACAAGATGTTAGTATATCAATTTACTCTTTCACTTGCGCTTAAATCGTATTGGTAGAAGGTTTCCAACATATTGTCGAGGAGTATTTTGCATCTTTGTTGTCATGCCTTGGAGGCAACAGGTAATGAGCAACAAACATAAACTAAAGGGTACAAAAATTTATATCGACAACGACATGACTTGGAAGGAGAGGAGCGTACAGACGGAAATCAGAAAAATCGCAAAAGAACAGTTGAAAAAGGGAAATAAAATAAAAGTAGGATATAGAAATATTGTCATCGATGATGAAGAATACAAAATAAGTGAGATGCCAAAACGCACGGGCCAACAAGAAGACGGAAATAGCAAAGAACAAGGACAACTATAAAGGAAAAATAAAGCAGTTAAGATACGAAGAAACGACCACAGCTAGGAAAAACAACAAAGAAAACGACAAAAACAAAAGAAAGCCAAAGATAAATAAGAAAAGTGTCATAAAAATAGGCACATGGAACGTGAGAAGCATAGGGGAAAAAGAAACTGAGATAGTAGAGGAAATGGAAAAACAACAACTAGATTATTTAGGTATAACGGAAAAGAAAAGGAAGGGTCAGGGCTTTACAAGAATAGCAAAAGGATACTGGCTTTACTGGTGGGGAGTTGAACAATCAGAAAGAGGAAGGGAAGGAGTAGGGCTGATAATACGACCAGAAAATATAGAAAACATAGTGAAGGAAAATTTCGTAAACCCTAGGATACTAACAGTAGATATAAAAATGGAGGCAAAAACAACATGGACGATAATAGTGGCATATGGACCAAACGAAGACGAGGCAAAGGAGGAAAAAGACACATTCTGGGAAAACTTACAAGAAGAAATAGACGCAAGAAAAACAAATATCATTGTGATGGGAGACCTAAATGGAAGAGTTGGTAATAATAACAAAGGCATAGAGAGATATCTAGGGACACATGGGGAACCCACAAGAAACAGCAATGGAAAAAGAATACTCGAACTATGTATAGAAAATGATTTGGTAGTAGCAAACTCTAAGTTCTAACATAGGGAAATTCACAAATACACACGTGAAGTATACTCAAGGCAAGAAAAGTCAATCATAGACTACTTTCTGGTAGGAAGAGAAGGCATGAGACTAATAAAAGATGTAATTCTGAAAAGAGAAGCGGAAATAGGAAGCGACCATTACTTGGTAAGAATGGACATGGAGGTGAAAAGAGAGATACCGCAAGAAAAAAGAAGAAGAGTAATAAGAGAAAGTATCCGAAGTTACAGATTGAAAGGGGACACGAGAAAAGTGTATGAGAGAATAATAGAAAGGAAATTAAAGACAGGAACAAGGAGAAACGATGTAGAGGAAGACTGGGCGCATATAAAGCAAAGTATATTAGACGCAGCAAAAGAAAGCTGCGGAACAACAAAAGCAAGCAACAAAGACATAAAGAAAACAGCATGGTGGTCAACGGAAATAAAAGAAAAAGTGAGGCAAAAGAAAAATAGATGGAAGAGATACTTACAGACGAAAACTAGGGAGGATTATCAAAAATATAAAGACAAAAGAACAGAAGTGAAAAACGAGGTAAAAAGGGCAAAACAAGAAGAATGGGTGAAATTCGGAAACAGAATGAAGGACAATTTCACGGAAAATCAAAAGTTATTTTACAGCACACTAAAACAGCTCAGACAAAAAAAGACCAGTAGTTTAAAAAATATTAGATATAAACAAGGGGAACTACTCACAAAAGAAGAAGACATTATGGAAAGATGGAAGCAACATTTTAAGGAGGTGCTAGAGGATAGCGACGAAGAAGAAACAGAAGGTAACTACGAAAATGGACACAACACCACAACCACAAATGATGACGTAGACATTGAGCCTATTACAAAAAAAGAATTAGAAGAAGCAATTTAAAAGATAAAGCTAGGAAAGGCAGCAGGAAAAGACGGTATAACACCAGAGATGATAAAGTACATAGGTGAAACCGGTAAGGAAAATATATTAACACTAATAAACAACATAGTAAAAACAAAACGAGCCCCAAAGGATTGGAAAACGGGTGTAATTGTGCCACTATACAAAAAAGGCGATAGAAGAGAATGTAACAAAGATAGAGGCATTACACTATTAAGCATAACAGGAAAGATATGGGCTAGAATATGGGAAGCAAGATTAAGGAAAAAATTAGAAGACACAATAGAAGATAGTCAGTGTGGTTTTAGAAAGGGGAGAGGAACACAAGACAACGTTTTCATACTAAGGCAAATAAGCGAAGAGGCCATGAGCAAAGGAAGTGAAATTCACATATGTTTCATAGACCTAGAGAAAGCGTTCGATAGAATTAAAAGAAAAGACATATGGAAGGCACTAGAAAACAGAGGTATAACAACAAAAGAGATAGAGATGGTCAAAATGTTATATAATAAGATAACCAATCTAGTGAGAACAAGAAATGAGGAGTCGAAAGAATTTGAAACAACGAGAGGTCTAAGACAGGGCTGTGTGCTGAGCCCGATATTATTTGAACTAATTATGGATGAGGTAGTCAAAGAAAGTAGAATGAAAACGAAAACATATAAAGTAGGGAGGTGGAAAATGGAAATGGTACAAATGTCGGAACTCCTATATGCAGATGATATGGTGGTAATAGCAAGATCAGAGAGAGAGCTGCAACATAACCTGAATATATATAACAAGGCGAGGCAAAAAGCAAACATGAAAATTAATACAGAAAAAACGAAGACAATGATAATAGCAGCAGGGGAGAGAAGGCACAATATTGCAATAGAAAATAAGAAAATAGAGCAAGTGACCAAATTCAAATATCTGGGGACATATATTAGTAGCAATGGGAAGATAGACGACGAAATAAGCGAACGCACGGCCGTGGTAGGAAGAACTTTTAACATGATAAAAAAACACCTTTCGGGGGAAAACCGAAATACCAAAAAAGACGAAAGTAGAGGTAGTAAAAAAAGTGGTGTACCCGGCATTAATTTACGGCAGCGAATCATGGACGATCACAGAAAAACATAAGAGCAGACTTACAAGCACAGAAATGAGATTCTGGAGAAAAATAGAGGGAAAAACTAAACAAGACAGGATCAGGAACATGGCATACAGGGAACAACTGAACGTAAAAGCAGTGGAAGCAGTGGTCCAAGAAAGGCAACTAGGATGGCTGGGACATGTACACAGAATGGGAGAAGATAGAATGGTGAAGCAAGCAATGGAAGCAAGACCAGAAGGAAAGAACAGAGTGGGAAGACCAAGGAAGACATGGGCAGAAGGGGTAAAAGTAGCAGCAAAACAGAGAGGACTAGAATGCAATACAGTGAGACAAATAGCGCAAGATCGAAAAGAGTGGAAGAAGTGGTGCCAAAAAACACCAAGCGACCAGGAGTGACAACCCAGTCGACTTCAAGCCTGACACCTCACGGTAGAAAGGCCTCAGGATTATGTATGTATGTATGTATGTTGTCATGCCTTTAGCAATATATCTCCTCACGAATGGATTTTATCATTTGCAACATTCTGGTATAATGTTGATGTTGAACATACTTGAACAACCTCAGGGTTCTATTCCATATTGCTTTGTGTCTTTGTATCAAACAACAATTGTATTTCCATCATTTTGAAATATCTTATTATATTCTTTTAGAATATATTACAACGTCAACTCCTTCAGAACATGACACAGGGGGAGAATCATTACAATACCTTTTGGGATCATGTGAACCAGCCATTCGCAAACGGGAATCTACCTTTGTAGATTCTTAACACACTAGTGATAACTGCTGTACATTAACTAACAGAGTCCACAATAAAACAAGGAGCTATCTATTGCATAACTTTAACAAGCAGAATGACATTTACACTATAAAGTTAATCCATCCAAAATAACTTATAATATACCTCCTTCTCAGCCCAACGTTGTGAATTAAATTTATGAAGTATCTACTTCTCAGTCTCACGTTGTAAGCTAACTTTGTAATATACCACTCTCCCGCGATGTTATTACAATTAATATTAAGTTCAATATACCCTTTTATTATTAACAAGAAGCAGTATCAGTATAGCTCCTTAAGTACTTACCTTATTTCTTAATTAAATAAATCGAAATTGACGTATCTCATAACTCAATGTGACACTTTGAATTATGTCATGTGATTATAGTTTTTTAATGCCTTGGCTAGTCAGTTTAATAAGCAATGGGAATCCTTCCTCCCAGCTGGATGGGTAAATGTTCAACCAATAACTTTTTATTGTAGTTGAAGACTGAATTACTTTAAAATATAACAATTATTTAACTTCGTTAATCAAATACACTATTTAGGTACTACACAAAATTTAATGCATACTTCAGTTTGTTAGTATCTCTTGGCAGTTTGATCTGACATTACAAAACTTAGATATTGTCGAAATATTTTAATCAAATGTCTAAATTCCAATCTTGATTTAAATTTTGCTTCTACAATAACCTAATCCAAAAACATAAATTTCAAATTATAGTGACCGAATACGTCGAGTGCTCGAATCACTATGAAATTTAGAAAATTAATTATTCTAAATTAATTTCTAAATATATATTTACAATATTATTTAAATGATTTGCAGCACCAAACTTGCTATATACTTCTTAATGTTAATGAAGAAATGGGCACTAACCTTCTGATAGTATCTCTTGTACCTGAGTATGTTATATCAGCTCCTAACCGGATGCTAGTCAGAAAACACCTCCTTGGTTGTTCACACCAAATAAAAAATCGTTGCAGCTCTTTGGCCCCCTTATTATGTGGATAGACAGTTCAACAAAATATACCACAAACACGCACTTGCATTTTTTTACTGGTTTCGTAGTAAAATGCCACTTTAAATGGTTTCAAACAATCTTGAATTCTATTTTGAATAATACTTGTGACCCACAGTCAAATTTGATTGTAAAGAATACTATATTGCTATTACGTATCAAATATTCAATTATTGTTCTTCACAATTAATGGGAATTTAACCCTTAACATGAATATTTATTGCCGATTATAAATCAAAGTTATTTTTTCTACTTCATATGTAAACAACCACTCTAGCTGACCATTAGACCCCACCAGTTAAAACATACAACTGTTACATCACATGATACCCATTAGATATCTGGATATTATTATTAAATTAAATTCATCGTTAATACGGTATGTTGCATTACAAACTGTATCCCGCCAATGCCAAAGTATCTAATTGTTAAAAATGTAAGCACGAAATGCCTGGAAGAAGCTACTACTGCCTCAACTAGCGCATCAGGCGTCGCTGGAAGATCTCAACGCAGAAAAAAGGCTGAAAAACTTCATAGTTTAACTCACTTTCTGTGGCACACGTATAGTTCAAGAAATTGCAATGTAACTACCTTGATCTGGTGGCACGGAGTTCCTTGTGAACTGCATGGGCCACCCATGCTGCGTGTGGCGTTGTTCACACATATCGACGATGGAGCATAAATCTAACTTTTGAGAGTGTCGTTAAGCATAATGCTGCGTAAACAGGACCGACACCAAATTATCTCGAAAAGTGTATTCGGAAGAAGATAACTAGCTGCTATATTCACAAAATGTGATTCGAAGAGTAACTTAGTTACGGGATTTACCCTTAGTTATTGACCTTTACTAAGAAGCATCCACGGTTGATATCGCTGTTAGCCGCAGTTGAAGAATTACTACATGCCATACAATTTGCTCACTCAACTGCCTCGGACTGAATTTTGAATAACCGGGAAGCGACGGCCTTGCCTAAGGCGGCCGCAGTAGCGGGCTAAGAGTTCGACGCCTCATAGGGGCGACATGTTGACACCAATACCTAAATTCCAATGCCGATCTAAAGGCAAAATTTGTAATCGACAGGATCGACTCTTGCATGAGGCGTAACGGCAGAAAAATGTTATTTTATTAAGTTATGAGGAAGTTGTTAATGGAAACGAATATCGCCCACATATTTGCCTGATGGCAACTCAGCGGCCTTTCGACTTTATGCACTAAAGCCTACAGAAACATATAAGCACCGCTGGCTTAGCCCAAAATGAACGATAACTAATTTCCACAAATTGCATTAAGAATAGAAATGAACCTAGCAAATGGCTGTTATTTTTTAGATGAAAGTGAGTTCTTCCAAACATTTTCAGTCAGTGACTTTGGTAGAACATATTCCAAACTAAGTTTATACTAAATAGACGAACTTCGAATTGAATTGAACGAGACCATTCACATTTCTATGTATATGTACTCTTGTATTTATAGTGTTTGATGTTTATCTGGTTTACTATTTTATTATTTTGCACTGCTATGCTTAATATAATATATTTAACCGTCTGCATTTATCTAAACAACTGAATAGTACTATTATTTAACTTTTGAATCGTAATTGTGACGCATTGTATCATTGTAAGCAACAAATAATGACGAAGGTTAGCGTAAACATTAAGAATAAGATTATCAAACACGTAGAAAGCATAATTAAAAGCAGAGAAAGCATAAATGATATATTGAACAAAATAATACATATAAAGCCCAGTATGGGTACATTTGTCTATTATGCTGAATATGCACTGATTGGACTTGCATAATTCCAAATTGGGCTTACTTGCTTCAGCTCCAAAGAACGGCAATGGTACAATCGTTACTACTACAAGATGCTGTGTCACTTTTCAGCTCCATCTATAGCAGTGATTCCCAAAGTGGGCGATATCGCCCCTTGGGGGGCGCTGGAACGATCCTGGGGGGCAATAGGAGCCTCGGGTGCATTTGGGGGGCGGTGAATTAAAATAAGGGGGCGAAGGAAGAGAAGATAAGATTTAGAAAATCCATTTTCCAAATAAACACACAAAATGCAAGTTACAGATTTATTTATTCCATGAAGGTTATTTACCATTATTAAATGTTCTTATTCTTCTTCATATCATTTATTACCTTATTTATGCAGTCTGTTTATTCTACGTTTCTTTGATTTTACTTTATCACACCCTTTAATACACCATCCAGAAAGAAAATCCCACTATAATAAAGGGCTTTTATTATTCAAATTTGCTTTTACTCAAAATATAGGTTAGAAATTTAGAAAAGATTTGTTTATTTTATAAATATTATTTTCTCTAGCAATAATAATTTTTACATCATTTCTATATGGTATATTTTATTATAACATTTCATAATTGACTTTTTCAGATAATCATTTGAGTTTGGCTTTCTCTTTAGTTATTCCGATTGTCAGTTAATTCCTGCAAATTAAAATCTAAGCTCTGATGTTACCAAACAACTATCCTAACTAAATCAACTTATATGCTCGGAGCTTTTTAATAAACTATTCGCAATTTAACAGTAACTGTATCTAATGTATCATTCATTAAACAATTCTCAAATACTTATGTTGTACTTTTAATGTATAAATCCTCCCCTCTTATAGATGATCATCAGTCTCAAGAAGCTACCACTACAATATCTTTCTGTTTGTTCGCTTAAAGAATGTAGATTTCCAGGGGCCTCTGAGTAATTTTTTTTCTGAAAAGGGGGCTGTAGGCCAAATAAGTTTGGGAACCACTGATCTACAGCAATGGCATAATCTACCGCTATAGGTTGTAACTTTTTTCATATTTCATGTATTTAAATCAGTGATTTGATGTCACTAAATTCTATTCTTGCCTTGACAAAACGAGGTTTTATGTTGGTATACTTTTTTCCGTTAGCCTACTTGTCTATAAAAGGATCTTACTGCTTTTTTATTAAATGATTCTTCTATAGCATCAATTTTATCAGTCATAAATCTACGTTTAATGTTTTTTCAGATCTGTTTTGCTTTATTTCTTCTTTTCACATAATCTTTGGTTATAGCTGCTTTTTCCTGACTTAGTTTTTTTTTAATATTCCGTTTTTTACTTGCTTTTAGTAACCCTCTAGCCCTCCCACATTCTTCGTCTATATTTACGGCTGTCAAATGTACCATTTCTGTTTCTATAATCGCCTCTACTGCTTCTAATGTGTTTTTTCAGGTTTTTGACCACATTTTCTCCATACCGTTGTCTCCTATTCCTCTTTGTAACCTATTTTCAATCTTACTCTTGCAGATTGTCTTTGAACGTCTATATTTTAAAGCTTTCTGGACTTTCTCTCTCGCACGCATATACAGATTCTTGGAATTTTTTCTTTACTAAATAATAGTCTGACCTTATTTCAGCTCCGTAACTTTCTCTGCATGTTCCTCCTGTTACTATTAATAATGCATATTTATTGAAGAAAATATATGTTTGTTGTAGAAGAACTATATATTCATTTCAATACAGTAACTGAACCAAATAATAAATAAGAATTAGCTGGAACGGGTGGTGCAAAAGTAAAGAACCCGAAAAGTAGAAGCACCACCCAACCTAGAAGAAAGGCGAAAAATGATAGAAGTAAAATGACTGAATGTTGTCAAAGCAATGTTGAAGCAGTTGAAGATGATCCCTGCCCTTATAAGGTAGTAACTTCTAAAACAAAGACATCCATCTATAAAGCAATACACTTGTCAGTGTTACAGTACGGGGAAAAGAAATGGGCACAGATAGAAAGACATCAAGGAAAACTGCAAAAAGCATAAATAAAATAACTAAGAAGAGAAAAGAGAATAAATCAGAAAATCAATAAGAAATGAAATCGCTAAAAGCATCACGAAGAAATTAATGTGGTTCTGGTAAGAAGTAAAAGTAAAAAGGAAAGAATCGAGTACACTTACACCAGAAGAATCGAAATACTACCTGGAGTGACGAAATTATGTATATAAGAGAAGATCCAGGCAAGCGGTAGAGAAAACCTCTACATCCTAGGGTACAAGAGGATCGTATTAGGTATATGTATGCATGTATAGTTAAAATTTATCGCTTGTAGGATTGGGTTATACATGTCCATTCATAAAATTGCTGATGTCATCAAGAAGAAAACATTGAAGAGTATTCTACCCTAATTCGTACTATAGAATAATATTCAATGTTTCCTTATCACGACGGCATTCTAACAATAAAGTCTCTGTGTAGACTGCAGTGTGACCAATAACTGCCGCCTATTCTTTATTGTTGTCGTTGATTCTGTTGCACATTTCGTGTGGTCACATGGTAAGAACAGCAGATGGTTTGTATATTACCTTTGGCTACTTTAAAAGGTGTATAATAAATAAAAGGCAATATTTTGTAGTACCATTTATTATTTCGAAGAGAATCGAGTACATTAACTTACATTGAATAATAATGTTAAACTAACGTTGAACACACTACTGCCATTATTAGTCCTCACGCTGATCAAAATGATTAACCTCAAAAATAGCTACAACTGCAATAATATGTTATACATCAATATGTATCATATATTTATAAATAATAATCATAATAATAATAATTTATTGTGCCAATTACAGGACAGTAATTCCATTTACAATTGATACATTAATGAACTCACTGAAATGTAATGCAAAATAAACATGCCTAATTAAACAAAAACATAATATGACGGGAATAGAAAATAGAAAAAAACAACTAAAAGGATAAGCCCACCAATTATAAATGTACATTCACGTTAGGAAGAACTGGGAACGTACATAGACATATTATATACATAATGAATAATTTAGAGTTCTCTATATGCCACCGATTTAATCATATTACGTTTCATATGAAAAATATCAATATGGGATGATATTCTGTTTGCCACAGAGCACATTGTATACAAAGGGGAACTGATGGAACTATTAGATGCAGGAGTAGGTAAATAAAAGACTTCACTGCTACGTTTGTTAACAGCTGGAACAAGGAGTAAAATTCTTGCCAACATAGTAGGATTGATTTCAAGTTCATTAAGTATTTTATATACAGTGAATTTATTATAACGCTCAATGTGGCATTCCCGTTTCCATAAGGACTTGATTGTTAATATTGGTTTCTAAAGGTTCGCCATGCCATGTGTAAATGCGTTTATTTTAAAATGCAATATGTATGTATGTATTATCTGTAACCTCATTTACCTTGCGGTGTCGAGGCTGGTGCTTTATGCGCTGGCATCTGGCGGTACAATGATCAACTTGCTCCGGATTCGGGATACAGTTGGATCGTGCCTTTGGTGCTTGCGCAGCAACCATTGTATCAGGTGTGTGTCTTGGTGATGTGTTGACCTTGTTACTCTATCTCTTAGGTCTGTGGTTCTGAGTAGAGCACAGTTAATTTGGTGCCCAACTGTGAATGGTCTCACCGAGCCCGACCCCCGCGGGATTCGAACCGAGGACTTGCTTAATGCAAGTCTGACGCTTACCCAACAGCGCCACGCGTTAAAATGCAATATATGAACCGTAATTTTATTGAAAAAGAAGCATCAGAAAGAAAAACAAGGCATGTAATAACCCACATTCTTGCTGTAAACTGAAGTCTTTATACTATTTGATCAACAGAATTTCTTCCCCCGTACAATATATTATGTTTTTACATACTCAGTAACGTTTCCATATTGCATTTTAAAATAAACGCATTTACACATATTGCGCGCTATAATAAACTCCCTGTAGGTATTTAAAATAATGAATCTACCTGTCTACGTTTATAAAGCGAATGCGTTTTATATAAGGTTAAAAGATTAATATACAGATTGCGGCAGGCAACTAGGACCATAGCAAAAGCAATGGGACCTTACATGTGGCCGTAATTGTACATACAATTACGGCCACATGTAAGGTCCCCTTGCTTTTGCTATGGTCCTAGTTGCCTGCCGCAGTCTGTATGGTTCAAATTTAGAATATACGCCGGTTGCTCTGAAATAAATGTACCGCATAAAACGTTTTTGTATTTCTTTCAATCATGTTATTGAATTTGGAGTTAAAAGGACTCCACACTACAGAGGCATACTCCAATACATAAAGTAAAAACGAAGAATATAATCGCCATAGCACTGCAACAGTTTTAAAATCTTTAGTATTTCTTACAAGGAAACCGTACACTCGATATGCCTTTTGAACCATTGACTCAATATGTTCTTGAAATGTTAGTTTGCAATCAAATACAACTCCCAGGTCGCGCTTTTGATCAACTTTACCAATTTCTTGACCGTTAATTTTATACTGATGTATTATTGGTGTTTTCCTTCGAGTACAAGTAAGACTGGTGCATTTTTTAATATTTAAACGTAAATTATTTTTCTGACACCAATTGTATGCCTCATTTAAAACATTTTTCATTGAAAGCAATCATTTAATGACGTTACCTTTTTAGAGACCTTAAGATCATCTGCATACATTAATGTATGACAATTATACTTCGGAATACATAAAATATCAGTCACAACGATTAGAAAAAATAGAGGCCCCAGGTTAGTACCTTGAGGTACTCCACATTTAACATTAAATTCAATAGAGCTTTCAAATTCATAAGTTACAAATTGAGATCGACCAGTAAGGTACGAACGAAGAAATTCAATTAAATTGCCGTGAAAACCAAATAGTTCAAATTTCTTTAATAATATATTATGATCCACTAAGTCAAAATCCATAGAGAAATCAGTAAAGATAACGTCAACTTGGGATTTAATATTGATTATTTCGGAGACACCCTGAGTGAATTGAATTAAATTGGAAGTTAGTAGACCTAGCCGGTAAAAAACTATGTTGATCTAATGAAATTTTAGGTTGCACAAACTGTAAATAAGCAGTTTCAGAAGGTTGTTGCATAATAGCAAAATTTTACATGCGAAATATGCATTAACAATTATCTACCTGCCTTACACTATTTGCAAATAAGTACACAAACATTGACTCTCACAAAGTTGTAGTATTCGAGACCGCATTAAATTGGCAGCGCACTTTTAAAATAAAACAGGAGCATCAAAACTTCTTTCTGAGAAAGGTGAAGAAAAAACATCACGTTTTGTACGAGGTAACAAGTTTAAATCATGGCTTATTTATCTAAGACGTGCCTGAAGCCACCAGTGACCGGAAACAGACTATGCGCATTTGAACCTCATAAAAGGAACCGTATTACTACTTTTTAATACGCTCCACATCTTTACGGTAAAATAGGGATAGTTGTTATTGGCCTATAAAACCCATTTGGGGTGGAAATACTTTTCAAACCGACTGGCAGTGCGGTTCGCATACGAGTTATTTGTATTCCGTTCTTGAAAATACAGTTCTGGAATTTGCTTTTATAGTCACAAACAATTTCGTGCCAATTTGTAATGTGTTACGTGTTATATTCTCTTTTCTAAATAAGGTTCCCACTACTGCAAAGATGTCCAGACAAATATATCTTTCTATTTTATCCCCTAGAAAAAAAATGCCACTATATAAACCCCTCCAAATAAAGAAGAAATATAAACCTAATAATAGTAGCTTATTTATTACCGCTTCGATCCACTGACCACGTCCGAAGAGTTTTGACGAAAAAGTTATTGCGTTCCTCCCTCTTTTTATGAATGGATTTATTGCCGGTATTTAAAATAATGACTTCCTTCCTTATTAGAAAGCAGGGCTTACTTAAAATACCTGATTTTAATTTGAATATAAATAGGGACAGATACAAATGAGCGTATTTATATAAATATGCTGATATTTCATAACAGTTGACAAATTTCTAGTAATTGTTAATATTTATTCCAGTATTATAACGATTTGTTTTTTGCAATAAAAACTAACTGCTGAATAAAACAGTGGCATTCAAAATCTAGATGAGTAAGCAAATTACAAGACATTAATGGAGTATGTCACAAATATTTCACAACATGCTGCACATATGAAAAGACTGGGTTATGAATGCAAACATGTAACTGCCTTTGCTTCAGCTGGAACAGTACTGTTGTACGCTTGAAAGCTTTCAGAGAAACAGTTATTATCTAAAACGCTAGAAAATTATTTTTCAACCCAATGGCCACTGAATCTCTTTGTTACAGTATGGGGAAAGCCTGAAACCTGCTTCGACGAACTGCTGGCAGTCCAATAAAGGCAGTTGTTGAATAAAATCCTTAAATGGATTATGGCTCAAATGCAGTAGCGTTCAGCTATATTGGTGACGTTTGTATAGACAAATTATTGCTTTATTTATAGTATACATTTATGAAATAATAGTTGTCTTGTATATTGTCAAAAGTAATCGACCTAGTTGTATTATATTAATTATATATTGTCAAAAGTAATTGACCTAGTTCAGTATATTTTCCTATTGAATGGAACAAAATAAACAGTCAGTTGGATAGTTTGTATTGATCATTTACGGTAAATGACAAAATTATCTACGA
This sequence comes from Agriotes lineatus, assembly GCA_940337035.1. NCBI lineage: Eukaryota > Metazoa > Arthropoda > Insecta > Coleoptera > Elateridae > Agriotes > Agriotes lineatus. Next base: position 132,038,509 of record OW679195.1, on the reverse strand, counting down.
GTATACTCTGAGAGCTGGCAAAAATTCGGTCGAGGCTAATTTGATCTCACGCTCATGGCCTTGAATAAAAATATTGGTTTAATTCACGATGCACTATAATGCGCTTCAATGCCGAAAGGTCTTTGCGATAAGCGCAGCCTTCGCAACTTACGTTGAAGTATCTAGCTTTTTGAAATGCCTTAAAAGACTCTTTTAATTAAGATTATCTTCGTCTAGCGTAGCCTATAAACCAGTGCATGTTCGAAGTGAATTGTGTGTGTCGCATTAAGAAACTCTTTAACGTCAAAATTTGATTAGTGTACGTTGCGCGAAGCAAACTTTCTAAACGGCAAGAACTGATTTGTCGGACTGAACTTTCTCCAAACAGAGTGCCTTCCATGTCATCACAGCATGAGCGAATCAAGCAACAAGGACACGCACAACGTCATCCTACTCGACGGACAATGCGCCATATACCCGAGATGGACTGCCTGCGGGAAAAAGACGACCAAGGAAATAGTTACGCAAGTCGTAGAAAGCCGGTAATAAAATCCAAAATTCTTGAGCCCAGCACAACTGGCAATAAATATTGTCCTCGAAGAATATCCTGTGATTCCTATGGGCAGGTGTTTCTTCAGGAATACTTTTTTCTTGCGTAAGGGGGCAGTATATAAGACCAGACAGCCTGGCTTCTCAATAAAGAGTGAGTCTCCATACTCCGACTTGAGTTACTCTAACCAAGACGAAGACTTTTGATCAGATTCCGTAGCCTATTTTTCGAGTCAGGTTCCGGCGTTCGTTTATATAATTAGCTATTTTCATGTTCTACATATTAACTTATTGGTATGTTGTGTTCTAATGTAAATAAAATGGATATTATTGTTCTCTACATCGCTATGCTTTATTTAACTACAAGTAACACCTCGCCGAACCACACCACATAACACTTCCAAATTCGCTTTTCGATTTCGGGCGAACAAATTATTTAAATGTTTTATTTGCTCGTTTAACCCTCATACTATTTCACTTGATTTGTATTGAGAACACCATTTATTATTAATAATGAATTAATTTTAATCTTGACATCTTGTTTTACCATTTTTTTTATTTAACCTAGCGTCATGTGTGGAATGTTACTTTGATGTAATCTTTTTAGCTTTAGTCAAATTTGATTTTTTGAATACGTACTCGAGCTTATTTACGGTTTGTTATTTTCTTATAGTACTGTAATAGTAGCATTACTTAAAATGGGTTTTAAATAAAATATAAAATTTATAATTATGGCAAGGGTTACTACACTTTATGAATTGTATAGTTTCGATCAAGAACTGCCTGTCAAATTCAGGGCAAATTAAAGGACTGTAATACTATAATATGAACCGGTTAACAGAAAACGAAGTAATTTTTCATCGCCAAGCAGGCAGCGAACAAATTACAAAAACATCTGTTTACCAGCAAAACGCCCCGATCCTACAAGAATTTAAAAGAAAACCGTTACAAAAATAAAACAATAAATCACGGCATGCCAGCTCAAAGGAGCACCAATTCTCAAGTGCAATAAAGGGCCAACGGCTCGCCAAACCTCAATAAATCCGGAAGCCGACAAAAGAGAGCCGCGGCGAACGAAACTCCGAACGTGCGACCAAATTAATAATACAAGTTCAATCACTAAAACGCTCTTAAAACAGAGTGCGCCCAATCAAAACCCCGCATAAGGATACCTGCCGATAGGAGGAATTAGCCGCCACCTGATAAAACAACGCCCAAGTCTCTAGCACACATACAGGTCGATTAAAATAACTTTTCCATCAGCCAGCAAAAATATCACCGCTCGTAATGCGGCGATTGTTGCAAGTAAACGCTACAGAAATTTCGAAGTACACGGCGGCCCAGCGAAGACGTATTTTCTAACGGTTAAATCAGGACAAAAAGCCGCTTACATCCTGCTATTACACATTAAATTATAATTAGCGGAAGAAGCATCCCAGGAAAGCGTGAATAGTCTCAAAATTCATATAAAATTAGCGCGCAACCAATCGAAGCAAAATAACTTCTTAACATACGCATAAGAGTAATGCTTAAGTAAGTTTTACGCCGAACACGGAATTAAAAATTCCAAGTTCGATTAATCTTTACCAAAACCTAGCAAATTGGGTATCGTTAGAATCGACATTTCAACGACTATTGATTGCGACTCAAATCAAGTCGATAATTGATCACGCCGCTCAATTAAACGCGATAATCCGAAATACATCAAAAACGGGCAAAACATCCCTTCTACTTCGACCAATGAGCTGCGAGATCGCGTTTGACAAAGGACTGGCTCCTTTAAATAGTCAGACGCTGGCAGTAGAAAATCACTCAACCCAGGAGAGTCAGCCACAGCATCCAGCCTTCCAGGACCAGCTAGCAGCTCCAGCCTTCCAAGGATCTACCAGCCCCAGCGCTCTCCAGAACCTATCACCTACGTGGACTTAGAGCCAATCCTCTGCATTGGACTCTGCTGCCTGCCGTCTTCGGAAAAATTTGGGAACTCGAGCCACTTCCGCCAACCGCCGCCTCCGCCGAGGAGATCAGCACTGCCGCCGACGTACCGCCGCCGCTGCCTTCAGCCCGCCGCCCCGTCGCCCGCTCGCCATGGACACCCCCAGGTCTGATACGTAAGCCAGCCCGGAACCCTTGGAGGTTTCCTCTCGCGCCCGCCGCCTGACATCGAACCTTGTGTTCCAGGAAGCGCCGCCTCGAGGAATTATTCGGCCCATCGCCCAAGACGCCCCCGGCTCCCCCTTGGCCCAGATTGCCCGCGCCCGGATCCAGGAGCTACACCGGCCCCCTCCGTACTGGGAGGGACGCCTGCCGTCAGGGAGTCCACGAACGCCGACAAGGGCGCTCACACCGGATTTCGTTGGCTTCACGGACGAGAGCGATCCGGAGCTCGGCACCCCACAGAGGAGCCCGTTGGTGCAGCACCTACGAGACGCACCTTTTGCCCGGCTGCGCCGCCCGCCGACCCCCCAGGCTCCCCGTCCACGGATCCTCAATTGGGACCTCGAGGTGCGACTGACGAACGCCGAGGAAGCCGAGCTCGAAGCCCTGTGGCAGGCTACCTGCCCAGATAGCAGCCCACGTCGCGGCCCCCGCTGGCGACGGACCACCCGTCCCCGGACTCCCCTAGCGGAAGCCCGACCCCGCGCCCCGGCCACGCCCCGCTCCAGCCGACGTCCCCGGGAGGGCTACTCGCGTCGCCGACGCCCCAGGAGAGCCTTGCAGCCCCGCTGGCCACGGACCTCTCTTCCCCGGACCCAGCGGAAGCCCGAGCCACACCCCGCACCGCCCCCCGGAAGGGACGGACCGCGTCCAGGCCACGTTCCCCGCCTCCAACAACCGGGAAAGGCCCGCCCCATCCCCACCCTAGGCACCGGCGCTCGAGCCTAGACGAGTCGTTTAATTTTGTATATATATGTCCTTTTTCTTGTTTTTCTTTTATTATATATAGTTTTAAGCATTTATGTACATAAGATTATTACTCCAATAAACCTCTTAAAAGTCACTCCAGTCAATCAGCAACATCGACGAGGGTAACGCCCACCCTCCTCTTCCGAAACCGACGCCATTGAAGTAACCCTACCGCTGAGCTATAAACCGAGCCTTGTTAACTAATTACCAAAAATAAATGGTTTGTTGCTCTTTCCTTATTTTATTTATTTGCAATAAATTAGGGCTTAGATCCGGTGAACATGAAATAATTCTTAACTTAGAGAGTCGGTTCATAAAATTAAGTAGAAAAATTTGTATGAAAAATAATTTGTTGTATGACAATTACTCTCAATTATTAGGGCAAATGCACCATTCCTAACTGACAGTTACATAACCTCTCATTTAGTGCAATCCACAAATGATCCGTCAGTGCCAAAATAGCTTAAAATTGAAGTTTCAAACACCAAAATGGCAAGAATACATCAGGTAAACACGATCATTTCTGAGGCTAACCTCGTTTTGTTTCAGGATGACGTCAAAACCCACGCTCAGATGCGTTTTTGTCCTATTTCCGACTAAAACTGCAAATTCCGCGCCAACTCGCACCCCCAGGACGCTATCTAAACCATTCTAAGCTGGATGGACCTGGGATTCTGGAAACACATTGAACTTCTCGGAAAAGGTCTATTCTGACGAACCCCAGTTTCTACGAGGCTACACGAACTCCTTGCTGTGAAATTTTACCTTTTTGAAGAGGTGCTCCGCTGTTGGTTAGCACACTGGAGGACGGCACGGCAAATACTCGCTTGGAAATGGGTTGACGGTCCTAATTCTTTTACCCAAGGGTTGCTAAAGCTTTTTTCTCCACGTAGCACCAAAAAGATTTAACTTCCAATGTCTGGAACTGCCTCAAAATCGTCACCGAAGTTGGCTCGCACTCAACGCCGCACCAGGTGGAAACTTGCTGACCTAATTGCACTATCTTTGGAGCTCCTGCACTTTCAAAACTACACCCACAGATGCCCAGCAACACTGCTAAAACTCAAATACAATTTGACTCAACAAAATGACTTTTTATTATTAATTTCTGTACAAAAAGTGGAGCTTAACTTGTACGCACATGGAATTTTTAGCTTGTTTTATTAATTAATGACAATTGACTGTATCACAGCTTAGCAACTAGATTTTCATATGTTTAAAAGAAATTACATTTAATTACATGTTTGAACTTATGGACTACAGTTTTGATGTCAGGTCTTTGCATTTTCACTAAATTGCCCTTTTGTTGTGATAAATTTCGCCACACTTTGCTCTGCTTTAATTTTCTGTTTGGTTTATAATGCACTGTTACACTTCAGTTCTTTCAGCATCTCACTAATTACATTTTTCCATTGCTCTATTGCAATTATTGCTTTGCTAGCACCGTTTTCGTTTACCTTTCAGTTAACTTGTCGTGTGCTGGCTAATAAACTTTTAATACACAACGCTCATACCATTTCTGTACTTAACAAATCATTCTATATCATTGTATTCACATTATGTTTGACGTTACTAAGTTCAAATCCGTCAGTTACAAATTGAATTGCATTGGCCTTTCCTAACATTTATCATATCTGAAACCTGAACGTAACCTTTCTGAAACCTGCCTTATCTCATGCTAACGTTTACCCCTCAAATTATTAATTAGTGCTGCTCACATCAAGTGCACTTATTGATGTAAAATACTGATTACCTGCAATAAATAAAATATTTAATTCTGTTCTCATTTTGACCTTATTCATTTAGTTAATTAGGCAATCAGAATTGCTGTGGGCAGTACCATTACAATACCTTGGTTATCGTCACGTGCCACGTTTTGTTGTTTTATTTAGACTGCTGGTTGGATTGAGTTTATCTTGTCACTCATGACACCTGACGCCTTTTTCCTTATTGTTTCGTAGCTATATGAACCATTTTCCGGATCCTTAATCACGAGCATATAACCTCCGAAGATTCGAGTTAGCCTGGGCAGTGAGTCTACTTGTGTAGAACGGTGAACTAAGTGGCTGCAAAAATAGAGTCGAATTCTTAATATACCTGCCACATATCTTCTATATGGCATTTGAAAACAGAAGTGGGATTATCGGCCGGTAAGCCTTTAGTGACGTACAATCGTTACTTTGACTTTTCCCTTCGCCTTCCGCCAGTAATTAAGGGTATCGTATGCCCTCCAATTTTAGCCAGGTGACGGATAATTTCATCCAGTTGCAAAGTAATAGGACTGATAGACTATCATCTAGGTTTGAAAGTTTTCATTACTCTGGTTGCTTTACCTCGTCCATCACATGTGCTACTACGCCCTTGTACTCTTCGGAAAGAGCCAGGTCATTATAACAAAGTGAGTAAGTAGCCTACAAAATGAGTTTTCATTAGCAACTCCTTCGTTTCAGTGAGTTTAGTTTTAAGAGTACGATCCTCCCGTTTCAGACAGCCTTGGTGTCATAAAAGCCTTTGGAGAAAGTCTTTTTCAACCAGAAAACTGTATCGGACGTACTCCACTACAAAATTTGCTCTAAGAAGCCCCTTATTTTTAAAATTTTATTCGGAGTGCTATAATAACACAAATTTCCATTATGGATAGATATTTAAAAATTATAGTATCTGTCTTAAGCTATGTAAGTGTCTTCGAGTAGTGTTTGGCCCGTCAATGTACGAGTATCCATATGACCCATTCATTGTCTTGGCTATCCGTAGCTTGGTTTTAGACCCTTTATTTTACCTTGCATTTAAAAACAATCATGTTATTACTTCGTCTAGTAATATACCCGAAGTGCTGTAAGTATGAAGAAATTACTTACTCACATTTTCATAACGTCGCGTCGCCACGTCTTGTGTTGTCTGTTTTTTGGTCGTCCAAGTTTCGACCACGTAAGTAGCCACCAGAAATTGTATGTAGTAGTCTTTTTTAATTAAATTAAATCCACGATATTGAAATTGATGCACTACCTCAGATTGCACTTTTGTTTAAGTGTGTGGTTGGTTGTAAATACTTCTATGATTATCTCTATAGTTCCGATCGTATTTGCCTTTGGTCCATGTGTTTTAATGATTTCTAGTAATCTGCTCAGGATGGCTCCAAGCTCTATTTCGTCAGCAGTTATAAAACTACGCATATTTTATGTTCTGTATATGTGTTAAAAAGTTGGAGAAGGGAGGGGGGGCAAGATACATATCGGTTTTGTCTTGGCTATAACAGCTTGGGAGTATGCACTATCGTACACATTTTGAATAAACCTGTTAGATGTTACGCCCATTTCATTCAAATTTTTCAAGGTTTGCTGAATTTCAATGAGTTGAATTTCTTATCGTAGTCAACGAAGCACATGTACAACTTGCTATTTCCTTCATCGATCTTTACAATAAATTGTATGTTCAAAGTTTACCAAGCATAAATCCTATCTATTCATCCGATCTGGGTTAAAAGATGTATCAATCATTCACCTATGATGATAAACAGAACCTCGACAATGTGTGTAATTATCGCCACCGTTCTATAGTTTTCAAAGTCAACATTCATTTCTTATATTTTTGCATGAATTCTAATTTGTGTAATTGCTGTAGCCGCTTTATGAATTTTTTACATTTTCACACTGCCATTTAACAGAATAAAATATGGTTACCAAATTGACTGCTTAATTTGATAGTAAGTAAAATTCAGGACGCTTCATTCCACACGTAGAAATATGGACTGAGACTCGGCCAGTCAAGTACGCCGAAATATCTCTTTCCGAAACTCAGTCATCTGGCACAGCGTTAACGGCGTATTGGGTGATGTGGCTAGCATCACGCCTTCGACGACTGCCTTACTTTCCCTACTTCCACAACTGTGGTTTCGCTACCCAATTTTTAAAGCTACTAGCCCGCCAGTTGCCAGATGTGGGGATTGAACCCCGTACCGTGGCACCGCAGTCTATGCTCCATAACCGCTCGGCCACACTGGCGAAATACCTGAAATCTAAAGTATTGCAAGATCTTCCATGTACACTTGATTTCATTGAAATCGCCTACAGCTAATTTTTGGATGTATAGACTTGTATTTATAGTTACCTAGTTACTCGAAGTACCAACTAATGATAACTAGAAGTATAGCCTTATTTATGCTAAAAAAAAGTTAAAAAATCAGCTACTTGACTTTTTAGGTGTAGTCGATTTCAATGAAACCAAGTGTAACTAATTCAAAATGTCGTAATTACACAATTACTGAAAGTGGAGACATACATACAAATTACTAAAGTTCTATTTTTTGTTCCGCTGAAATATGTCAACATTGAATTCAAAGTGTTTTGTCACAATTTCTAACTCTAACGTCAAATATAAACCTTGGTAATTTTACAAGGCTAAATTGAGGAAATTGTCATGGCTAACGTTCATGCAAAAAAGCTGTAAACAGAGTATATATTATGTTAACTACGATCTCGGCTCTCCGATGTTGGAAGAACTAAATATTGTCACGATCTAAGAGCTGATGCAAAGTGTTAGACATTAAGGGTTGTTGTCAATTATTTAAGTTAGGTTACTATAGTATACAAAACTGAAATAAACAAAATTGTGCCAAAACTTATGGGATATACGTTATCACCATTTGCTTCTTTTATTCTTGTATCCTTGCTTATAATTAAACTTATAAGGTAAAATAAAGAGTATATTTTCAACTTGAACCATTCTGTTACTAAACTTTGTAGCATGTATTTACTTTTTCATTCTTCAAACAATCGTATGGCCAACGTTGACTTCTGTATTAATACTTTAAAATAAAGTGAAACGCAATCTGCTTTTATCGAGACTTCATTAATAGATGAAGCCTATTTAACAAAAACATTAAGCGTTTTCCTGGTTACTCGATAAGCCAGGCCACCTTTATATTCTGTTGTCGGGGAAATATTTGTAAAATAAATACCGCAAGACTTGAATATTTCTCCTGTATTTTTTAGCTAATACCCTCATTTATCCAAGTCAGCCAATATGTGAACTTTAGCATTTTCAAAATTAATTACTGAATTAGTAGTAATTATTTTCATTAATCTCATACGATTTATATAATTTACCAAATTGAGAGCAGAGTAAAGCCTTTGCAGAACCATTTGAAAATAATTTCCAGTTATATTTTAACTAGTTTTATTTTTCAACTTGTGTTACCTCAATAATTCTTATGAACGATAATAATGTGCGATTTATAAATTCAAGTCCATCTGTCATAAATGACATCTGTTTTACACAAAGTGTAAGTGCTATCTAACTGTTGCTTTAAAGTTATCAACTCGCCATTTGACTGTTTATTTCCAACGCTGCATGACTGTAGGCTTTTAGATAGTAATCATACTGTGATGAGTTGAATGTCACTGCTGAATGTTTCGACACAAACCAGATCATCTTTTATATGTGAAATTAAAATGCTTATTTATTAAAATATCATACCTGGGTAATCATAAATGCCTAGATAAAATAAGATCTCCTATGTCAAGTTAGCGCCCCCTACACATAACATCTAGTTGCAGTTTTTGAGAAAATTAATGACATTATAAATTGGCTGAAATGTGGGAATCATGAATGTTGCGTACATCATCAGTAACACTATTGGGAGAAAGAGACGATCTCTCGCACCGTCGTGCTTATTTTTTTAGTGTTCTGTTCAACCTTGAACTATCCATAAATGTAATGCACAGAGCGCTCCCTACCATAATTTTTGAAATACAAGGTCTTCTGATACTAGTTTCAAAATTCCTTCATTCTATAATAAAAAGTTGAAAATGCCGTATGGCAAAAAATATCATATTAGGAAACTTATAATGAAGCCCTCGCATACATTCCACCGTAAGGATAAATTATGTCCCCATATTCTTCAAATAAATAACGGGAAATTACTACTGAATTGTAAAAAAATGAAAGAAAGCAATGAATTTGGTTAAGTGTGACTATCACCAAGTGTAACGGACTTTTTTGAAATTGTGATTACTGGGCTAAAAATTTATTACTTATTATATTTTGTTATAAACGTAATAGGTAACGTCTCCATCAACCTGAATAGTACTTTCAGGCAGAAACAAAAGATATAATTTTGTATTTCACGCCACGTTGTTGCAAAAGGACTTGGTATTGAAGTGATTTTATTCTATTTTAGATTTAGCCACATTATAATCAGCGGTTTTTAACTTGATTGTGTGAAATTACTAAAAGATTATAGAAATCGAATTTAAGAAACAAATAAAAGTACAGCATCCCTTGTAAGTAATGAAAAGGGTCATATTATTTTTTTGAAATTGTGGAGTGAAGCAAAAATGTTGCATAAAATCATTAATGTCTAATCGAAAAAGAATATTAGAGCATCATTCGTAACACACGATATCCCGTATAACCAAACCGATAAAGATCGCCCAGTCGGTAAAGAATATTTAAAGATGCGATGTAGATTACTCGATATAGATGTAATATTTATCGGAGCTATACTCTACGCTATGCTACAACTGTATAGATGAAATCTTTACCGTATCTCTATGATATATGTACCTGTTACCTTTACAGTTTTATCTTTACCACATCTGTATCATAGCTTTATTCAAGCTATAACGCACCTGTATCGCAAGCACACATTTTATCTTTAGCGGATCTATCACAAATATATACTGGAAATCTTTACAGTTTTATCTTTATCGCATCTGTAGTATATCTTTATTCAAGGTATATCGCGACTATATCGCAAGCAATAATTTGATCTATATCGTATCTGTAAAAAAATATATATTGTGTCGATACAGTTTGATCTTTACTATTGTAGCGTAAATCTAGACACTACCTGTATTCTACCTGCGCTCATCAATCACCAGCTGACCACGTGAATTTTGTGTGTTGTTTAAACGATGGCGTTCTCCGATAGTTATAAAGTTTATCAATTCAGTGAAACTATGGAGATTTGTGTCCTTCCGACCGATTGGGTTAATAAGCAGGGAGAGGTATATTTTCATATAATTTGCTATTTGAGGTTATGATAATATTTATTTGTGATTTTTAGGTGAAATATGATAGCAAAAAGGCATCTGAGTATATTCGCAATCAGAAACAACCGTACAAGAAGTGGCCGGCATTACTATAATATTTATTATCTTGTAGTAAAATTATTATAACCAACAATATAAAAATAACAAATGACTGTGCACCACTTCTTACTCACTGTAATTGTAACCTATAAATTTATTATAACAGCCAATAGGTTACCAGCATATGTACCGCTGTTGTGTAAATATGAATGCTATATTACTAAAACGTTGAATACTACTGCAAACCACCAGATCAGCCAAGTGGTTAAGCCGTCAGACTCTCGTACCAGAGGTAACCAGTTCGAATCTCCGCCAGGGAAAGTATAAGTATAGCGCATTTTTAAAATCAAAAATTTATATAGAAGTATAATAAGCAGCTACGAAAACAATTGCAGGTGGGTTTATAAAATTACAAACAAAAAAATGTTCGCAAAATAGAGTATAAACTTTTTTTAAATTTATATACAGTTTGAACCTATACCGCATCTTAATGTGGACGATACAGTATCAGAATAGCATCTGTAGACAATCTATACAGGATCTTCGCAAAATCTATACCGTATCTTAACGGCAGCTTTATTGCATCTCCATTTGAAATATCTACCATCTGTATAGGATCTTTACAGGAAATATACATGGCGAGTAGCGACAACTAGACTCATTCGATAGGTATACCCTATCGTCGCTCTATCCATAGGGTAAAGGCGGCCTGTATCGAATAAAGATTTAAGCACAGGCTCGATACAGGTTCTGTACTGCGTGGTTATACGGGATGGTGCATGCCTATAATATTTAATAATTCAAAACCGCGAGCTTTTATATCCTAAGAAATAAAATATTACAAATACTGGCGGAACTATAAGACTCAAATAAACTTGCATTGGGTAAATATCTAGATCAAGTGATCTTCGATTGTATTGTCATCACGGCGCAGTCTCTATGATGATATTAGTGGTGTAGTTGCTGTTGTAATGGTACTTTTATTTAGCCCTAAAGTTGGGTACCATAAACTGTAATGAGGCGTTTTCCCGTACCCTATATTCTACCTCACTATGAATTTAGATTACCCCTTGTTTGCTAGTTAACCCAGTCGTAAGAGTACAAGACCCGATCTTGCCTCAGTATGGCTAATAAGAAATGTCCACGAGCTTAATGCTAAATCTACCTACTTAGATACACCTTAAACTATCAATGCTCCACGCTAAGTAAATAACAAATAGTCAAGCGCACTCTCGCGCACAAATTCACTTAATACGCGATGTGTCAGCAGGGTGATGTTATCGCTTCGTACTGACGCCCACCAAGGATGATGTAACTTGAACTAATTTACTAGTTACGCTTCTAATTTTCCCAGCTTCCTGGACCGAGCATTCAATCGTAATAGTTATCTATAATAACTAACCTTGCGTTATAGTTGCTTCAAACGGTCTCGTACATTGACAAGATTGACTGGCTTCTTTGAAGCTAGAATAGTAGCTTCTTACTACGAAGAATTATCGGTACCACGACGTTGTTGCCAAGGTGGATATCTGTCCTAGAAGCTGTATTTCGGCTTAAGAATAACGAGGCGTCAACTGTTCTTAACGCAGGCCAACAGATAAACTCTCAATCGCACTTTAATGCTTCCGCATCCGTTTTGCCTGGACGAAACGCACTGGTCGCCTACAAGCAAGCGACTTCCTCCCCGTGCCTCCATTCACGCACAATTTGCTTTGATTCCGTTAGTAACCGCAACGACTGTATCAGCCGGATGGCAACGTATGATCTGACGCGCGAAACACTCGATGCATGTTTCCAATACACAATTCGTCTTAACCTAAATATTACAATGTAAGAAATACAGTTTGGCTTCACACTAGCAGGATAATGGTTAAATACCAAGGTAATACGAACAGCCCGTTACACTCTACAAGACAAAATAATAGAAAAAGTGGGTACATTTATATATCTGTGACAAAAATTGAAAGTGCCAAAAAACAGCCTGATAGCTGGCCTAGATATAAGATTGTCATCTGCTGATATACCAAAAACCCTAAAAGCTCAAACCTGCGACCAATAACTGTTGCCAGTGCTAACTTATGGCACGGAAATGTAGCCCCTAAACAGAAACATTAGTAATACGTTTCTAGTCACACGAAGGTCAATGAGGAAGAGCATATCAAGCTCCGAAACCGAATATCTAGCACCTAAATACGAAGAAGATCTAACCGATGCAATAAACGTCTGTGTACAGTGAGATAAAATGAGGCGGAGAGTATAAAAAGAATTAAGATAATAGGGGTTATGGAATGGAAACCTCGAGAAAACAAAAGAAGCAAAGGAATAACACGGACCAGGTGATGTAAGCATGTCCTGCTGAATGGGAAAAACAACATAAAAGAAGAATCTGACGATGGATGGATTAAGCTGGAGAAGAAGAAGGTGAAGAATTTTAAATCAATTCAGCACAGTTGATTCAAATAGTTTATTAAGATTATTTATTTAAATATTATATTACTTCACTTTGCTTAGCTCAGTCTTTATAGTAATATGCTTATCTGCCTTTCAGTTCAGAACACTTAGTTTAATTCATTTCAATACTCTTTTACGTTAAAATTTAAAATGTAGTTAGTACCTTTCTTTCATATAAATTAATTATGGTATTTGGTGGCAGAGTAATTATGGGGTAATTATGTATATCAAAGATATCTATAACAGTAGCATTGACATCTTGCATATAGGTGAAATAAATGTAATTAAAGCTACTATCGTTATTCCGGAAACACAGTTGTGGTGAGCGCTATCTATAGACCTCATACAATATGTGTCCATGAATTTAACAACAATCTACAAGCATATTTATCTAATGTAAGTCAAAGCAACTCAAAGTATCACTTTATCGTAGGGGACATAAATATCGACATTAAATCTAATTCTGAAGTTTGTCAAAATTATCTCAACATTATGGCAGAAGAAGGATTTAAACCATTAATTAATTCATATACAAGAATTTATAAAAATTCAAAAACATGTGTTGACCATATTTTTTTTAAAAGTAATCGGTATGACGTTTGTAACTCGTGTGTGATGAAAACTCTGATTACTGACCATTATTCTGTCATAGCACATTTGAATCTGGCAGTTCCACGGCAGACTTCAGCTGCAATCTTTACTTTAAAAAAACTGAATCAAAATAAATTAATAGATAACTTAAAAACGGAAACGTGGAATGAACTATACGGGTCAGATGACATTGATTTCGCTGCGAATTCCTTTATAAATATAATTAAGAATGCCATCGACAACGCAACTAGTACGGTACGGATAAATAAAGTACAACGCAAACGAAATCCTTGGATAACCCGGGGTCTTTTAAAGTCAGTTGCGACAAAAACGGAATTATATAAAAAATCTCTAAGGCAGCCTGATAACGCACAACTTTTTGAAAAATATAAAAAATATAAAAATAATTTAACGAACTTAATAAAAATAACAAAAAATAACTATTATAAAAATAAAATAAATGAAAATAAAAATTCAAGTAAGGCCCTATGGAACGTAATTAAAGAATTTACAAATCGAAATGATAATAACAGAGAAATAACTGAAATTAAATTAGATAATCAAATAATTACAAATAAGAAAGACATCGCAAATCAATTCAATAAATTTTTCGTTGAAATCGGATCAAAAATGGCTAAATCTATATGGTTGCGCGTCGCATAGTGAAGTGACGGGTTGTGTCGCTTTGACATTTTACTGTTATTAGTGCGTTAATAAAATCAGAGTAGGTAGTTTCCTTTGGTTACCATAGTGGGAAAATGAGTTGTCATTAGATAAATAAATAAAGAAAAAATTGGTTTTTGCTTTCCGTAAAAGGTTTTATTAAGATTGATGCCATAAGTTATCAGCTGCTTAATTGAGCGCAAACATTTTGGTCCTTCGAGCCTCGCGAACAAGTCCTTGGAGTAGTCAAGTATTGTTCCTGTAATCCTGTGCAGTCACTTCATCTGTGTTTGGTTGTAAACTGTGCAGAATACATTTATTTGCCTTGAAATAAGCAGCAGAAACATCAATTTTGTTGATAAAACTTTCGCCACACATAATAGTGAATGATGGCATCCAATAATGGTGATCAGAGTCTACGTTCTAGGCGTGCCAATGCTGGCATTCCACCTGAAAGATACGGTGAATGGGAGGTGGGTAGTGCCGTCCCTAGTGGTGAAGGAATAAGTGTCCAAAGCCATAATGCACCCTCGAAAAGAAGCTCTCTACGCCAGAGGCGTGAAGCTGATATATTAGTTCAGGAGGAATTGCTGCGACTCGAGCAGGAGCAACAACGTCATGAGAAGGAACGAAGAGACCAAGAGCGCGCCGAGGATCTGAGAATCATGCAACGAGAGCAAGAACTGATATTAGCAAAAAAGAGGTTAGCAGAATTATCTGATAGCGATGATAAGGTATTTAACAATGTTGAGTTACATACCTCTGAGAATGGGAATGGTCGTCTCAAATATGTTGAGGAGTGGGCCAGAAAAGTCCGACATGGGGTCGCCTATTCTCAGTCTGTAACATCAAGAGCTTCCTCTGCGAAATCCTGTTGTGATGGGGCCGTAGAGCGCCTGGCGACAATCATGGAAAAACTAGTTGTTGGAAGCACAAAGTCAGCAATAAATGTTAAGTACTTAGCAAGACAGATACACGGGAAAGATTTACCAACTTTCACCGGGAAGTGCGAAGAGTTTGTACCCTTTATGTCTGTCTACCAACTTACCACGAAATCTTGCGACTATGATGACGTCGCTAACCTTCACCGTCTACAGCGCTGCCTCAGAGGTGATGCCCTAGCATATGTTCAGAGTCTTATGGGGAATCCGAACAATGTGCCGAAGATCCTGAAGCGTCTTGAGATGCGATTTGGACAGCCGCGCTTCGTCATCGAATCATTAATTCAAAAGATTCGTGACAATCCATGTGTCAAGGAGGACCGCCTTGACAGTCTTATTAGTTTGGTACAGCCGTGGATGCGTTAATCACGACACTGGAATCTTTGAAAGACACCATGTACCTACAAAGTCCTCTCTTGTTGGGAGAATTAGAAACAAAATTGCCTATACCAATGCAGCTTTCCTGGCGACTGTGGTGTCGCGCTGATTCGAAGCGAGAGTGCAATTTACGTGGATTTTCCGTCTGGCTTGAAGAGCAGATGGAAGCTGCCTGTTTGTTATGTCAACCGTCTTCTTTTGGAGTGGAGAAAGATGTGAAGAAAGTTGTCTTTCGTGATCATCAGAAAAAGAAACCGGAACCTCTCTGCGTTTCAGCGAAAACTGAAAAAACGAAAGAAAAGTCATGCAGCTACTGTGGTATGAAGAATCACACCATCGTTAATTGTTTCAAATTTAAGAAGTTATCAGTAGATGATAAATATGAAGTACTTCGAGAAAAGAGATGCTGCTTCTCTTGCTTGCTCCTTAACCATTCTTCTCAAAACTGCAAGTTAAAGAAGAAGTGCGGTGTTGATGGTTGTGACAAGAATCATCACCAGATGCTGCACAGTATGTCATCAAATGAAGTAAAAGAAGCCGTGGTCCATGTTTGTGTTGACGTTCCACCGAAGTCTCAAATTCTTTATCAAGTATTGGAGGTATTTGCTAAGGGTCCGAAAGGGGAGAAGAAGATTCACGTCACATTGGATTCCTACTCAGGATTTACGATGATGGACTCCCGCCTTGTGGAAGAACTTGGACTTTCTTCTGTAAAGCGACCAATTCACTTTACGGGTGTGGGGAGCAGTGTTAATGTCCACAACTCGGAGGTCGTTGATTTGCAAATAAAATCAATGGCAAATGGGAATGAGTTTTTGCTAAATGGGGTTCAAACTTACAAAGATTTATCAGAAACCTTACCATGTCGTACATTGAGAAAGTCTTCGCTGAAGAAATGGTGTCATCTTCGAGGGCTTCCGCTGCCAACATACAATAATGCCAAGATCATGATGATTATTGGACAACCTCATGCCAACCTGATAGTCCCATTTCGTCGAGTAGATGGACCTCGAGGCTCGCCTGTTGCTGCCGAGACGCCTCTGGGATGGGTGGTTTGTGGTAACTTACCAGAAACTATTGAACTTCCGAGATCTGAACCGCTGTTGTTCCTTGATGGGGATTTCCGTGATGACGATCTTCACCAGTTTGTGAAGAGCAGCTTTTCGACAGAGTCCTTTGGCGTGAAGGTTACCTGCGAGAAAGTACGATCAAGAGAAGATCAAAAAGCTGAAAATATGATGAAGATTCTTACCAGACGGGTGGGTGACCGATGGGAAACAGGACTTCTTTGGCGCAGCCAAGATATTCGAATTCCTGAATCTAAGACCATGGCTCAGAATCGGTTGATTTGCCAGGAGAGAAGAATGGACCGCGATGCGGTATTTGCTAAGAAATATTGTCAGAAAATTGAAGAATATTTAATGAAAGGATACCTTCGGAAACTTACTCCACAAGAAGCTGAAGTGATGACTCCGAAGACATTCTATTTGCCACATTTTGGGACGATAAACCCCAATAAGCCCAAGCTTCGACTGGTTTTCGATGCTGCGGCCAAGACAAAAGGTGTTAGTTTAAACTCTTTGTTACTTACCGGACCTGATCTGCTAAATCCCCTTCCTGCAGTTCTTTTCAAGTTCCGTGAAAAGAGATACGGAATCACCGCTGACATCAGGGAAATGTATCATCAGGTGTTGATGAGGGAAGAAGATCGTCCTTCGCAGCGTCTATTATGGCGTGGGATGAATCGACTAAATCTTCCAGACACATATGAGATGACTGTGATGATGTTCGGTACAGTATGCAGTCCTAGTAGCGCACAGTTCGTTAAAAATTTGAATGCAGAAGGATTCAGAAAAGATTACCCAGCTGCAGTAGACGCAATAATCCAAAGGTTCTATATGGACGACTATCTTGATAGCCTTGATACTGAGGGAGAGGCAATACAGCGCCAGCAGCAGGTATTTGAAATCTTAAGAAAAGGAGGATTCCATCTATGCAGCTGGACCTCAAATTCTCAGTTAGTGATGGACAACTTGGAGGAAGAATTGAAGTCTGAGAGTATGAAGGCTATGCGTTCTAGTGAAGATCCTGTGGAGCGCGTTCTCGGCCTTCATTGGAATGCTGCTGACGATTCATTTCGCTTCAAGTTGAATTTTCATCGGGTCAGTGCAGATGTAGTATCAGGATTAAGAGTTCCCACAAAACGAGAAGCACTCGGTTTGGTGATGAGCTTGTTTGACCCTCTTGGATTTATTGGGAATCACACCGTAAAAGCAAAAATATTACTACAGGACGCGTGGCGCAGCAACATTGGGTGGGATGATCCCTTGCCTGCAACAACACACGATAGTTGGTTCAGTTGGTTGCAAGACCTGAAGGAAATAGAGAAATTTCGCTTACCCAGATGCTACTCCACCGCTTTTTCAAAGTCCCCCTGTGTTGAGCTGCATATTTTCTGCGATGCAAGTGAGTCTGCTTTCGCTGCCATCGCTTACTTTCGAGTGAAGTCAGAAGATGGGTATGAAGTATCTTTCGTAGCATCGAAGACGCGCGTGGCACCCTTGAAACCACTGTCCATTCCAAGGATGGAGTTACAAGCAGCCTTGATGGGAAGTAGATTGGCAAAAACCATCAAAGACGAACATGAAAGAGCTGTCAGCAAGACTTGGTTTTGGAGTGACAGTAAGACGGTAATTCAGTGGCTGCGCTCGAATGGATGTCGTCACCTACAATTCGTGGCGCATCGTGTAGGTGAGATTCAGGAGCTCACTGATATCCAAGATTGGCTTTGGATTCCCTCTAATGAGAATGTCGCAGATGAAGCCACTCGTAATGTGAAGCCATCAAATTGGAACACTTCGAGTAGATGGCTGAATGGCCCAGAATTTCTTAAAAAACCAGAGACAGAATGGCCTAAAGAAACATTTAAACAATTATCAAATGATGAATCAAATATGACTGCCGAGTATTTGATGGCTATTCATGTAGAGGAACCGCTGTTTCAAGTAAAAAACTATTCGCTATGGAT
This sequence comes from Agriotes lineatus, assembly GCA_940337035.1. Taxonomy (NCBI): domain Eukaryota; kingdom Metazoa; phylum Arthropoda; class Insecta; order Coleoptera; family Elateridae; genus Agriotes; species Agriotes lineatus. The sequence continues at coordinate 132,019,931 of OW679195.1, read as the reverse complement.
AAAGATGGTTCGCGTCGTTGCCTGGGTCAAGCGGTTTGTTAGATGTCTCAAGCTAAAGGTGAAGATTTTTGGACCGCTTGAAGTGTTTGAACTTCAAGACGCAGAAGTGTACTGGTTCAAGATAGCCCAGCGGGAATCTTTCACAGAAGAAATAGAGGCGTTGTCGTCAAATCGAAGTTTGAATAAAACAAGTAAACTTCTGCAGCTATGTCCATTTGTTGATAATGATGGTTTATTAAAAGTAAAAGGAAGGATACATGACGCGGACGTTCTTCGAGTAATGAAATTCCCGGTAATCTTAGACCCTGGTCATGATGTCACTAGAAAAATTATTGATTACTATCATAATGCAGCCAACCACATAGGGCAGGAACGTGTGGTTAATGAAATACGGCAGAAATATTACGTACCTCACTTGCGAGCAGCTGTACGAAGTTCATGGTCACGGTGTCAGTTCTGTAAAAATTCCCGTGCCCAACCAATTGCGCCACAAATGGGAAGACTTCCTATAAGCAGACTGCAGCAATATACAGCCCCTTTCACTGAGACAGGTATTGATTACTTCGGCCCATTAGATGTAACTGTTGGACGCCGGAGGGAAAAGCGGTACGGAGCCATTTTTACTTGTTTGACAACAAGAGCTGTGCATGTTGAGCTTGCACATTCGTTAACTACGGATTCGTGCATTATGGCGATCCGTCGTTTCATATCCAGAAGAGGATGTCCAATTACAATACACTCAGATAATGGAACCAACTTTCGTGGAGCTGATGTTGAGTTAAAGAAGTCTCTTCTAAAAATTGACCAAAAGAAAGTAAAAGATAAAATGGCTCAGAAAGGAATAACATGGAAATTCATTCCCCCATCATCGCCCCACATGGGTGGTAGCTGGGAATCTCAAGTAAAGGCCATTAAGAAGGCACTGTATGCGACTTTAAAAGAATTGGCCCCAAGAGAAGAAGTGCTTCTTACCTTATTAGCTGAAGCAGAACATACGGTTAATAGCCGCCCTTTAACTTACGTAGCCATAGAACCTGGAAATTCAGAAGCCTTAACTCCCAATCATTTTCTTACTGGGAGATCAAGTAATGTACAGCCTGCTGGAGTCTTCACTAAAGAAGACATGACGCCGAGAAAGATGTGGCGCTATTCCCAAAGACTGGCGGACAGTTTTTGGAAGCGCTGGATTTCTGAATATTTGCCCACCTTGACCAGAAGAACACGATGGTTTCAGCTATCAGACCCACTATTAGAAAATGACGTGGTCTTAATCATAGATGGAGACCTACCACGCAATAAATATCCTAAAGGAATAATTACGAAGACTTACCCTGGTAAAGATGGTATAGTACGTGTGGTAGATGTAAAGACGTCAACAGGAACGTATCGAAGACCTGTTATTAAATTGGCTAAACTAGATGTCAAACGCGACGCGAGATAGGGTGAAGTTGAAAACTACACCGAGGGAGAGTATGGTTGCGCGTCGCATAGTGAAGTGACGGGTTGTGTCGCTTTGACATTTTACTGTTATTAGTGCGTTAATAAAATCAGAGTAGGTAGTTTCCTTTGGTTACCATAGTGGGAAAATGAGTTGTCATTAGATAAATAAATAAAGAAAAAATTGGTTTTTGCTTTCCGTAAAAGGTTTTATTAAGATTGATGCCATAAGTTATCAGCTGCTTAATTGAGCGCAAACACTATAGTTAATACAAATTCCAGGACAGTCAAAAGAAATATAAATAATCACTCAATATACTTGTTCCCGACTGATCCAAATGAAGTATCTAAATATATAAATGAATTAAAAAATGGTAAATCGCCTGGTATTGACAACATAGCTTCCGAAACTCTTAAAATAGCCTTAGACTATATAAAAAACCCACTCACATTTATTATAAATAAAATTTTAGCAACTGGAAATTTCCCATCTGCATTTAAAGAGGCCGTAGTAAAACCTTTATTCAAAAAAGATGATAGACTTGACATGGCAAATTTCCGGCCGATATCCCTGATATCAAATCTAGCTAAAGTGGTAGAAAAAATAATCAAAAACCGCATGATGCTGTACCTTAACAAATACAATTTGTTGTCAGATAAACAATTTGGTTTCAAATCGGGGATATCTACTGAAAATGCAATTGTTCATTTAACAAACAATATTTATAAAAATCTAGATAAAAATAAACAGATACTATGTGTTTTCATGGATTTGGCCAAAGCCTTTGATACCGTAAATCATGCAGAGCTAATAGAGACGGTTGAGGATCTTGGTTTTCGCGGTGTAGCCTTAAATCTAATCAGAAATTATTTAAACAACAGAGTTCAATATGTCAAAATTGGAAATGACCTAAGTGACCCGGTTATAGTCGAATGTGGTGTTCCACAAGGTACTGTTCTGGGACCCATTCTTTTTAGTATTTATATTAACAGTTTATTCTCATACAATACAGTAGCCCAAGTGTCGGCTTTTGCGGATGACACTGTGCTACTATATACTGCAGATAGTTGGAATGATCTTAAAGCAAAAGCAGAAAATGATTTAGCAAGCATTAAAACGTGGTTTGACCAAAAATTACTATCAATAAATTTCAAAAAAACTAAATATATACATTTTACTTGTGCTGCAAATAAGATACAGACGTTTGAAGATTTAATTATTACTAATAATCATAATCAGTCATACAACATACAAGCAACCAAAGACATAAGATATTTAGGCATTTATATTGATCAACATCTTAAATGGGATATCCACGTAAATAATATAATAAAAAAATTAAGATCTGTCCTATTCAAATTTAAACAACTGAGGTCTGTACTGGAACTGAAGCACCTAAAAATTATTTATCACTCGTTAGTTGAATGTCACTTATGCTATGGAATAGTTGGTTGGGGTGGCATATTGAAGCATCACCTAAAAGGTCTAGAAATTATTCAAAAATGTTTTCTCAAAATTATATTTGGCAAAGACCGGCTATACCCGAGTGATTTATTATATAAAGAAAGCCAGTTGTTTGACCCAAGACAGCTATTTTGTTATAGGATGCTTTGCTTGCAATATAAAACTAAAGACGATTTAACAGATATAACCCATGATTATCATACCAGGTACAAATGTCATACTGAAACTGCAGTAGAAAAAGCAGATAAAACTATTGGCCAACGATCTTATAGCTATATTGCACCTCGAATATACTCGGCACTACCGAAAGATATTAAAAAAAGTCAAAATATTTACAACTTTAAGAAAAAAATAAAATCTTGGCTCCAGAATACCCCTAGATATAGTATTCATAAATTAATAGACATAAAAAATGCTTGATCAAAACAATTTATTACTGTCTTAGCGAATTGCAAAGTGTTGAGAAATGTACTTCACTACGTTTTCATATATTTCAATCGCCCACGCACAAGTTTTACTTCTGTGGGCTAAGTCCTTTCATCATTTATTTCTGAAAGTTCTAGTCAACTTAGATTATTGTGTATTCTACATATGTATACTCTTCAGAAATAAATTATTATTATTATTATTATAATCTTTGACCTGT
>OW679195.1:131825708-132016187 GCA_940337035.1 Agriotes lineatus | reverse complement strand
AAACAAGCAATTTGAAACTGTTGGCATTATTAGATTAATTTTAAATTATAACTCGTATACGGGTTTTGTGTAATAATCTTCAAAATATGAACGCGGGCGACACACTTGCACATAATTTTGCCCGTGCCAAGCGTCGTCGTGCTGGTTGCCCTTAGAAAACTGCCTTCGGGACGGTTTTTATTGCAACCAGCACTCGACCCTTGGCGTGTGCGAAATTATCGGTATGTCTCGCCCTTGTTATATTACTATTGATAATCTAATTGCACGAGAGGGTACTCCTCAGAACCTTTTATACTCCTCAAAGCAACCTTCAACTTCTGGTCTCAGTCTGGAAAAACTGAATCCTTTTCCCAAAGCTTCCATCACTTACCAAAGAATGGTAAAAAAAAGTTAAAATCGACAATTTATACACAAACACACCTGAATTGATGATTAGGTAGAATATAGAATTGGCAAAAAAGAAAAACCAAGAAGTTGAAAAGAACCGAACTCTCAAAAAGAATATTCTGTTCCACAAAAACGTAGAAAAGCAGGAAAAAAATGAAGACTCAATCGATTCTGATATATCATTAGATGATGTTAAATTCAATAGCAGTGATGACTTGGAAGAACTAGAAACTGCTTCCAAAGAGGAGATTGAAGTTGGCGACTACATTTTCATTAAATTTCATACAAAACCTGGAATACTGATTCACTATGCAGGTCTCATCGAACAAATAAATTACTCTATGTACGCCATAAAGGTTATGAGACGAAGAGGGTTCAAGCAGACATTCCTTTTTCCATCAGTGGAAGATATAAGCAACATTAATATCTCCGACATTGTTACCAAATTTCACTCCCCGCCTCAAACTGGTAGGCCTACTGCAAGACCAAGAACTTCTATCACATACACCTTCCGTTCTCTTACTGTTAACTGAGTACCTATTTTAAACGAAAAATAACATCAAATTTAAAGTGCTTAATTTTATTAATATACTGACGAATGTACCCCACTCCCTAGGCCGAAAGTATCCCATCAATGGGGTACTTTCATCACTTTTTCACATTTTGGAAAAATGAAAATAATTATATGAAAGAATAAATAGAGTAACACAAGCCGTGTCCTATCTTTTGGTAATTATAAATTTATTTTACATAAATGCAGGTTTATGTGACTATTTTTCAATAAAAAAAGGCCAAATGTACCCTGTTCTCCCCTAACAGTGCCTGGTATTGCTTCTGATCCTTGATTTCGCACACCACTTTTTTCATTTATTTCTTTCGGTTCGTTTCCTTTGTGCTGGTTGCAGTTCCCTATGGAATTCCTCTACGATCTCGATTAACTCGTTCCTGTTTATTGTTATTTCCCCTCTGCTATTTTTTAGTTTGAGAATCTCCTGCTTACCGTTGCTGATTTTTCTTCCCAGGACTTTTAAACTCTTATTTTCTTCTATTGTTTGCGTGATGTGTTCAGTTGTAATTTCGTACGTCTCTTCTATTACTTTTCAAGATGTTTCTGTTTAGTTGTATTAACTCTTGTGAATTTGTGTTTCTATAATTTTCCATTTGCTTTCTTTCCCGTAATAAACGCCTGGTATACACGCATAGTTTGTCTTTTTTACTTTGTTTCGTGCAATGCTTTTCTGTTGCTTGTATAACTGAGGTTGTAATGATTTCATTGAGGTCATCTATATTATTGTATGGTGGAGAATTTATTAGATTCAGGCTCCCACTCTGGGTCAGACGCCACTATATCTGTTTGGTCCGCTGGAGGTACCATCCATATCTGGCATTCCCCTATCCGCCACCTGGGAACGCGCCCTGTAAGGGTTACAAACTCCCCCGATTACTGCTTTTTAGTTTAGGAATTGCATTCCAATGTGTTTCAACATTAAAAATTCTTAACAGAATACAGTATAGGTGCGCAGTGTAGCAATTATTTTACCCAATAAAATTAAGTGCTAGGGGTTTTTCATATTTCATTTTTTATGAAACAATATATTGCAATGATCTTTCTGGGGACATTTAGATTAATTTTCTTTACTTTACTTTTGTTATTAAAATTACTTGCCACCTAAGCTTGCTCAAAAATGTACTCTTTTGAGTGTCAGATTGGTTTAACCTAAAATAGTAGCGGTTATGTACTTCACTGTATTAAATTATCCGGTGCACCAACTATATTCTTTTAAGAAAATTTTTATATTAGCTCAATAAATAATTTCCAATTTCTAGATTTGGTAAGAAAGATTTTTTTTTCTATATTTATAAAGTGTATGTTGACAATTCACTCAACCTTACAACACAACAACTCTTGTGAATATAATTTCTCGGATTACTTCAGCTAATTATCAATTAGGCATTGCATGGTTCAATTTATTTATCATAAATCTTGTTTTTCACAAGCATCTCAATCTTGTCTTTCATATACAGTATCAGTTTAACTTCTTAGGACGTTTTCTGCTATTAAAGATTCCGACTCTCCATTATTAGGTATGTGGCAATTAACAACATGCTATTTTTAATATATCACTTTAATAGAGAATTTATTTAAAACTTTACAAGGAAACGCAATTGATTTTATTTAAAATATCTATTTCACTGTTTGTGTGAGGGTGGAGGTAGCAAAATATATGTCTACTTTGTTAATGAAAGCAAATATTTTCTGAATGTTTGGGTGATGTTTAACTTTTTAACCCATTTCCATTTTCAATTTTTCTTGCCAACTGCAGAAACTCATGAAGAAATTGTGTTGCATAAATCCAAGTTATATTTGGGCTAATTGCTAGAAAGCACTGTTGTATATATTATACCAAATTTTATGTTTACCGAATTTAAATTTGGCCATAGAAATATTCAAACCTTCGCTACGAAGATTGCTTCGCAAACAGAGGATCCCGATTATAAAAACACCCTTTCCAAAAGATACAACAACATCTACCAAACAAAGAAAAGAACACGACTCGATTCTGCTAGCAGTGCAAATTAATGACCATTTCAATAAGCACAGAGTTGAGGTGTTTTATATAACTGCAATGCTAAACTTAAATTACAAATAACAAATGCATTGGTAAAGAGATGCAAGTAATGGCAAAGTAATTAAGTAAGGAACGCAAAAGGCAAGCTTGTTTTTCACAGGGGTCGAAGAGGACTTGCAAATAAATTAAATAATAGTTTTCTGCATAATAAATAGCCGAACCGAAAGAAATTAATAGTCACAAAAAGGTTTGCTATGTGCAAGTAAAAGAAGCGTAGAATTCAATAAAGCTAGTCAGTAAAATTGGTAAGGATTCCAAAAAGGTAAAGAAGCCATAATGACATAACAATGCATTGCGAAAGAGCAATCTGAAAAAGCAGACAGGTGGACATGAGTAAGCATTTAGAAAAGTAGGCAACAGGATATGAAGAAAGCAATTGAGAAGCAAAGAACCCTTAAAATAATCTGTGCATTTAACGTGAGTGAAAAAGCAGAGCAAATAATAAAACGTATTTGAGTGAGTGGCGCAAAGAGACGATTTTTAAATACAAGAAACAGACAATAAATTTAGTTTGTAAAGAATTTGAAAATTTAAAACTATGTTATCAAACTTTTTTCTAGAATGTATTTAAATTAACCAAAACTTATTTCTGTTTATATTGTAACCATAGCAATAGTTTCTATTTTCTTTTAATAACGGAGGAGAACAAATGAATAATTAACTTAAGCTTGACAGTGTAAATCGTGCTCCACTTCAATCACAATTTTTAATTAATAAACGAGCATTTTCACAATAAAAAGTATACCACTTTATTCTACACGTATCAGAGTTTCGGTGGTATCATTTGTGAAAGTTTCCGCCACCAAAAATAAAAAGTTCCACGAGGTGCCTCTCCAAAGATTTTCGCCAGCCGATCCAGCTCGAGATTTCGACAACTTAAGTCCAGCTAAGATAAGGGTGCAGAGTCGGGCTTCTGCACAGCTTCACATCGGGCAGCACTGCATGAGGGCCACCGCCGGCGAGAAGAGCGAGGAAAGCCGTTCCAGGGCCAGATACACCCCAGGTACTCATCTCCGAGCTCATCGGAAGCCGCAGAATTAAATGTAATGAAAGTTTACCTAAAATATAAAAGTGAATATGAGACGAGGCCTTACTGATGAGGATTCGAGCATCTCCACGACCATAGCTTAGGCGCAGTTCGAAAAATGAGTGGTTTTCCAAATTTGAAGCTATGCGAAAGTAAAACAAGCTGCAGTCGGCGCCCCTTCTGACGTCACGAAATAAATTAGTGCCTAAAACAAAAGCTGATAATTACCGCCAAAGCGCAAAAATTTGAATAAATACCTTTTCGAATGTTCACAATCTCACTATTGTTTAACGTCAACAACGCAGACTTGCACCCGCGAACCATTTTGTAGGTTTTTTTACCGTATTGCAAACATTTAGCTACCGCCCAATGGAACTAAATGCGGTGAACAGAGCCGTATCAGAAAATTTTTAATTTTTTAATCAACTAGGAACCCACCTGAGTTAAGAAGCTTGTTATTCTACTTGAGCTAGCGTTTTATTATAATTAATTGCAGGTAAATAAAATATTAAAAGAGCATATAACCATTTATTTTGTACAGTAAATAAGTACAGCTCACATTTTAACCAGCCTAATAAATTGATAACAGGCAAAGCTCCATACACAGTAAAATATTAAATCAGTCAGACCCAGTCAGAGAGAGAGCATCCATTGCAATATATTTGAACTCAACATAAACCTACCGTCGAAGTTCCTCTCTATTATGCAATACCGCCTTCTTGGACTATAAATTCCCCAACCTGCGACACTACTTTAACTCGTTATAAGAAGAAATAAACCAATCCCAACCTAATCAAGACACTCCTAAACGACACCCTTCACAATTTCCCTGATTGAACACAAATACAGATGCTTCAAAAACGGAAAGCGGAACCGGGGTATCAATCGTAACCCCAACAGAAACCATTATGTCCTTCATGCCCAACACATATACCATATGTTCGAGGAAATTATATGCTATACTACAGGCCTTAATCTATGCAATAGAAAACTCCAGCCAACGCTTTATAACTTCAAGAACAACCGGCAAAGAAGTAAAGTTCATATGGATCCCATCACCCATTGGTATAACCGGAAACGAGGCTGCAGACAAGGCGGCAAGAGGACCAATTATTGACCCAGATGCCCAAAATGTGACAAGAGTTGTACCATCGGACTATGTAGCATCCTTACAATACAAGATCGTAATGTCATGGCAGAATATATGGAATCGATCCAAACTGTATCAAACCAAGAAACCCGTTAAACGGTGTACACAAAACACCCGCAATAGAAGCGAACAAGTGTTAATTGCTAGATTAAGATTCGGACACACCGCTTTTTCGTATGGCCACCTTATATCGCAAAGCGAACCACCGCTCCGCTCTGTGATGTGTACAACACCTCAGTATCCGTAAAACACATGCTTGTTGAGTGTCCAAAACATAGGAAAGCGAGACAAAAGTTCAATATCTTAGGAGACGTTGCACTTATTTAAATAAAAAGTGCAACACCAAATACTTCATTTCATACCTTAACGAGATGGAATACCTAAATAAAATTTAAGACAGCAAAATATACTTACTCGCAAATACAGTCATTGTTAAATACTTCAAAAAGCTTTAATAACCCTCGAGGTTAATGCGCATTGTACTAAATAAAAGAAATATATATTCAAATGTTGATTTGTAGCTTAAGTGATATAATGTTACTTTTAACGAATATGATGTTTTCGCACTCAGCAAGACGTGGTTAAAGTACAGTAAATTAGATATAAATGTCAATACCTATTTTAGGATATAGAATAATTAGAAATGATAGTAAGCAAAAAAGTCTGTAAAAGGCTTTACCCAAAACTTCCTTCGTCGACATTGTGACACTAAATAATTTTTAAAATCAAATTAAGTTAGGAGTAAAAACATCTTCACGTTTCTAATAAATTAAATAAGTTTTCAAATAAAAAAAAGCTTTACCGATGATCGAATTCGAACGGCAGGCGGACCGCGAATGCAGCCCCAACGTTTTGAGGGATATTGGAAGGGAACGCACTATTTCTACCTGCGCCACGGAGCACCGACCTTTCGATTTCCTGCGTCGCAGCTATATTTAGTAACGCGCTAATTTGTGCCTTGTAAAAAAAATATTCTGTAGCTTTTGGCTCCCATTTTTGGTAAGAATAAAGCCTGCACTATGTACAAATTATTACTTGTATCTATTACTAAGTTACATGAAAAATAAACATTTTATTTTTTATGGTGCTCACCCTTTAAATATTTGTCTGCCATTTTCAAGGTTTCATTCCAGGTATGTATATAATGTGTATGCAAAAATCATCTTCCTCCGATAAATAGTTTTTTAGTTATACCGCCAACAAACAGACAGACAGACGGAATTGAGAAATCTGTTTGTCGTCATCTCGAAAGACGATTTTTTCGTGATTACAATACTTCTTTCGTCTTTCAGACGAGGGAAGTAGCATTCTATATCTTAAACTGTTTTGATGTAAAAAGTTTTTGCTCTCAAATTGGCATTGTCTATTTTTTTAAATTGAAATTATGGCATTGTCTTGTAGTTTACTTCTTTATGAATATAATGAAACAACTTATTTAAGGAAACTCACTTATTTAAATAATTAAATGTAGGTATTGGAAAAAATATACAGTGTGTCTAATTAAGTTGGAGACATATGGAAAAATATTGTATTAATGGTTTTAGGAAAAAATTTATTCTTGATAGAAAGTTCTGCATGGTCCAAAACTTAAAATGCAACCGTCAGATATCATTTTTTTCAAGCCGTATACGAAGTTTGTCAAAAAATAAGAATTTTGCTCAAGAGTAAAGTACGTTCATTTTTGACAAAATCGAAAATTTTCATCGACAAAAGTTGATTATAATTGAAAATTCCATTCAAATATTCAATTACACCGATCTATCATGAAAAATCGGATTTTCTTATTTTTGTACTAACTTTTCTACACATTGATTCTAAATATTTGAAAACGTTATAAATTTAGTTTTGAAACATTATCTCACTTATCTACTATAAACATGAAAATTTTCGATTTTGTCAAAAATAAACATACTTTACTTTTGAGCAAAATTCATAGTTTTTGACAAACCTCGTATACGGATTGAAAAAACTGATATCTGACGGTTACATTTTAAGTTCTGGACCATGCAGAACTTTTTATCAAGAATATCTTCTTTTCCTAAAACCAATAATCAAAAAATTTTCCATAGGGTTCCAACTTAATTAGACACTGTATATGCCACACGTGAATAAGAGTCTCTTTTTACTTCCTTTTACAATAAAGGAAGTATTGTATTCACCCAAAAAATTCGAAATTGAGTTTTTTACAGATCTTCACGTTTTAGAGTCCCCTGAACCCAAAAAACATGTTTTTGTTTATTGGTCTGTCTGTGTGTCTGTCTGCCTGTGAACAGAATATCTCAAAAACGAAAAGAGGTATGGCGTTGAAACTTCATATTTAAGTTTTGTGTACTATGTAGATGCGACAGCCACCTTTTGAAGAAAATCGCATAACCGGAAGTAAATGTTTACTCTTGTTATTTATTAGTTTTTTCGATTTTTTCAAAAACGGCTCCACCGATTTTTTCAAACAACTTTTTTATTACATTTTTAATGTGTATTGATGTAAGATAGGTGATTTTCCAGTTGAATACTTCTAAAATGGTTTTTTTTTAATTTTTTTGAGTAACTCCTATTTTAAATAGAACACCCGGTATATTATTACATTTTTGTATTCAGCTTAAAATTTGTCTCTTCAGCTGACGCTCTATTTTGCACCGTTTTTGTAGAATTTGTAATTTTGGAAAATTTTGTCAAATGCTTAAAAATTAAAAATCAAATTTTTGGCTAATTATAAGATCACTGTAAAAGGAAGTTGTGTGCGTGTATCACACCAGATTTTTTTACTTGTATCATGTATAAGTAACTATTAATCTTATGAACTAAAATTGTTGCCTAGTAACATACACGTTTCGTATGAGTAAGAGAAACTCTAACTTTTTAGACGGTTGCAGAAAAAGTATATTTATTTTCCAACAAAAACTATTTATTGATAGTCTTGATGTTTTCATTGCACCGTCAAGTTTTTATATCTTTCAAGTTATACCTTAAAAGTTAATTAGTCATATTCGTGCAAGCATAAATCAGTGTTCCATTTAACTAATACTGAATGAAGTGACTACACAGAGTGTCTCTAAAAGGTCTGTACAAATAATTACCACAAATTTATGAGGTAAAAACAATTCGATTTAACCAAGTTTACCTATATGCAAAAGTTCATTATTTCAACAGTACCGAACTTCAAAATTCTTGAAAAAAAGGTTTTATTGATATAACAACGTGCTTTGAGCGGTTCGCTTGATAAATGACTTATTGTGGTATAGAATCACATTTTAGTCTCATTTGATCCGTTATATCTCTGTTATTTCATTTTTTGTTATCTTCAACAGTTCATACATAGAAATACAATTCAAACACTGGAGCGTGAAGGCAGTGTCTCAGCTGTAGGCTATCTGAAATAATGAAAAAATCAAAAGAACAAAATTTCTTCAACGAGTAAGAAAGATTTATTAAACCAGCGATGTAAAAATACCATAAAAAGTAACAAAAATAATATTGCTCTTTGGTGGTTATATTGAACATCTACTGTAATTTTTTTCACGCAACTACGAATAACCACAGCTGCTAGCAAAGGTTCAATTTCAGTAACTGGGTTTTTTTTTATTTTTTATGTCAATCTTGTATCACTATAATATAATCGATGGTTCCTACTTCTTGAAAGAATTTTGTCGTGCACAATTACCGATAGCCTATAGCTGCTGCAGGAGTTGTATTTTTTAATCTACAAATTGTTAATGATGCTAAAATAGAACTGAAAATCTTGTACCAAATATGAAACCAATCGCTCAATCCGATTAAATATTGGCACACACCTTTTAGAAACACCGTGTTTAATCAGCCCAGTAGGAGTAATTAAATAGACCAGATAGCAGTGAGAACCTTGAAAATTGAAATTTAATTCGACCAGCTTCATTCGCAAAAAATCCGGCAGTTTCGTCTTCAAATGGAAAGTTAACCTGCAGCTCGGGTTTACCGAATGCACAAAACGGCAATTAAATTAGTAACTGCGCTGTTGTGTCGGCTGACCTTAAACATTACATCACCGTTTCTCTACTTGGGGCTACAAAAGTCATAAACCTAATGGCCGCGCTTCGTAAGCCCAATTTTAAAGTAGCTTTACAGCCGCAACTACTTTAATTACGTTTTGCTGCAATAACCAGCTGCGGTCCATCGCTCTGATACAGAAACAAATCAAAGAAATTACCTTTAACAGCCCCACGACCACAGTTAATCAATGTAAACATTTGTAAAGCGTGCTTCCGCATAATGTATGTACTGGCTGCTCTACAACTCGTACTTACGCAATTTATAATATGAAAACACGGCTACAGCTTCGCGTATTTATAATACATTTAGGTTAACCGTTTTCTGCAGCGAACTAGAAACGATAAAACCAAATTTTAATTGCGGAAATTTTTGCTTTTAATTATGCCGCTCATTTTGCAAGCCAAATTGAGGGTAATTAATTCAATATTATTCCAGATCTTAGCTCATTCCCTCACTTTACTCCTTACCTTTAAAAATTTTATGGCTTGATGTAAGGTATACGAAGCAATTATACTGCTTGTTTACATCCATAAAATTAATAATATCGGAATTTACGATTACGTTTATAGTTCGTAAAACTTTGGCCTTGATTTCACAATCTGGAAAATTCGAGAAAATTAAACTCGCAAGATTAACATCTGGCAATTTATTAAAATCATAAATTTTAAAGAATTTCCAGCTTCTAAATAATAAAGCAATTAGAAAACGGCTTTTATAGCACTATTGAGAATTCTAAAGAAATGAAATCTTTATCTGGGGCACTGTGAAAATTTTTAGAGTTACAAATGGTTCTCAATTATCTAAACCCATATTGATTACCACTTTAAGTGTCAAAATGGCATAAATAATAACAATTTTTTTTTGTAAAGAAGTATGGTTTAAATAAATCGTAGAACAATTGAATTAAAAGCTACGCCAAACGCCTAGAATTAAGTGACAGCAGCTATCTTAACGATTGATTCTAGACATTCTCCTAACTAGCAGCCAGTGGCGTAACTATGGGGGGTGATATGGGTGTCAGAACACCCCCCAGAGGCTTTAGGAATAACTAAAATTCGTCTAAAACAAAAAATCTAAAATTATATTTTAGTAATGTACTTACATTCGGAATTCGGACTCGACCACTTTTAAAATCCGATCTCAACAAACATCCTTCGGACGTGATTGCTGAGTTCAAATTATACCGGAAAAGCCAAAATGTACAAAACCTTCCACATAAGACAGCAATGGATGCGCTAGCTATGTGCAATAATGACATGTTTCCCAACATATTCAAGTTGCTGCAAATCCTTGCAGCGATTCCTGTGTCAACTGCAACAGCTGAAAGATCATTTTTCACCTTAATAATTAAGACTTACCTCCAAAATACAACATCGCAATATAGGCTGAATGGATTGGCAATGCTCTCCATTCACAGAGAACTTAAGGTGAACGTAGATGAAATCATAAACGAGTTAGCAAAAAAAAACCAAGAAAACTTGAATTACTACTATAAGTTTTATTTCAGTTGTAATTATTTTATTGTTTATAAATAAACAGTATAGTTGATTTCATTTTTATAAAACTTGCCGTAAGCTATGATTTAACTATTTTTTTACAGTCAAAATGACATTTAGCGTTTTTATAGGTTGGAGTTATTACAAGGACAGGCATATCTTGAAATTTTGTTTTACAAGCGAGCTAAGTTGATATTTATTTAGCAAATAATTATACTGACGCCTTTTGGTTAATAAGCAAATGAAATGTCACACTAGTTAATTTCACCTATTTAAATAGACGTCTGTCAACATCAGTTAGTAAATTTTTAAATGTAACTAGGTGGTCTACACTACCAAGAAGTTAAATCAAGGCCTACTTCAAGTCCTATAGAAATGAAATCAACTATACTTTGTAACACGGCCTCTTGCTTAGCCCTATTTCTACTAAATTATTACGTTACAATGCCCTGGTTCGCTAGCTTATCCAGTCGGTGAGCTATGAGGCTCTATTCACATCGCCAGTGCAGCTAAGGGAAACTAATATTGTTGAGGACAACTCGCTGACATCTGAAATGTTGTACTTACAAATGCAAACACCAACGGTAATAAAAACTCAACAGTTTACAGGAATACATATAATCTGTAAACAAACATAGACACACAAAGAAAAATATACATAAAAACGAGTACACAAAGCCGTTATGCACTGCATATGAGAAAATGCCTTAACTAGAGTCCAAACGTTTAGCAGCGCATGCAAAGTCAAAGCTCACGAGCGCAATGCCTAAAGTAATTCTGCACACACAAATAGTTCGGACGTGAAGTTGTCGATTCTTATTAGGACGCTTCGTTATTTGCAGCTCCTGGACGCCAAATCAGAAAATGACGTAATGCCGGCCGGTCATTCCCCGTTAGCTGGCAGCGACCCACTTGCTCGTAGTTGCGCAATGGTTTATTACAACAATTACTGACAATGTTGTAATTGTTGTTGGATCTCTTAGTGCCATTGCAAACAGAACTAACCTTGTTCCTTTTGCAAGCCGCTGGCGTCTCCAATGCATTGCTTTGCTTCTTGGCTGGAACCTCACCTAGAGCTGCACGTACCTCGTGGTGGGCTCACATAAGACTTCACTTGGTCAATTTGGGCGTGAACCAATTAATCCGCAGTATTCGCCTATTAGGGAGCGAATCAGGGCGACTTTCGCCCTTCGCAGGTTCGACAGCGAATGAGTTCACTTACACGCCTCAGCGTCGTTTCAAATCAGCTGCTTCTTGTTCTCCGAATGAACTTGTATTGTTAGCACATTTTCTCACGTAACACTAGCGTGTCCACACTCGGGACTGCATAGTGCGCGGTCACTCACATTTCCCACTTATGATGCGATGCTACGTAAATAAACATAAGAACAGATACTGCTAGACCTTATTACTAATTGGGTATATAATAAAAGGCATGAAGTAGGTAAATACAGGTGGCATGAATTGGCACGTTTCAACTTTATGGTACGCTCAATTTTTTTACAATTATTATTGTAAGGTAGATCATTCTCCCAGAACACCCCCCAGAGCAAAATCTTAGTTACGCCACTGCTAGCAGCTAAGGGTAATAGTTATTTACCATACAAGTGGTGTCATGTGGATATTACCCACTAGAGAAGGGATTTGACCCACAAGACAGTAGGCCGTGTAAGCTAATTTTCTCGTGTGGGCAATACCTTGTAACACAACGCGTGCGGTACAACATTTTATCCACACCTCTCGATAAAGTGAGAAGAAACATCAAAACCAAAATTTCTGTTTGAAATCACAGTACCTGTTTGTTTTAACCCTTTCGGTTGCCAGGTGGCATCAGAACACAGATGACGTTAAACATTATTGTAACGTATGGGTCATAAGTTTTGAGAAAAAGAGGCCTTGAAATTTCTGCTCGATTTTAATGTCTAATCTAGTTGTCGTGAAACCGTTAAACAAATCGTGTTTTGTTGTTATTGAGATTAGTTTTCATGTTGTTAAAAGATCTAAAATTAACCATTAATTTTCGTTTGAATAAAATATCGTTATTTTGCTGATTAAGCATTTTCTCAAAACTTATGACCCATACGTTATAAGTCAAAACTCACTAACTGAGTTATGGTAATCAAAAAGTCACTTGCGTGTAATATTGCTATTGCAATTGTTAAAATTGCTATAGTTATAGGGTATTTAGTCAGAGGTATTGAATAACTTCTAGAAGGAAAACTCTCCAATCAAGAGAATTAAAAAATATACTTACTGGATTGTGGAATGAAAAGTCAAGTTATATTACTAAATTCAGAACTTCAACATCTAGAATTAATAATGAAACGCCATTTATAAGAACAGAAATCATTTATTGAGTAAAAATAAAAGAAATGAATAAACCTGAACTAACGTGAGGATCATAACAAATGCTGAAATTGTCTCACTCTCTTCTGATCATATTTTTTAATTTATTATCTCATATATTCAAAGGCATATTGGAATTGTATAAAGAACAACCTCTCAATCACAAACAGTCTGTTCCCTCACCACCCAAGATGAAGATACACTTGGACATCCCACATAGACTACACAGAAGCCAAATAGGTTACATCATAATAAAAAAAAAAACAGATGAAAAACCAGTGTGATAAATGCAAGAACCCTTCCGGATATGGACTGTGGCAAGGATCATAAACTTCTCATGATAGATATGAAAATACCTATAAAAAAGAAACAAGTAAAGATAACAACCTTCCAAAATTAAACAACGACAACATAGAGCGCTTCAGACAAAAACTGGAAGAAAACGTAGACGCACTGCCACTGTCAGCTAAACGAAGAACAAATGTGGCAAGACATCAAAAATACCATGTTAACAACCAAGGAACAAGTGCTACAGGATTACCCACAAGAGATCAAAAACAAACAATGGATGACCAATAAAACCTGGCAGCTGGTGAACCGCAACAAGACTACTCTAAATGGACATGAACAAAGAAGAAAAAAAGAAAGAACGAAAAACACTCAATCTAAAAATACAAATACTTAGCAGACGTAATAAAAATGAGCACTTACGAAAAACGTGCAACGATATGGAAACGCTACATAACAGAAATGAAACAAGAGGAATGTTCCTCAAAATTAAATAAATAACCATAGGAATAAACCCAAGAAATGGAAAATAAAAGATAAGGAAGGTAAAATCGTCACGAAAAAAGGGGGTGTAGTAGAAGTAGGGCTCCAATATTGCAACGAGTTGTATAAGGATGATAAACCAAATCAAGCAACGATCCAACTTTTTCCCATCACACAAATAGAACAATAATCTGGAATAATGAGAGCGGAAGTGGTTCAAGCCATCCAAAAACTAAAAAATAATAAAGGCACAGGGCGCAGACGATATATAAACGGAGAAATGCTAAAACAACTGAGCCAGAAAGGAACTGATATCCCACATAAAACATGTAACAAAATATGGCAATCAGGTCAATGGCCAACGTACTAGACTACATCAACATTCCTCCCCCTCCATAAGAAAGGGTCAAGCCAAGAATGCAACAATTATTATAGAACCATTGCATTAATCTACCATCCTAGCAAAGTTCTATTCTAAATCGTATTACAACGTCTCAGACACTTCCTAGAATGGCAAATCCCTAATGAACGGGCTGGTTTCGTTAAAAATAAAGGGAGGGAGAAAATTATGAACATTAGACAAATCATAGAAAAAGCAAGAGAATGTGTTTCGTTGACTACAGCAAGGCTTTCGATTGTGTGAACTTGAACCAGCTATGGACTGCTCTGTTAGATATGGGAACTCCTCAACATCTGGTTATCTTACTGAAGTAACTCTACGAGAATAACAAGGCAATTGTCAGGATAGACAGAAGAGACTCTGAATACTTTAATGTACAGCGAGGTGTCCGTCAGGGCTGTGTGATTTCGCCTTTGTTGTTTAACGTATATGGCGAGTTCATATTGAGAAGAGTTCTGGGAAATTGGGAACGAGGAATAGTAATAAGAGGAAAGAGAATCAAGAACTTGCGCTACGCAGACGACACGACTTTGATCGCAAAAGACGAACAAGAAATGAGGGAACTCATCGCAAGGGTGGAAGAAGAAAGCCTAAGATGTGGATTGAAACTAAACCGTCAAAAAACTAAACTGATGACAATTGATCAAGGAAGCCACATAGAACATATACCAAACATAAAAGATATAGAGAACGTCAATGAAATAGTATTACTTGGCGCACAAAAAGCTGGTAATACGTCCACCGAAATCAGAAGACAGATAGCACTTGGTAAAAGCGCGATGTCGAAGCTCACCAAAATCTGGAAAGACAAACAAGTAACAAACAATACAAAAATAAGACTTGTCAATGCGTTAGTATTTCTTATTACATTATATGGGGCCGAGACTTGGACTCTAAAAACAGCAGACAGAGCAAGATTAGACGCGTTTAAGATGTGGTGCTGGAAACGACTTTTAAGAATACCATGGACGGCTTACAGAGCTAACGTCTCCATTCTTGCAGAACTACATATAAAAAAGCGACTATCAACTGTCGTCAGGCGAAGAATTCTGAAATACCTCGGACACATAACACGAAGAAGAGACTACAACCTGGAAAAACTTCTAATTCAAGGAAAAATAGAGGAAACCCGCCCCAGAGGGCGCTCTTCGATGAATGGACTAGGTCAAAGAAATAACTGAAACTTCCTTTCAAATAACTATAAGGACAGCTACAGAGGGACATCCCCATTTCAGCGACATGACAAGGCATCTTGAGATCACGACATTTCATCTATGCAATAAACGACTGGAAAGAGACATATTGGAATTGTTGAAGTAACTTGTTAAATCCATGACCTTATTCGCCAATTTTAAGTTTAAGTTCGTTTAAAGTTTTAAAAATGACTTTTTCAAATAAAGCCCTAAAAGTCCAAAACAGCCATATCACAAGAGTCAGGGAGACAAGACGTGCAGTATTCCTACTAACGATCAGTCATCAAGTCCTAAGATGTATAACTGGAAGAACACTAATGGACCGAGTGCACAATCAGCAAATAAGAGAAGAATGTGTCGTTGAAGACATAGTACGATGGGGTAGAACCAGAAGTCAAAAGTGGAATGAACACATCCAAAGAATGGAAGAACACAGGATTGCCAAAATTTGTAAAAACAACACACCCCACGGAATAGGCCCCCAAGAGGTACACCACCAAAAAGGTGGAAAGACTCCTGGACCTCTACATCACAAGAAGCGGCTTAAAACTTGAAGTAGAACAGGACAAAATCCTATTAAGAAGAATAAGTAAGTAAGTAAGTAAATCAATTGTATGTGCAGCAGCACTTAAGCTGCCAAATTGGTTTAACTTTTGTAGCTAATTCGGAAATGTGGTTGGCAGCACTGCCATCTCACTGTCTATCTTCCAATTAAAAGTTATAGTTTATGTCACTGTACTCAAAAGAATTCCACGTGCTATATCGTTTACTCTGTGAACTGAAATTAGTGAGAAAAATACTGAAAATACTCCAGATACGTAACTAGGTTATACTTTTTAGCGTAACTTGTTGAAATGTTTGCTTTACATCACACTTCACAGTAATATGCAATACAAACAAGAACGGAAAATTCTTAGTAAATTATTTCTGGAAGTATGTGAAGTAGATGGAGACATTTACGTAGACTCAACGATGATGATGAACCAGATGAAGTCTCTCAATGTGACGCTACCTATATGAATAAAAGCCATGAATCTGATACCTCTGAAAATGGTATGAATTATGGTGAAGAAAGCCATGGAAGTTGAAATGCGAAGCCTGGTGACTCCAATTTATTTTATTTATTTATCGTTTCAATCGTTTATGATTTTGATAATAGTAGAAAGATTCGTGATGGGAGTAAAGGTGAACAATCTGATAGCGTATAGAATGACCAATAGTCTGGCACGTCGTTCCAAGATTTCATGCTAGAAAAAACAAGACAATAAGGTAGAATAAAACTGTAGATCCTATAACCGTCAAGGCAGGAAGACAACACATTGTGAGTCATATTTCAGGAGCAGAATTACACGCTAAATTTTCTTTATATTTTCTTTTTACTTTGCTTATAAAGAATGCTATTTTATTTAATTATCAAATGCACTAACATAGTCATTGAAGAGACCTTCTTCTTCTTTTTAGACAAATCTGTCTGGTCTTTAACCACCACCGATGCTATCACTCCATCGCTTCTTGGGTCGTCCTAAGCTTCTTCTTCCTGCTAGAGATCGATCTCTTACTATTTTTATTATAAGCGTGTTGTTCATCCTATCAATGTGTTCGTTCCATTCTTGCCTACGAGGACTGCCATCTCAGTTGTTTCTAACATTTGTCTTGTTTTTACTGTTTCAGATCTTACTTCGGCACCATACGTCATTATAGGTCTCACCACTCTTTTATATACTCGTATTCTGGTTTTTGTGTCCGTAATGAGATACTTATTTTTCCATATGCTATTATTGCGCCACCCTGAAATTCTGCTGGCTTTTTGAATTTGTTCCCTGACTTCTGCTTGTACATTACCTTAGCTGCTTATCTTGGTGCTTAAGTAATTTATATGCATAACTTGTTTTATTATTGCAGTATCTACCATTAATTTGCACCTTATGGGATCTTTTGCAATAACTATTGATTTGGTCTTTTCTGTAGATATTCTCATGTTGAATCTCCCTCCTACCGCTTTAAACTGCATCAGAAGCCTTTGGAGGTCATCTTCGTTTTCAGCTATTAGTATAGCGTCGTCTGCATAGCATACAATCCTTATACTATCGCTGCCCATCTTGTAACCTCTGAGATTTTTGACACCGTCAATAATTTTGTCCATTAATAAGTTAAATAAGAACGGGCTCGAATACCTTTACTAAATGGGATGTGATCTGATATATTTCCATTTGCTTAAACTTTCACGGTGTTGTGATATATATCTCCAACTATCCGTATTAAAGTAGTAAGAATTTGTCGTTCTGATAATATGTCTATTACATCGGCTAGCTTAACTCTATCAAAATCTTTTCAAAATTACCAGGCACATAAAAGTGGATTTGTTGAATTCTAATGCTTTTTCTGTGATTTGTTTTATTATAAATATGGCATCTAAACAAGATCTACCGTAGTCGAATGCAGGCTTTCACGGCCGTTGTCCATAATGATAGGTTCTTCCGGGTTATGCCGTGGTCGTCGATTTGAACTTGACGTTTCGCTACTCATACTGTCAGCTTCTTCAGAAGTTTTCTAAAGACTGATGTTGGTGCCTTTTGCTCCTGGTTATATACCGAGGAGCCGTTACGGTTAGCTGCTCATGTAGATCTTATATGTTATTCGGATTTGTCGTTTTTCCGCTTGGTTGCTCAAGTGAAACTTGTTTAAGGATGGATTGGTTTTGCAGAGCTACCTTCCATGTGCTTCTAAGGCGATAGCGTCTTCTCGATTGAAATTGTTTGGATTTTTAATAATTTCTAGGGATTCCCGAATAACACGGGGGAAGTATTTTTTAGTTCTGGCTAGTATATTTACGGAGTCGTAATTTATTCTGTGGTCCCCTGGTCCTAATAAGTGTTCTGCGATGGCTGATTTTTGTATGTTTCCAAGTCGTGTGCGGCTCTGGTGTTCTTTTATTCGACATTGGATGTTTCTTCCCGTTTGTCCGATGTAAGATTTACCACAGGTACATTGGAGTTGGTAAACGCCTTCTGTCTGTAGTCTGGGCAAACCAAACAATTTCAATCGAGAAGACGGCTATCGCCTTAGTAACACATGGAAGATAGCTCTGCAAAACCAATCCATCCATAAACAAGTTTCACGTGAGCAACCAAGCGGAAAAACGACAAATCCGAATAACATACAAGATCTACATGAGCAGCCAACCGTGACGGCTCCTCGGTATATAACCAGGAGCAAAAGGCACCAACATCAGTCTTTAGAAAACTTCTGAAGAATCTGACAGCATGAGCAGCGAAACGTCAAGTGGAAATCGACGACGGCGATTTATTGTCATGGATAACGATCAGTGTGTGTGTGAAGTAGGAGAAACTTTGACTGGGATAGGGGTTAAAAGACTTGGAGAATTCAGCATGAATGGTTATACATAAGAAGACCATTTGTGATTATAAAGTCCACGTTTCGATTTAATTTAAATCATTATCAAGACCTGTTGTGTAATTACACCTATAATAAGTGACATTTATTTATTACATTAGAAAGATCTTACCTAAATTACTATATGGTACCGTTCCATGAATAATGAATAAACACGTATAGATTGAATGGCTCCACAAAACATAGGGAAAAGCCGCAGATCTAAAAGAAATGATACATGTATAAGCCCCAAATTTCCTGCTTCCAGGTCACACATTAAAAAACTTACTACACATATAAAACTATTAAAATTAATTAATTTTTACATTTACGCCAACAAGGCCGTCGATATGATAACAATTAACATTCTAAATAGTTGAAATTTGCTTTTACGCGCATTAGCAATTGTCAGAAGGTTGGTGTCTGCGCAAAATGCATCTAGTTATCTTACATACAAGGGACTCTCCAAGTAAAATTGAAATAAAACATTTTTTATTATACCTGCATCACAATCGCCGTTTAAAGCACACCTGAGAGTGCGAAAACAGGCGATTAAAGCTGTCCGAGCCTTAAAGGTTGTCAAGGAAACGACTGAATGCAACAACGGACGTGGACGAGACAAAAACGTAAACAATTCTCGTATAACTATAACTATAGTAGCAATATTATTATGCTCTCTCGATTTATCACGACAAAAATTATTTCTAAGTTTTTAGTGCGTAATATATTTCCAATATTTCAGGTATAATAAAAAATAGCGTAAAGTATTCGTGGATAACTGGTCTTTAAAACAAGTGCTCTATTTCGAGCACTCCGGCTACGCCGTCGTGCTCGAAAACTCGCGCGTGTTTTAAAGACCTTGTTATCCACTCATACTTTAATATACTATTATTAATTATTTAATCCTAAATAAAACTCACTTATCGTGTTAGGCTTCTAGCTTACAAGTAGCTATACTCTAAAAAACAATCAGGTACCTAAAGAGTCAAATAAAACATAATATATCAATAGAATATTATAATAACGAGGCTTTAATAACTGGTACAATTGAATGAAACAACAATGTCAAAATAAATAGCGTCCTGAAATATGTTAAAGTTCTAGCTACTATAATGTGTTGTTTCATTAAATAAAGAACTTACTATGAACGATTAATTACAACGCGACGCTACAAATAGACAAGTGGACTATACACAAACAAAATTGCGTCACTTACCTTTAATTCCTCCTAAGTACAGGTACGTATAGATCTCAGAGGCTAGTGGTTTCGTAACGCTGAATGTAGGGTTCGAACATCCAATACAAAATATACGCGTAATGCACTACGAAATCGAAGTATGTACACCAGTTGAATTAGCCAGCTACAACAAGAAAGAGCTCTTCGATAAATGGAGACTAACTAATTTTAGAAGAAAGAATCATGCACCTTTTTGGAGGGTAGGACGAGAGGGCCCTAAAATTTTAGGGTTTCCAGGAAACTGAACCATATGTTAGAATACAGGAGTGTCACAACTCAAAAAATGCAATTCACAACAAAAACAATTTTAAACTAAAAGGCGAATACTAAACTTTGAACACAAGCTACTGTCCCGAATTCGTCTAAAGTCGGGATAACTGGCAATATTTTTAGTCAAAAGGCTAAAGCTACTGTTACGAGATTAATACGACACTTAAGTACAAATACTTGCATTTATTTTCTGCCGTTTACAGAACAACTTAAGTTTAACACCGTTACTAAAATTTAAGTCCAGTTTGACCAAGAAAACTCGGTAGACGTTCTCAAATTTCCAAATAAACCTATCAGAGCAGTTCTAAATTATGGACTTCTGTCACGTAGACGTACGCTCTAAGCGGCACGTAGTTCTCCCTAATTTTTTGGCTTACGAGGAAAAGCTTGCATAAATTTGCCCATAATCATTTTGTGGGTTGGAATATTTCCATCTTTCGATAGAAAGGCACGTTTTTAAAGACCGGCTAAATACACGCCTGTTGTAACGTTAATACAACCATTTTGCTTACGAAATTCTACCATAAAATAATTACGATTCAAATTACTTATAGCTAACTAAAGTACAACCGCGTATAGTTCATTTTTACTCAAAACGCAAATCGTAACACTACAAACAAAGAAAAATTTACAGAAGTTGCAATTTACCAACCTTCGTTAATGCATTGAAAATGAATTTTGCTAATTTTCAAGTCTGGCACAAAATTTCCAAAATCTGAAAAAATTACAAGGGATAGAAATAATTTTTTTTTAAATTGTTTACATCTGTATTATTATTGTTTATTTTATGCCACGCGAAACGTTACTGCAAAGTTTGCTGCACAGCGGATCATTAATAAATAATACCTACCACAGTTTTTAACCTTTTTAGCATTTTGTACACTTTAATATTAATTTGCAAAGAGATAAAGATATTGAATTCGATAATACATTTAATTTTTTATATAACTTTAGAAGATGTATTTCTTATATGAGTCATTCTTATTATTACATTTATTAGCTGTTTTAAAGGAGTACTGAGAATTACAAGCTTTCCGATCGGCGGCTTCACATATTATTATTATTCATAGTTTATTTTTTTTAGTGATGAAACGTGCTTTAGTAGCAAATATAAGAACTGGGGTGCAGATGCTTTTAACAGGAGGAACAGGGCAGTGTAAAAAAGGAATTGATGTAATTAGACCTTTGAGTTGTTTAATCGATATGTAATTTTAGTTTGATGTTAATTTTTCAATAAATATATTTTAAACAGATTTGTTGTATGGGGAACTTTTACATTGTATAAACTAAGTAACTTTGCATTTTCCGTATATATACATATGTATCGTATTTATATCCCCATCAATTTTTTTCTATTACAATGTACAAACAGCTGACCCTAACATCCCAACCCTGCCAGTGGTCACTACCATTTTGCGAACAAGTGCAGCGCGGAAATGACCTTTCAATGTTAAAACATTTCATAAAGACATAATGGCAAATATACCTGCGAAGTTTTACTGCATAGCAGATCATTAGGTACTACAATTTTGAACCTTCTTAGCATCTTGTGCAAGTTGTTTTGAAAGATTTCTAAGAATTAAATACCATCCGCTCAGTGGCTTCACATGTTATTGTTTATAGTTTATTTCGTTGGCCCCTGAAACGTGCTTTAATAGCAAATATAACTGGAGTAAAGATTTACTGCTTTTATTAGAAGAAACGGGGCAGTATAAAATAGGGATTACATGCTAATAGATATTGAAGTTGTTTAGCCGATATGTATCTTTAGTTTTGGGTTAATTGTTCAATAAATACATTTTAAAAGGATTTGTTGATTGAGGAACTTTTACAGTGTCTAAACTAAATAACTTTGCATTTTCCGTACACATACATATGCATCTGTATTTATATTTTTAAAGTCCTCACCAATTTTTTCTATTACATTCTCTTACAATACCTTGTTAAGTTTCAGTACAAACAGCTGACACTACATTCCAACCTTGCTAGTGGCCGTCTACGACTGTACCAACAATTTTAGCGCGGCAATGACATCTCCACGAAATATTATTCATGTTAGAGAAAAATACAATTCGACATTCTGTTAGCTTCACACCTTTTAATATATACTTGCAAATTTACAATTTCACAAAGGGAAAGAGAGTTAAGCAAACCACATCCATTTCGTGTATTCTATAAAGTAAATTTAAATATTTAAATGTCTTAGGTATGAACTAGTCATTAAAACATAAAATTAGTGATTATTATTATTCCATATTATAATAAGAAAATATATTTAAACAAGTGATTGCTCTACATCTTCACATCGTACCATTCCCAAATTCAACAAAGTTAATTAATCTTTCAGTATTACTATATGATTGCATCTCACCACGACTTTCTTAAGTAGTTTACATATAAATTTATTTATAAACTCTCATAAACCAAATATAACGCACAAGGATCCTACTACACAAAATTTTAAACTATTAATTTATATTTACATATTTCCAAAGAACATTTTTCAAACATTCGAGTGCATTACCCTAAAATAATAACTATACGTTATTTCATGTAGTTTAGAGCAAACTGCTGAATAAAATTCACTATCTTTATTCATTTAACAGATTGCACGTTTTTCTTTTATACCAAATAAAAAACCTGCACATCTTGTAGCCACAACAGTAGCTCAATGAGAACCTTTCTTCAATAACAGCGTTAAAATAACGGGTTCCAAGTTTTCATTCATTTTAAAAATAATCTAGAAAAGCAGTTTGATCTTTGCGGCGAGCACAGCGTATTGAGATCTCAAAAAGAACCTCTAACAAAAGTTTCAATAAGAAGGCTCTAAATCAAAGCAATTGTTTTTGATGAAGTTATATTTCTAGAGTAATTTACTTAAAAGCGAAAACTCTATACTGAATGGGAATTAAACTACTAATGATAATAAAATTCGAATGTTGGGGTTCAAGGTAGTTCAAAGTATGAGGAGCTTCTGTTTCTGTAACGTTCCGCTCACTTCTTCAAAAGTGATTTTCTATAGTCTGCCGTTCGATAAATATATTTGTACGTCCCATACTAGAGTTTATGTAATAGGAATGTGATCGTCCAATTTTTATGTTTTCTATAACACAATGATTTTTTTGTTTCCGCTTATGCGAATATAGAAAGTAGAAAATCTCACTACGAAAGATGACCAGCTCCCTAATTGCAAGTTACAGCAACTTTGCCTTCTTTCAACGTTCATAAGAACAGAACGATATTTTTGAAGTATCGCATAATGATCTATCAAAAATGTTATCTTTAGTTATTTTTAAAGATAAAGCCTTGCTTTTCAATTTAACTTACCCTTACACCCAAATATTAATCTAACTTTCTGGAACCTAAGTGGAGATATACAGAATCTTTACAAACATGTCATACATTGGCAAGAAGTATTTCTTACAACGTTCAAAAATTACTTCTGAATAGTTATTACTTTTACTTGACCCCTATTTTAAATAAAACGTAATTTCAACTAAACAAACTCGTAGGCCCTGCGCAACCTAACCTGAAGTTATTTACAGGATCAATGCTTAAATTTTACCCGATGGAAATATATGCCAAGCTGTACTACAAAACATATTCCGCTGGTGCTTATCCAGTAACGTCCGTAAACAAAATTCTCACCCTACGAAATTTCTATATTTTGGACGCATTTTTTAGTTAAATTTAGAGCGTTGGAAAGGAACCGTAACAGAATTCCTGTAAAATTAAATTTTATTAAGGCGGAACGCTGACTGCTCCCAGCATAAAATACTGGATTGTTACTACTTTGCCAAAAGAAAGAGACATAAGATCGTCCCACGAGTACCTATACAAACGGAACATTATGAAATTAGGAAAACATTTTTTAATTACAGAATGTGTAGCCAGACGTGATTTTTAAATTAAATTTTGTTTGTTTCCCTTTTTAGTTACAGCAGTTTCATATTACAGTTACGGAAGCGCATTATTGCATTGTAAGCGAATCTAATGAACAAAATAAACCGTACATTTTTGAGCAAATACTTATTATTGAGTTGTAATATGTAACTGCGAAATTGTTGAGTAAACATTAGTCAGGCAATTTTCGACTCACGGATATGTACTTGCAAACGCTGATTATGCTCATTTCAAGATATATCCAACTGTGGCTCTCATATATGGTGTTTTATTGCACATTGCGCACACTGCCTGTATTCAGTACTGTTTCATTTATAATTTCAAATAAACGAAGCTTTGAATATAAACCTTGGAACGTTTTCAAGAATGTAGATTGTATTTGAAAAACCACATTGTTAGCAATAAATTTAAACCGATTACCAACTAATAGTTCGACCAAATTAGAACAAGACAACCAATTTTGACACAAAAAATATTAACAGATGAATGCAGAAATGTCCATTAATGTAAGACTATCTATAAAAAGCAAATTAACTCCTGAAATTCACATCCTAGATTGTCAAACTAAAAAATGGAAAGATAAAGTAACAATAGAGAAACATGCCAAGTACAATCAATGAATATTCTTTCAGATAATTTAAATACTAAACGATATGTTGACGACACCTAAGTCATTTCAAAATTAGTGGAACTGCAAATACTTCTTAACAATGCACGAATGAAAGCTGTGGTTCAAGAAACTAAATCAATTCTTTTGAACTAAAGATACACCGCTAAACGTAACAATGGCTGAATGTTGCATCTTTTCTGTTTCCAATTCTGAGGCATAAACCCCCACAGAGAGAAACAAAAACAAGGTCGAGTAACGTAATACTACTGAATTTAACTGCCCTACCGCATTTAGCGATTATGGGAGCAGGGCAGGAGCGAGAAAATTGTACCCGCATCGAGAAAAGTAGCTGTAAAACCCGTTATCCAACGCCCGAGGATCCGGTAGAACTCCCAAAGTTTATGTGAAGTGGTCGAATACCAGCAATGCACTATGTTTGGTACAGCTGTAACGTTTACTAATTAAATTTAAACATAATTAATATGTTAGAATTCGAACGTCAGCCGCCATCTTATGCAGCAATTGACGCTTGACTTTAGCGCTCCCGTGAACCTTAAGTCAGTAGTCAGGATGCTTTCCACTGAGCTACCAGCTCCGTCTGATTAAATAATATAGTCTTTTACAGTATACGGTGTCGTTGCCACACGGATTTATTTATGATTAATAGGTGCGTATTAACTTCCAAGGAGATTTGTGCTAAATTGTCGTTCTGCATAAGACACTGTACTGAATTTGAAGTATGGAACGATCTATACTAAACTTTCACTTTTCTAAACTTGATACATAATATACTATTGTCATTTCAACATTATAGATAATAAATAGACTATTTTACTTTGACATATTTTTGTATTTTTATAAAAACCCTTTTAACGTCAAATCATAAAATTTATTTTGTTTATGATTAATAAATCAAAATTGTAAAAACTTATTTTATTTTACGATGGGAAGAAATTAAAGTTATATTTGCTTTGTTGTGTAAAATCTCTGTGAAAAAATAATTATTTATGACAAATAATTTTTATGTTGTCCTAAATAAATATACATGGTGTAAACAAATTATAATTACAATTTTGGAAGAGGTTGCTTAGGTAATTCTAAGACAATAAGTTTTTATTAACACATGCCTTAAAATTCTTGCTCAGGAAACTACTACTCACTCAAGAGGAGACTAGAAGTTAGGTACTTTTTAATTAATACCTTACAAACCGGTACCCTAAGCGAATAGAAATTGACATACGTTTTTGTATTAATACGGTTTTGTAATAATACGATCTACAATTCCACAGTATCCAACAAAATTATTATATATTATTTCCGTGTAATATTTTTTCATCTTTTAACTTTTTTACATTTTTCGACCTCGGGATATGATTTGACACTAAATAAGCTACTTAAATTGTACTCTTTCATTCATTTGTAGAAATACACGTTTAAAACAAGGTCGGGAGACCTCACTCCTAGAGAGCGCGTCCCCTGGACATCGGATGGGGGAAGTCCTGGAGACAGGATTGTCGTGAATATTCACAATAAGCGGCCGTTGACCAAAGGCCAGTTGTCCCGAGGTAACGGGGCCCTCATTGGGTTAATCACCCACACAAAGTATGTTAGATCATTTTCGACCTCTTTCGTTTTGCTCAAAATTACGTTTATTTGTCGCCAGAATTCTTACTGATTACGGCCCTGTACCGTTACATTCAAATTCGTATTAGCAGGCATTCAGACGTTTGCGACCTAGAAACCTCGTAAGCACTTTTGGAACCACGTAGTTTATTAAAAGCATTCCCGTCCAGTTTAGATTTCGTCGAATTGTGTCCGTGAATTCATTCTTTGTTTTGCATTATTGATAACCCAGGCTAACGCTAAGTTTTGTGTATTGCTTTTTGTTGTTCTTGAAATTTTATATTTACGCCCGTGGACTTCCGTGCGTGGCATGGCAAGTGTGTGGGAACCGTTTTCTTTGTGCTTTGTTAACCGAGACTTCCCCGAATTCTGCTAAGTCAGATATGACCTCAGCCGCCGAAGGCTTTCGTTGTTTGCATTTTCTCGCCTACGCATTTTACGTCCAGGTTTGGGACTATTGAAATAAAGTTTGATAAACCCTTAGTTAACCGTGCATGTGGGATTATTAATTTTGGAGTTCAAAACTTTCTTCCGTTACGTTGTTCTTAAGCCCTGTGCATTTGAAATAATTAATTAGCAGCGAATCCTCGAATAAGACAGTTGTGTGGTGAAGTACACACCCCGGTCTTCGGAGCCGGGGGGTTACGTTGTTTCGTGCTTAAGTAAGAATGTATTGGGTGGTTTTCGCGCGGCAATTAATGGAGTTTCTATCGTGCCGAGGGAGGCAATGTTTTAGTACAACGTATTTGTGGGGCGACGAGGTGTCCTTTCGTTTTGGAGTTCTTGCTCATTGGATTATGAGAAGAACAATTTTGCACTATTGCACATCAAGATAAGACGCTTCTTCTTCAAGCCTCCATTCTCGTATTGGGAAGTTTTGCATCTGCAGATCCGGTTACGTCGTGCTATCTTCACCGCCGCCGTTGGAGATTGTTCGTAAGGGGAACTCCAGCCGAATTTCCGACCTCACCGTCTTCAAAGCTGTGGGTGCTGTAATTGCTGCCGCCGCTGAGCTCCTCCGGATTCCTGCCCTGTAAGGTTCACTGACCACCTGAAGCATGTTTTGACTCGAGGTAGGCCCGATTTTGTTTATTGTATCTTGCTGTGTATTGTTTATTGTATTCCGTCGTGTACTACGAAAGTGCCTGGATGCCTAGTGTAAGCTGCATTTCGTTTTGAACTTTGCGCCGGCTAATATTATAAAGGAAACCTTATTTGATTATGTGTGAGTTGTGGGAAAATATCCTTGTTATGTTTTTTTTGTAACAATGTACTTTTTGTTTTGTAATTAGTAGTTAAGTTAACTTTGGCTGGGATCCCGATAACTTATCAGTTAGGGTGTACCGTATGTAAAATCAACTTGAAATTCATTGTGTTTTGATTATTAAATACTAATTTGTTAAAGACAGCCTATTTTACTAGTAGCCTTTGAGAAACCTTTGGGGTCTTCTACCCGTAATTGGCCAAGGCCACCTGTACTAAGTGTAAAGCCAAAACATGTCTCTTTTGAGAAGCAAGCCCTAAGACTTGGGCTAGTGTGTTGATCTTCTAGGAGGGTGGCCAATTTTAAGGTAAGCTATCTGTTTCACGGCCATCCTGCATTTTGTACCAGCCGGCCTGGAGGGAGCTTGGTGAGCGACGGCGAGGAGCAGGCAGTTTGCAGCCAACCCAGTACTCCGTGGGTAAAGCTCTGTGGCATTTCTCGTTTTGGGTCACGAAGGCTGTTAATTTATCAAAACGAGTGGCGTCCTTTGGCAATTCTTTCAAGCAAGCTTTAGGGTAAGTACCCCGTCGGTTTTTCATTCAAGTCTTCGAACTATCCCTTCCCGACTGAGCTAAGCGCGAGTAACCGGAACAACAAAATCTGTTCCAACACTTTAAGATCTGTGATTTCTAGGAAAAACCGGCGAACCCTGTAATTTGTACCCGATTTTTGACAGTGCTCTTGATCAATGTCGATCTGAGCATTTAATACCGTAACAAGTACATAGATTCAGAATAATAACCGGCGCCTCGGAACAGGACTGCTTAATAGGAGACGACCGGCAAGACAACGGATACCAATAGGAACATGGAACATAAAAACACTAACTGGGAAAAAGGTAGAATAATAGAGGAGATGGAAAAGTATAAGATACAGATTCTGGGAGTAAGCGAAGTGAAGAGGAAGGGTCAAGGACTCAAGACACTGGACAAGGAATACACACTGAGATATATATGAAAACCATCCGGAGAAAGAGCAAAAGAAGGAGTGGGGATTATAACAAGTGATGCACTAGAAGCCAAACTAATTAAGTGGGAGCCCATAAACTCAAGTATCATAACAGCTAGCCTTGAGCTAGAAGAAACGGTCGGTATAATACAAATATACGCACCAACGAAAGACGCGGATGCTAGAAACAAGGATCAGATCTATGAAGATTTACAAAGAGTATTAGAGAAAATGCAAAACAAAAACAGGCATCCGTGATTGAAACGCCCGCATAGGAAAAGACAAAAATCGGATATGGAACAATGGGAGAACATGGAGGAGAAGAAACCCTAAACAACAAATGAAATATGCGGCACAAAAATAGTGAAAACAAACCTAAACCAAAGAAGAACAAAATGGTAAAATGATACGGTTAAGAACAAGATCAAACACAAAAAAGAAGCCTGGTGGAAGTTTAAAAAAACAAACAATGCCCAAGATCAAGAAACATGCCGAAGGAAAAGACAAGAGGCAAAGGAAGCCGTAAGAAGAGCCAAACTGTACTCCTGGGAAGAATTCGGAGGAGAAGGAGAAGTATATGGAAAACCAAAAACAGTTTTAGAATGTAGTCAAGAAGCTAGAAGGAAACAGTGCAAAACAAATACGAAACATAAAGAATCAAAATGGAAAATTACAAACGACCAGTGAAAACATACTGAAAACATGAAGGAACTACTATGCAGCGACATTTAAAGCAATGGAAGATGAGAAAGATGTAGAAAGACTGTTAGAAAACCTAGCAAATCGAGAAGATATAGATGAAAATGCGGAAGATAAAATAAGTGAAGAAGAAGTAGGAAGAGTCCTGAAAGAAACCCGAAATGGAAAAGCAGCAGGTCAATTTAGCATACCACCGAAATTGTTAAAAACAGAATCAATACCCCAAGAAAGGGAAAGAAACGTAATAGTACCAATTCATAAGAAGGGAGAAACAACTAGCTGCGACAACTACAGGGCGATCTGCTTAGCACCTGTCACGCTCAAAGTATACTCAAAAATTTTAGAAAAATATTTAGAGCCCAGATTGAAGATAAACTCGAAGAAGAGCAAACAGCATTCCGGCCAAACAGACAAACGCAAGATCACATATATACTCTTAGAACCATAATAGAGAAAACAATAGATAGAAACATGAACATATACTTAGCTTTCATAGATATAAAAGCAGTGCCAAGACAACACATATGGAACGCACTAGAGGAACTAGGGACAAATTCAAAATTACAAAGAGTAATCCAAAGCATATACAGCAGCGTAACGGGAAAAGTTAGACTAAACGCAAAGACATCGGATGAGTTTAAAATAGAAAAGGGAGTAAACAAGGCGACAGCTTAAGTCCACTTATTTTCGTTGCCTACATGGATGTAATAATAAAAAGAACCCAGAATCAAAGTAGACCGACAAGGCTAGGGTACCACAACCCAATCCCAGTATAACATATACATAAGACCTGATCTACGCAGACGATATTGTTTTAATATCAGGCAAGGTAAATGTCTTACAAAGAAACATCAAAATATGGAATAACTGCCTACAAGAGGAAAGGAAATAAACAAGAACAAGAGTAAGATTCTACATATCACAAAAGAAGAAAGAGAAGAAAACATAGACGTAAGAATGGACAGCAACTAGAGCTAGTAGGAAAATACGAATACCTAGAAACTATGATCAATAAAGACGGGAAGATTGATCAAGAAATACGAAACAGAATAGCCAAAGCAAGTAGAGTCTACTATCAAATAAAAAATACCTTAATAGGAAAGAAGGAATTAAGCACCACAACAAACTACATCTATACAAAACCATTTACACGCCGACACTCAACTACGGGTCAGAAACGAGGAAGATGCTGGATAAGCATAAATCCAAAATAAGAGCTGCAGAAATGAGATACCTCCGGAAGATAATAGGAAAAACCAGAAGGGATAGGGTACGTAACAGAAGCGTAAGAACGAACAAAAAGTAAAACCTCTAGTAGAAGGTATAGCGGAAAAACAACTAAGTTGGTACGGCCACTAAGGGTCCCTTCTCACGAGGCGTTTTTGCAGCGCTGCAGAGTGGCGCCGCTGGTAGGGAAACATTGTTTTAAATAGACGCCTTCACACGGAGCGTTCAACTTACGCGCGGTGGCGCATTTGAGCCACTCGTAGCAGACTTCCGCTACCAGAAGCGCGCGGTGCTAGTCGCCAGACCCCTTCACACAGCGCGACTCGCAGCGCTACTAGCGGTGGGCGGTGAATCTCGGAAGCGCAGCCGCAGAACTAAGCCAGTGCTGCCGATTGATACATAATTTTGGCAACATCATGCCATAATTTTACGTCAGGCCAACGGCAACACTGACTTTTTAGTTTGTTGCGGGTTACCGTTAAATTCGGTTGTATTGTATGTCCTTGTGAAAATGGATAGGGAAGTTTCCAAAATCGACACTGCGTCCATCTCGATGCACTGCAAGTGACAAACTACCTATTTCGGTTTCACCTGGCGAGCGACTTAGCAGTTCTGCCTGCTACACAGTAGCGCCGCAATAACGCGCCACACAATCGCGTACCCTGCCACTCCACGGCGCCACTCTGCAGCGCTGCAAAAACGCCTCGTGAGAAGTCGGCCTTAGTGCGTACGGAGGAGAAAAGAGTACCCAAGAAATGTTTTAATATGAGACCTGAACAAAGAAGAAAACGCGGTAGACCGAGAATCCAATGGAAAGCATAAATAGATGAATTGGCAAGGAAAAGAGGCAAAACAACCACAGAAATACGGAGAATGGCAAGAGAAAGGAACACCTTTAAGAGATGGATAAAAGACCCAACACCGTGAGGTATAAATGGGAACCAAGAGAAAGAAGAAGAACTTTTTTACATTTTTGGACCTCGGGATATGATTTGACATTTAATAAGCCACTTAAATTGTACTCTTTCATTCTTTTGTAGAAATACACGTTTAAAACAAATTAATTTAAACGTAAAATGCTACAAGAGCTGTTTTACCTATTGTTGATCTAATAACTTGAAAATTACAAAAATTAAAGATCATACATATTTTGCTATATACTTTTATGACTTATAATTTTACGATTTCTCTTATTGCCACAAAAAAGTTAAAGAAGATTTTTTTATAAATTATTGAATGTTGAATCAAATTGCGGAGTTGAAGAGTTAAAAAAGTTCAAGATTACACGAATAGGGCCCACAATCTCGTATTGTGAATGCCACTACTTTAATCATTTTTGTTAGTGTGGTTTTGTAGCCCTTATTCATTGTAAACCGTATGCCAAATTCCATTACCGTAGTAGGTACTAACGGTTTCTGTAATAAATAAAAAGTAAGGTTTAGTCACCACCTTAATGAGTTGTAACTCCCTAAGAAAGCATTGCATGACATTTGTTCGCGGCGGAAATAGCCTGCTTTGCTAACGCCTCCAATAATTTTAAATAAGTAAGTACATAGGTTTATCCTCCTTCAGTAATACCAGGGTCTCTAGTAATACCTGCCTGTATAGATAACACAATCGCTTAACGTTTATTGTTAAAAATATGTCATCTAAGAAATCTATATAAAAAATAAAGGTGAATCTAAAAATTCGAAAGTTACAATAAAAAATGATAAACTGTCTTGTTTAAATGTTTAGAACTTCAATGTTTGTAAAGGAAAACAGTTTAAAAAATAGGGGAGAGCCTGATTAATTGTATCAAGTGTGAAGAAGAAGAAGTATGTATTTATGACACCATAAACTAATAATTATTGTCTTTGCCTCACAAAACGTCTCTAATCAACTGGGTAATTATGAGTAAAAATTAAAAATCGGAAATTTACACAATATGCGTAAAGTGCTTGAAAATGCCTATTGTGGTGGCGTTTCGGTATAAACGCCATTTTCATGTATAAACCCCGTTTGCTTCCATTTTCTAACCAATACATCTTAAATATACCGAAACTGAAGGTGTTTAATTATTATTGATAATTACATAGTTAATTATTGACGTTTTCTGAGGTAATTATATAAATAATTTATGGTCTCATAAATAGATACTTGATACAATTAAATCAGACTGTCCCTTATTTTTAAAATATTTTTTTCATCCTACATGATTAGAAAATCGAATTTTACCATCTCCATACAGACGAGAAAGCGTGCGTTTCTAAGGCTAGCCCTGCAAAACAAACCCCAATGGCTAGGCAAGAAAAAAAATTTCGACGTTTTCCAGTAGGGGACGCTGCAATAATCTATCAAACCAAATTTAAAAGAAAATCACGTTTATAATTAACTTGTTTGCTTTAAAGAATAGCTATTTCCCTTTTACAAAAATATTTGCTCAATAAAACTTAATTTTAGCAATGTATTCGTTATATTTTTAATATACAATAAACATCAGATAGATTTCTGTGGAAGCTTATGTCTAACTACGGGTAGATGGCGCTGCAGTTACGAACGCTATTCGATATGCCAAGAATTGCAAATTGTTTTATTATTGTTGACAGCTCTGTCAATTTCAAAATAATAACCTGGATGAGAGCTATGTTGAAAAAATTATTGCAGGATGGTGTTGTCGGATGAAAAATAATGTGTAAACCATGGGCGGTAAAGTGATTTTCCAGGCTTCAAGAAGTGTCCAGGCTCGCTAAAGCTCGCCTGTCCATTTCTTCTTTCAGCCTGGAAAATAATCACTTTACCGCCTAGGTTTACAATATACTATTCTTCAAACTTAAAAATTTTATACATTTAAGTATGACAATTTCTCATTATTTTACTTCCCACTCCTAATAAGGCGAAAGAAGTATTGGAATCGCGAAAAAAAACCTTCCGAGATTTATTCAGATTTTCACTCTTTGGGGTCCCTAGATGACGAAAAACATGTTTTCTCAATTCCGTCTATATGACCGTCCACATCTCTGTCCCTTCTTCTATCTGCCTGTTTCAAAAGTTTCACTTGCTCGGGAGGTTTCAAATAAAGTCCTTTACTGACTTTTATTGTAACTTTCTTTTTTAAATACACTATCTAAGGTGCCTTCTGGTTTGTGTAATTCCTCCGATCCTTGTAGCTTCGTAGTGGTAGTAGATTCAGCACCCAAAGCTTGGAACTATTCTTAACTTTTTGCACGTCCCAGGACGCACTTCAGAAAACGTAACTTGCAGTTTTATAAGACCAAGTTATTATGCTGCAGGAGTTCGGAAATTGTTAAAGGGGTGCAGGATTGAAGGGTAACGTGTGAATGGCGTAGCCAGGCCTAACTACTCTTTAAGACATTTGAAGCTTATGTCAGTTCACAGATGAACACATTTTAGTATTGAATATTCAAAAAAGTACAGAGCTTAAATATAAAATATTGGTGTCGTGTTTGCTGAACTATGCGACCTAGTAAATTACTTGACAATTGCAAGATCGACGTCTGTAAAAACTCGTTGTTTTCAAACAATAACGCTGCAACTTAACCCAATGAAGTGACACCATTCCTGAGACTTGCGTAAAGATAGCTTAAAATATTACCCATTATGGTTACATTTAGAATTTTCCTCTCTCTCTCTCTCTCTCTCTCTCTCTCTCTCTCTCTCTCTCTCTCTCTCTTTGACATTTTTCCCTTGTTTAAAGGTGTGCTGTACCCAGATTCCAGTTTTTTCAGTCCACCCAATCTCCTTCTTTTAATCTTCTTTCGTCCATGTTCGTCCTTGTTTATATACGTTTTCCATTTCATTTTTTGGGCGACCCCTTTTCATTTTGCCTCGTGGAGACCATTTCAGCACCTATTTTGGCCATCTTTCCTCATTCATACATTGCATGTGCCCATACCGTCTTAAGGCTTTGTTTTCTAATTTCGTTGCAATGGATTTTGTTATTCCCATTCTTTGCTATATAACTGCTGTTCTCACTCTGTCTTGTCTTGTTAGCTGCAAACATCGTTTCATGTAATCGAGCTCTACTGATCTAATTTTGTCTCGCATTTTCTGGCCATTGGCGATATTTTTCCACCGTATGTCACTACACTTTCTACAATGCTTTGAATAATATTCCTCTTGGTTTCAGTCCAGATATTTTTATTCCATATTATTCCATGGAGGGCTCTTGTGGCACATCGACCCATTCCTACTTTTCTTTCCACATCTCTGTCGATTTTGCCGGAATCAGATATTGTGGAACCTATATATTTAAATTCACCTTTATTTTATATAAATTTCTTAGATGGAGAGTAGACTAGGGTTTATGTGACTGTGTTATCCATACAGGTAGTTACTACTGAAGAAGAATAAGTATATTTACCTCAAATTATACGAGGCGTCAGCAAATCAGGCTACTTGTGTCGCAAACAAATGTCATACGAGTACAATGTTTTCTTAGGGAGTTACGACCCCCTCAAGATGGTGACTAAAAGTTACTTTTTAATTAACTTAATTACTGTAAAGGTAATAGAATATGGAATACGGTTTACTGTTAATAAAGTTTAAAATTCCACACTAACAACTATTATGAAAGTAGAGGCATTATAATTAATACGAGGTCTTGTGCCCTTTCCGTGTAATATTTTTTTAATCTTCAACTTTTTAAGACAACATCACATTTTGATGCTACATTAAATAATTCAGAAAAAAATACTTTTTAATTTATTTGTGGCAATAAGAAAAACTGAAAAAATTCTAAATTATGTAAACAACAAAATAATAATTCTTATAAATGTAGTTATTATCATCGAAAATGAGTATTAAAATCTATGATCATTAATGTTTGTCATTTTCAAGTTAATAAGCAATACGTAAAACAGTTCTTGTGGAATTTTATGTTTAAATAGAGTTTTTAAATGCGTATTCCCACAAAAAAGTGAAAGAATGCAAATTGTATGGCTTATTAACTTAAAATCAAATTCCGACATCGAAAAGTAAAAAAAGTTAAAAATTGAGAAAACATTACACGGAAAGGGCCCATTCCTTCGTACCACGGGCGCCTCTCGTTTAAATAAATTTTGTTAGATACTGTGCAAATGTAGAGGGTATAATTACAAAACCGTATAATATTGAAATGGGAAAATCTTTTAACGAGCTTCTACGTAGCCTGAGGAAAGAATGTAGTCACTAACAGTCTCTCTATTTAGTACACAACGTGAGTACCTACATAGCAATTCTTTTCTATTTTCTATAACCAGTTTCTCTAATATGATACAAATGATGTATTTGAATCTGGAGGTTGTGTCTGTTACATCGTATAGAGAAATCTTATTTAGTCAAGGACAACGGCTGTAATGTGGGTTATTTTTTATTTTTATTTAATTCGCACTCAGCCAACAGCCGTTAGGCCAATTATAGGCGTCGCTGTGCAGTTATGAGGACTTCCAACCCCACTAACGACTGTCATGATGTTGTATGACCGCCGGGACCAACTTTTTTCCGTGGCAGCCGTACCACGAGGTGCCGGGAGATGCAGCCGTGGAACTCCCATCCAAGTTCTGACCAGAGACAGCGTTGCTTAACTCTGCTGATCGAACGTGGACGCTTGTTCAAGCTACACCACTCGGGACCTCATCTATATGCTCTACTGCTTCTTTAACCTCATTTCGGTGAACCACAATTGTATAAAATATTATGGTTTTTCTACGAAGTACCTCAGACTTACTTAGCATATAATAGGCTTTTTTCCCCTTTCCAAAAAGCAGATGTGGTGCCACACCTTGTTACATGGTCAATGAAATGTATCACGTTCACCATTTCTCCAATCTCTTCCAGATATCTTGCAAATATCATACGTTGCAGTGATGTTAGTACCAGAAAGTTTGAGAGTGTATATGATTGTTGTAGGCCTATGAGTATTATCATCCGATCATTAACTACTCCTGCGATTACTAAGCAGCTCTTGCTATAATCACGGTATTTTGCAATAAATTGTTACTGGAAACTACTCATAGAAGAAACAAGAAGAATAGAGCTGGAGACTTTTGTCGACCCATTTACGGAACAGGCCGACTGGTCTAAATACTTCAGACATAAGATCAGATAATAATGCATGTCATCAGTACCGAAATTAGAAGTTGTCGATTCCACCAGAGTATAATAAGTTGTATATAATAACTAATTGGCCGACGCCACTTTCGCGGTTATAACACGAAGTATACTGGGTGTTCCGAAAATATGGAACATCATCTATGAGAATACAATTCTCATGAAAAATGCAGATAGAGCCAAATATGCTCTAGAAGAAACCGTTACCTTTAATGTCAAGCGAAAGTGGGGTAGCTAGAGCCCCCTACACATAGACCTAACTAATCAAACAATTCATGTAACTATATTACGTCAAATTTGAAGTTTATCCGATAAGTGGTTCTTGAGTTGCGAAGAAAATTCAAAAATGGAAATTGAAGTTCTCGGCATCGTTTTGATAAGAGTTGTATACCCTAGAGTCTAGGGGTGGCGAACCTTTATCCATCTACGTGCCATTTTTTCTAAAAAAAAATTTTAAGAGGCCATGACGTGCCATCAAACATTGTTATTAATAATTAATGAGGAAAAAAATAACACTACATACTATCAACTTAAAACCCTTTATTTGCAATCGAAAATATACATTTTGTACAGCAATAGTAACGTTATGTTTATTTAAATGAAAGAAGAAAAATAGTGCAACTTCTGCTGTTGCAAATTAGATGCTAAATAACTTATACTAGCTTCATACTTTACTACTTTTAGCAGAATGCAAGCTGACAAACGGCTTCTAAGCGACTCTAATGTTATTCATATGTAAAAATAATGACTCACAGGCATAGGTAGATGAAAATATTGTTAAGATAGTAAAAGCCAGCTTCTTCAGACAGCTAAATGTGTCTGGAATTGAATTCCACGTTTCCATAATTTTGATATTGGCATTTTTACTTATATTACCTGATACAGATAGTCTTTCTATTTCATTTAATTCCAACTCTTTCTTTGTTTCGATACATTTTTGAATCCATATTAAACTAGACTGGAAATCAATCAGCTGCATTTTAATTTCTTCAATTTCCAACCAATCAAATTTGGCCAAGTTCAGTTTATCAAGTGAAGTCACATCAGGATACATAATAAACTTCAGTGTTTTCGATAATTCTTTCAACTGAGAAAATCTTGATAAAAATTCTTTGATTGAAGACTTAATTACCGAATTAAACTCTTCAGTGACTTTTACTTGATCTGGTTTTTCGTGTAAATCCAAATCTCTGGTTTTTTTCAAATTTGGGAAATACTTGTATTTTTGGTAACAATATCGTTACTAAAACTGGCAGTTTAGCCTCGAAAGCACGAATGAGATCTATCATAACAATAATTGTTTTATTTCTTGAAGCTTCATGTTCAATTCATTGTTAAATATAAATTGTTTCAATTAGGTACCTAAATTCCTTAATTAATGTCGTGCCCAAATTATTTTGTCGCGTGCCATCAATGGCACGCGTGCCATTGGTTCGCCACCCCTGCCTTAGATAGTGTTCTCCCGTTCTTTTCGAAACACCCCGTAAATGGATTCAGCTGAGTAGGGACAAAAATATGTTTAAGAACAAAGCAGGTAGGAGTAATCGATCGTTTTGACTTGGCTTTTTTCTTCATATTACCAATCTCCAAATGAGACAGAGCTAAGAACATAGTTCCACAAATTTTAGATTGTTCAGTCAGCCACCAAAATGAATTCCAAGTTCTATTAATAAATATAAAATCTTAGAAGCGAAAACTCCACTGCTTGTCTTTACTTTCTTTCTGCGCTTTACTCCACAAATTATTGAAAATTGTTTTTGTCAAAAGTACATTAAGCTCACATTATTTGCTAATTTGCGTTGCGCCTGGAACTAAAGCCATGCATACCGCATAAGTAGATCCTACAATTGTTTTAATTCCTGAAATAATTCCGTACCTTCGTAATGGCAAAATCATTACGTTAACTCGCTCCAGTTGCTAATGTGATTTTAAAAGCGAACTGATGTAATGAACTAACTGGATTATTTTACAACTCCGGATGCACGAGAAAATTTTTGTATAATCGATACCGAGCCGTTTTCTGTTGCGAGCACCCTCTCCAATTTTTGCGGTTTTGCATTTCCTCGAGCAGGTATTTGGTTAATTTAATTTCCTTACGAATCGAACACGTCCATCGTCCCCTTCGATTGAGCTGTTATACGTTAATAATTAAAACTGCCGTTACAAATTAAAAAGCTTACGTCGCTCAGGCTGGAGTGCGTTTCCCTCTCGGTTTTGACGGGTGGAAGTAACCAAAATAACCGGTGAAATCCGATATGCGGGAGAGCTTCTACGGAATATCAATTAAAAATAATATGACGTTCGTTGATGTTTTAAATCTTTCGGAAATTAATCTCGGCGCGTATGAAATAAATGGGCTATGTATGCAATAACTCGCTGTTTGGTTTGGTAGATCAAGTTGTAACCGGAATATCCAACTTTCAAAAGTTCTTCTAAATGGAGGATAATTATTTCTGGTTTTTATATAATAAAATGATGGGTTTTATTCATCATCGCTCACTTAAAAGTGACAGAAGAAAAATTTCCTGGAAAATTATATCAGGGAAATTTATTACTCGACTAATGCTCTCTTTTCCAGTGACAGCAGTTTTACTGAACCACTGATTTCATATTTCAATAGTAGCATTTTGCCGAGTTTTATTCTCTCTATACCTACGTAACTTCATTCGAACTAATGCGATTTATTTTTCATGAATTTAGAATCTTATGAAGTTTTAATATATTCCGCCAGCAAACGAAAAGTAATTTGCTACTGGGAAAGTTAATTCGGAGGTCAATACGACGACTGCTTTGCGTTTCGGTTTATGCTTTTATTCCTGAAAGATGATTTTAGAGGAGTGCCCCAACCTCATTTTCTGCGTATCCAATTATTTATTGCCTCTGACTTTAATAATCTCTTAGAAAATACATTCCATCACCTTTGAATGAAATTCACCACAAGAGATGTTCAAAATGAACACACGCACAAGCATATCAGCTTAAAATGACTTTTTCTTAATCCAATTATACAGGGCGTTTCGTAAGTAAGAAATCAAACTTAAAGGTGGCTTATTTTAAGAAGAAAACCTCCTATGCATGTTTCTTAAATTGCTTCGTTTCCAAAATACAGGTTATCCAAGAAACGGAAACAAAATTTAAAATTAAGGAAATTTTGAAAACGAATAGAGATATTTAATCAATTTTTGTATACTTATACGTGGTGCTAAGAGCCACTTTTCAGTATTATTTAAAGATTTTCAGGTGCACCATGGACGTGCATATGGGTAATCATATT
This sequence comes from Agriotes lineatus, assembly GCA_940337035.1. Taxonomy (NCBI): domain Eukaryota; kingdom Metazoa; phylum Arthropoda; class Insecta; order Coleoptera; family Elateridae; genus Agriotes; species Agriotes lineatus. The sequence goes on along the minus strand of OW679195.1, from coordinate 131,976,223 downwards.
ACACTTTTTAATTAAAGAATAACACATCATTATTTTTCAACTTGATATTTTTTTTAACATTCAAAAAAAACTCTGCAAAAACTACTTCTTATCTTTTTACTTCCTTTTACGATAAAGGAAGTATTGGATTCACCCCAAAAATTCGAAATTGAGTTTTAAACAGATCTTCAGGTTTTAGAGTCCCCTGAACTCAAAAAACATATTTTTGTTCATTGGTCTGTCTGTCTGTCTGTCTGTGTGGCTGTGTGTCTATCTGCGAACAGAATATCTCAAAAACGAAAAGAGGTACAGCGCATATATAAATTTTGTGTACTATGTAGATGAGACAGCAAGCTTTTGAAGAAAATTATATACCCAGAAGTAGGTGTTTACTCTACGATTTTTTTCAAACTTAACAATTTTATTACATTTATAATGTGTATTGATGTGAGACAGGTGATTTTCCAGTTGAATACTTCTAAAATGGGTTTCATTTGTTCTTACTTCCCTCGTCTGAAAGACCTTTCCAGATTTCTTCAGATCTTCACGTTTCAGGGTCCCTAGATGAAAAACAGGGTTTCTCAATTCCGTCTGTCTGTCTGTCTTCTGTTGGCGGTATAACTCAAAAAATATTTGTCGGAGAAGACGATATTTTGCATACATTATATATATATAATTATATATACCTGGAATGAAACCGGTAAAATTTAAGACAAATATATACAGGGTGAAAACCCTAAAAAAATAATTTTGTGTTTATTTTTTATTCAATTTAGTAATAGATAGAAGTAATAATTTGTAGATAGTGCAGGCTTTATTCTTACCAAAAATGGAAGCCAATAGATACAGAATACATTTTTTATAATACAAAAACAAAGCACAAATTAGCTAGTTACTTAATATAGCTGCGAAGCAGGAATACGAAAAGTTGATGCTTCGTGGCGCATGTAGAAATTGCACGGTTCCTTAAAATCCCGGAAAACGTTGTGGCTACACAGATGTTTCGCCTGCCGTTCGAATTCGACCACAGGTATCTTTTTTTTATTTGAAAATGTATTTAATTTATTAGAAACGTAAGGAAAGTTTTACCCCTAACTTTTAATTTGGCCGAGAGCCGCATAATGCGCAAATCTTTTCGCGAGGCTATCAGGCTGAAAATAGAAGCATTTTATGCATACATCGCATATACAAGCTTAGTTTTGGGTATTTCCCGATGATTCATAAACTAGTGGAAAGTTTATTCTCTCTACATTCAGATGATATCAAATTACTCTCAAAACTACTTTTAACAACTGCTACAGAAATTGCTTAAATAAAGCGTACGGGGAATTTGAGGGATAAACTTTAGCATCGACGTATTTTGGAAACGATTGCAGATAAGTGTATATATCCTACGTATGATACTTTTAAAATGAATAAATAAATTTTTAGTGAAGGAATGATCTGCATTGGTTTATTGATGTAAAAAATATAATTAATTTTCCATTGTCTGATTTAGTAGTTTGAAACGCACTCGCACACGAAACTTAAAACATGCCGGCGCCGGCGTGAAGGTTTAGCCTGCTGAAACGGAACGATATCAACAGGTCTTCGTAGCGTGGTTAAAAATTGGTGAACCCGCCTTTTTCGCAGTCGCAAGCGCCGCGGTTAAAATTATATATAATATATAATTATTCACATTCTAACTAAACCCTTTTTAATACAAGGCATCATTCACCTCAATATATTACGTTTATTTAACAAAATAATGAATATTAATAAACCTACACTATTTTCTAAATTAAATCATTATTTTTTGAACTAACATACCATTCGCTATTGTAAGACTAAATTTTAATAGTTATTTACAATACAAGTGCGGTATGTTGCATTTTAATTTTTGAAGAACGACGCGAAGCAGGGTGCTTTAATATAACCTGGCGCCGTAAAGGCTAAACTCACCTATTATTGTATTACATTTTTTAGGCGACCTTTTTTAAACGTTTTCTACGTTTCTACGTTTTCTGCTTCGAATATCAAAACCACCGTTGCCATCAAGCAAACTGCATTCAGTAAATTTTGTAGTGACGCTTTGAAACGTCAAATATCAAAGTCGTAAACATAAATTTTCTTCAAAACTGAACTTAACGAGGAATTGCATAACTATAATTTCTGCAAATACCCTTTATTACTACAACGCAACCTTTCTCTTTAAGGGTCTCTGGAAGCTAAAATTTTCTAGTAATTTTACCGCAACGGGGATGTATAAAAACGCTGACTAACTGTAATAACGTAGTTACGGTGAACATCAACCGTGTATGAATGTGTTGTTTGCATGTCACTTCTAATTTTACGGTTTTGGCAGTATATTCAAAGGAAATTACTTATACTTTTAAAAAATTAAAGGTACGTCCATATGATCCTTAATCCAAACCATTAGCGGTACAACTTGATCTAAAAAAAAACACAAAGCCATTTTTCGAATTTACATAAAGAAGATAATGCCGAGCACATGCAAGAGACGAGCTACGTATTTCAATAATATAGTTTTAGTTTAAAAGCAAGAATTACTAGTCGTACTATACGTATACACGTATATACATATAGCAGATTGCCGATGATTTACACTTACAATGGCATTTATAATTGTTGTTATATTAAATTTAAATGTAAATATTATTGTCTTTACTTTCACTAGAAATAATGAGTTTTAACAAGATGTTAGTATATCAATTTACTCTTTCACTTGCGCTTAAATCGAATTGGTAGAAGGTTTCCAACATATTGTCGAGGAGTATTTTGCATCTTTGTTGTCATGCCTTTAGCAATATATCTCCTCACGAATGGATTTTATCATTTGCAACATTCTGGTATAATGTTGATGTTGAACATACATGAACAACCTCAGGGTTCTATTCCATATTGCTTTGTGTCTTTGTATCAAACAACAATTGCATTTCCATCGTTTTGAAATATCTTATTATATTCTTTTAGAATATATTACAACGTCAACTCCTTCAGAACATGACACAGGGGGAGAATCCTTACAATTCCTTTTGGGGATGATGTGAACCAGCCATTCGCAAACGGGAATCTACCTTTGTAGATTCTTAACACACTAGTGATAACTGCTGTACATTAACTAACAGAGTCCACAATAAAACAAAGAGGGTACTGTTAAAGAGCTATCTATTGCATAACTTTAACAAGCAGAATTACATTTACACTATAAAGTTAATCCATCCAAAATAACTTATAATATACCTCCTTCTCAGCCCCACGTTGTGAATTAAATTTATAAAGTATCTACTTCTCAGTCTCACGTTGTAAGCTAACTTTGTAATATACCACTCTCTCGCGATGTTATTACAATTAATATTAAGTTAAATATACCCTTTTATTATTAACAAGAAGCAGTATCAGGTATAGCTCCTTAAGTACTTACCTTATTTCTTAATTAAATAAATCGAAATTGACGTATCTCATAACTCAATTTGGCACTTTGAATTATATCATGTGATTATAGTTTTTTAATGCCTCGGCTAGTCAGTTTAATAAGCAATGGGAATCCTTCCTCCCAGCTGGATGGGTAAATGTTCAACCAATAACTTCTTATTGTAGTTGAAGACTGAATTACTTTAAAATATAACAATTATTTGACTTCGTTAATCAAATACACTCTTTAGGTACTACACAAAATTTAATGCATACTTCAGTTTGTTAGTATCTCTTGGCAGTTTGATCTGACATTACAAAACTTAGATATTGTCGAAATATTTTAATCAAATGTCTAAATTCCAATCTTGATTTAAATTTTGCTTCTACAATAACCTAATCCAAAAATATAAATTTCAAATTATAGTGACCGAAATGAGTCCAGTACTCGAATCACTATTAAAATTTAAAAAAATAATTATTCTAACTTAATTTCTAAATATATATTTACAATATTATTTAAATGATTTGCCGCACCAAACTTGCTATATACTTCTTAATGTTACTGAAGAAATGGGCACTAACCTTCTGATAGTATCTCTTGTACCTGAGTATGTTATATCAGCTCCTAACCGGATGCTAGTCAGAAAACACCTCCTTGGTTGTTCACGACCAAATAAAAACTCGTTGCAGCTCTTTGGCCCCCTTATTATGTGGATAGACAGTTCAACAAAATATACCACAAACACGCACTTGCATTTTTTTACTGGTTTCGTAGTAAAATGCCACTTTAAATGGTTTCAAACAATCTTGAATTCTATTTTGAATAATACTTGTGACCCACAGTCAAATTTGATTGTAAAGAATACTATATTGCTATTACGTATCAAATATTCAATTATTGTTCTTCACAATTAATGGGAATTTAACCCTTAACATGAATATTTATTGCCGATTATAAATCAAAGTTATTTTTTCTACTTCATATGTAAACAACCACTCTAGCTGACCATTAGAACCCCACCAGTTAAAACATACAACTGTTACATCACATGATACCCATTAGATATCTGGATATTATTATTAAATTAAATTCATCGTTAATACGGTATGTTGCATTACAAACTGTATCCCGCCAATGCCAAAGTATCTAATTGTTAAAAATGTAAGCACGAAATGCCTGGAAGAAGCTACTACTGCCTCAACTAGCGCATCAGGCGTCGCTGGAAGATCTCAACGCAGAAAAAAGGCTTGAAAAACTTCATAGTTTAACTCACTTTCTGTGGCACACGTATAGTTCAAGAAATTGCAATGTAACTACCTTGATCTGGTGGCACGGAGTTCCTTGTGAACTGCATGGGCCACCCATGCTGCGTGTGGCGTTGTTCACACATATCGACGATGGAGCATAAATCTAACTTTTGAGAATGTCGTTAAGCATAATGCTGCGTAAACAGGACCGACACCAAATTATCTCGAAAAGTGTATTCGGAAGAAGATAACTAGCTGCTATATTCACAAAATGTGATTCGAAGAGTAACTTAGTTACGGGATTTACCCTTAGTTATTGACCTTTACTAAGAAGCATCCACGGTTGATATCGCTGTTAGCCGCAGTTGAAGAATTACTACATGCCATACAATTTGCTCACTCAACTGCCTCGGACTGAATTTTGAATAACCGGGAAGCGACGGCCTTGCCTAAGGCGGCCGCAGTAGCGGGCTAAGAGTTCGACGCCTCATAGGGGCGACATGTTGACACCAATACCTAAATTCCAATGCCGATCTAAAGGCAAAATTTGTAATCGACAGGATCGACTCTTGCATGAGGCGTAACGGCAGAAAAATGTTATTTTATTAAGTTATGAGGAAGTTGTTAATGGAAACGAATATCGCCCACATATTTGCCTGATGGCAACTCAGCGGCCTTTCGACTTTATGCACTAAAGCCTACAGAAACATATAAGCACCGCTGGCTTAGCCCAAAATGAACGATAACTAATTTCCACAAATTGCATTAAGAATAGAAATGAACCTAGCAAATGGCTGTTATTTTTTAGATTAAAGTGAGTTCTTCCAAACATTTTCAGTCAGTGACTTTGGTAGAACATATTCCAAACTAAGTTTATACTAAATAGACGAACTTCGAATTGAATTGAACGAGACCATTCACATTTCTATGTATATGTACTCTTGTATTTATAGTGTTTGATGTTTATCTGGTTTACTATTTTATTATTTTGCACTGCTATGCTTAATATAATATATTTAACCGTCTGCATTTATCTAAACAACTGAATAGTACTATTATTTAACTTTTGAATCGTAATTGTGACGCATTGTATCATTGTAAGCAACAAATAATGACGAAGGTTAGCGTAAACATTAAGAATAAGATTATCAAACACGTAGAAAGCATAATTAAAAGCAGAGAAAGCATAAATGATATATTGAACAAAATAATACATATAAAGCCCAGTATGGGTACATTTGTCTATTATGCTGAATATGCACTGATTGGACTTGCATAATTCCAAATTGGGCTTACTTGCTTCAGCTCCAAAGAACGGCAATGGTACAATCGTTACTACTACAAGATGCTGTGTCACTTTTCAGCTCCATCTATAGCAGTGATTCCCAAAGTGGGCGATATCGCCCCTTGGGGGGCGCTGGAACGATCCTGGGGGGCAATAGGAGCCTCGGGTGCATTTGGGGGGCGGTGAATTAAAATAAGGGGGCGAAGGAAGAGAAGATAAGATTTAGAAAATCCATTTTCCAAATAAACACACAAAATGCAAGTTACAGATTTATTTATTCCATGAAGGTTATTTACCATTATTAAATGTTCTTATTCTTCTTCATATCATTTATTACCTTATTTATGCAGTCTGTTTATTCTACGTTTCTTTGATTTTACTTTATCACACCCTTTAATACACCATCCAGAAAGAAAATCCCACTATAATAAAGGGCTTTTATTATTCAAATTTGCTTTTACTCAAAATATAGGTTAGAAATTTAGAAAAGATTTGTTTATTTTATAAATATTATTTTCTCTAGCAATAATAATTTTTACATCATTTCTATATGGTATATTTTATTATAACATTTCATAATTGACTTTTTCAGATAATCATTTGAGTTTGGCTTTCTCTTTAGTTATTCCGATTGTCAGTTAATTCCTACAAATTAAAATCTAAGCTCTGATGTTACCAAACAACTATCCTAACTAAATCAACTTATATGCTCGGAGCTTTTTAATAAACTATTCGCAATTTAACAGTAACTGTATCTAATGTATCATTCATTAAACAATTCTCAAATACTTATGTTGTACTTTTAATGTATAAATCCTCCCCTCTTATAGATGATCATCAGTCTCAAGAAGCTACCACTACAATATCTTTCTGTTTGTTCGCTTAAAGAATGTAGATTTCCAGGGGCCGCTGAGTAATTTTTTTTCTGAAAAGGGGGCTGTAGGCCAAATAAGTTTGGGAACCACTGATCTACAGCAATGGCATAATCTACCGCTATAGGTTGTAACTTTTTTCAGATTTCATGTATTTAAATCAGTGATTTGATGTCACTAAATTCTATTCTTGCCTTGACAAAACGAGGTTTTATGTTGGTATACTTTTTTCCGTTAGCCTACTTGTGTATAAAAGGATCTTAGGTACTGCTTTTTTATTAAATGATTCTTCTATAGCATCAATTTTATCAGTCATAAATCTACGTTTAATGTTTCTTCAGATCTGTTTTGCTTTATTTCTTCTTTTCACATAATCTTTGGTTATAGCTGCTTTTTCCTGACTTAGTTTTTTTTTTAATATTCCGTTTTTTACTTGCTTTTAGTAACCCTCTAGCCCTCCCACATTCTTCGTCTATATTTACGGCTGTCAAATGTACCATTTCTGTTTCTATAATCGCCTCTACTGCTTCTAATGTGTTTTTTCAGGTTTTTGACCACATTTTCTCCATACCGTTGTCTCCTATTCCTCTTTGTAACCTATTTTCAATCTTACTCTTGCAGATTGTCTTTGAACGTCTATATTTTAAAGCTTTCTGGACTTTCTCTCTCGCACGCATATACAGATTCTTGGAATTTTTTCTTTACTAAATAATAGTCTGACCTTATTTCAGCTCCGTAACTTTCTCTGCATGTTCCTCCTGTTACTATTAATAATGCATATTTATTGAAGAAAAATATGTTTGTTGTAGAAGAACTATTTATTCATTTCAATACAGTAACTGAACCAAATAATAAATAAGAATTAGCTGGAACGGGTGGTGCAAAAGTAAAGAACCCGAAAAGTAGAAGCACCACCCAACCTAGAAGAAAGGCTAAAAATGATAGAAGTAAAATGACTGAATGTTGTCAAAGCAATGTTGAAGCAGTTGAAGATGATCCCTGCCCTTATAAGGTAGTAACTTCTAAAACAAAGACATCCATCTATAAAGCAATACACTTGTCAGTGTTACAGTACGGGGAAAAGAAATGGGCACTGATAGAAAGACAGCAAGGAAAACTGCAAAAAGCATAAATAAAATAACTAAGAATAGAAAAGAGAATAAATTAGAAAATCAATAAGAAATGAAATCGCTAAAAGCATCACGAAGAAATTAATGTGGTTCTGGTAAGAAGTAAAAGTAAAAAGGAAAGAATCGAGAACACCTACACCAGAAGAATCGAAATACTACCTGGAGTGACGAAATTATGTATATAAGAGAAGATCCAGGAAAGCGGTAGAGAAAACCTCTATATCCTAGGGTACAAGAGGATCGTATTAGGTATATGTATGCATGTACATTTAAAATTTATCGCTTGTAGGATTGGGTTATACATGTCCATTCATAAAATTGCTGATGTCATCAAGAAGAAAACATTGAAGAGTATTCTACCCTAATTCGTACTATAGAATAATATTAAATGTTTCCTTATCACGACGGCATTCTAACAATAAAGTCTCTGTGTAGACTGCAGTGTGACCAATAACTGCCGCCTATTCTTTATTGTTGTTGTTGATTATGTTGCACATTTCGTGTGGTCACATGGTAAGAACAGCAGATGGTTTGTATATTACCTTTGGCTACTTTAAAAGCTGTATAATAAATAAAAGGCAATATTTTGTAGTACCATTTATTATTGCGAAGAGAATCGAGTACATTAACTTACATTGAATAATAATGTTAAACTAACGTTGAAAACACTACTGCGATTATTAATCCTCACGCTGATCAAAACGATTAACCTCAAAAATAGCTACAACTACAATAATATGTTATACATCAACATGTATCATATATTTATAAATAATAATCATAATAATAATTATTTATTGTGCCAATTACAGGACAGTAATTCCATTTACAATTGACACATTAATGAACTCACTGAAATGTAATGCAAAATAAACATGCCTAATTAAACAAAAATATAATATGACGGGAATAGAAAATAGAAAAAAACAACTAAAAGGATAAGTCCACCAATTATAAATGTACATTCACGTTAGGAAGTGCTGCGAACGTACATAGACATATTATATACATAATGAGTAATTTAGAGTTTTCTATATGCCACCGATTTAATCATATTACGTTTCATATGAAAAATATCAATATGGGATGATATTCTGTTTGCCACGGAGCACATTCTATACAAAGGGGAACTGATGGAACTATTAGATGCAGGTGTAGGTAAATAGAAGACTTCACTGCTACGTTTGTTAACAGTATTTTATATACAGTGAATTTATTATAACGCACAATGTGGCATTCCCGTTTCCATAAGGACTTGATTGTTAATATTGGTTTCTAAGGGTACGCCACGCCATGTGTAAATGCGTTTATTTTAAAATGCAATATGTATGTATGTATTATCTGTAACCTCATTTACCTTGCGGTGTCGAGGCTGGTGCTTTATGCGCTGGCATCTGGCGGTACAATGATCAACTTGCCCCGGATTCGGGATATAGAGTTGGATCGTGCCTTTGGTGCTTGCGCAGCAACCATTGTATGAGGTGTGTGTCTTGGTGATGTGTTGACCTTGTTACTCTATCTCTTAGGTCTGTGGTTCTGAGTAGAGCACAGTTAATTTGGTGCCCAACTGTGAATGGTCTCACCGAGCCCGACCCCCGCGGGATTCGAACCGAGGACTTGCTTAATGCAAGTCTGACGCTTACCCAACAGCGCCACGCGTTAAAATGCAATATATGAACCGTAATTTTATTGAAAAAGAAGCATCAGAAAGAAAAACAGGGCATGTAATAACCCACATTCTTGCTGTAAACTGAAGTCTTTATACTATTTGATCAACAGAATTTCTTCCCCCGTACATACTCAGTAACGTTTCCATATTGAATTTTAAAATAAACGCATTTACACATATTGCGCGCTATAATAAACTCCCTGTAGGTATTTAAAATAATGAATCTACCTGTCTACGTTTATAAAGCGAATGCGTTTTATATAAGGTTAAAAGATTAATATACAGATTGCGGCAGGCAACTAAGACCATAGCAAAAGCAAGGGGACCTTACATGTGGCCGTAATTGTATTTAAAAAATTTAAAAATCGAATATATACCTTGTATTTATAATGATCCTAACGACCTACCGCTATCGTACATTGATTGTTCGTTTGTTAAACACAATTACGGCCACATGTAAGGTCCCCTTGCTTTTGCTATGGTCCTAGTTGCCTGCCGCATTCTGTATGGTTCAAATTTAGGATATACGCCGGTTGCTCTGAACTAAATGTACCGCATAAAACGTTTTTGTATTTCTTTCAATCATGTTATTGAATTTGGAGTTAAAAGGACTCCACACTACAGAGGCATACTCCAATACAAGAAGTAAAAACGCAGAATATAATCGCCATAGCACTGCAACAGTTTTAAAATCTTTAGTATTTCTTACAAGGAAACTGTACACTCGATATGCCTTTTGAACCATTGACTCAATATGTTCTTGAAATGTTAGTTTGCAATCAAATACAACTCCCAGGTCGCGCTTTTGATCAACTTTACCAATTTCTTGACCGTTAATTTTATACTGATGTATTATTGGTGTTTTCCTTCGAGTACAAGTAAGACTGGTGCATTTTTTAATATTTAAACGTAAATTACTTTTCTGACACCAATTGCATACTTCATTTAAAACATATTTTAATTGAAAGCAATCATTTAATGACGTTACCTTTTTAGAGACCTTAAGATCATCTGCAAACATTAATGTATGACAATTATACTTCGGAATACATAATATATCATTCACAACGATTAGAAAAAATAGAGGCTCCAGGTTAGTACCTTGAGGTACTCCACATTTAACATTAACTTCAATAGAGCTTGCAAATTCATAAGTTACAAATTGAGATCGACCTGCAAGGTACGAACAAAGAAATTCAATTAAATTGCCGTGAAAACCAAATAGTTCAAATTTCTTTAATAATATATTATGATCCACTAGGTCAAAATCCATAGAGAAATCAGTAAAGATAACGTCAACTTGCGATTTAATATTGATTATTTCGGAGACATCCTGAGTGAATTGAATTAAATTGGAAGTTAGTAGACCTAGCCGGAAAAAAACTATGTTGATCTAACGAAATTTTAGGTTGCACAAACTGTAAATAAGCAGTTTCAGAAGGTTGTTGCATAATAGCAAAATTTTACATGCGAAAGATGTATTAACAATTATCTACCTGCATTCCACTATTTGAAAATAAGTACACAAACATTGACTCTCACAAAGTTGTAGTATTCGAGACCGCATTAAATTGGCAGCGCACTTTTAAAATAAAACAGGAGCATCAAAACTTCTTTCTGAGAAAGGTGAAGAAAAAACATCACGTTTTGTACGAGGTAACAAGTTTAAATCATGGCTTATTTATCTAAGACGTGCCTGAAGCCACCAGTGACCGGAAACAGACTATGCGCATTTGAACCTCATAAAAGGAACCGTATTACTACTTTTTAATACGCTCCACATCTTTACGGTAAAATAGGGATAGTTGTTATTGGCCTATAAAACCCATTTGGGGTGGAAATACTTTTCAAACCGACTGGCAGTGCGGTTCGCATACGAGTTATTTGTATTCCGTTCTTGAAAATACAGTTCTGGAATTTGCTTTTATAGTCACAAACAATTTCGTGCCAATTTGTAATGTGTTACGTGTTATATTCTCTTTTCTAAATAAGGTTCCCACTACTGCAAAGATGTCCAGACAAATATATCTTTCTATTTTATCCCCTAGAAAAAAATGCCACTATATAAACCCCTCCAAATAAAGAAGAAATATAAACCTAATAATAGTAGCTTATTTATTACCGCTTCGATCCACTGACCACGTCCGAAGAGTTTTGACGAAAAAGTTATTGCGTTCCTCCCTCTTTTTATGAATGGATTTATTGCCGGTATTTAAAATAATGACTTCCTTCCTTATTAGAAAGCAGCGCTTACTTAAAATACCTGATTTTAATTTGAATATAAATAGGGACAGATACAAATGAGCGTATTTATATAAATATGCTGATATTTCATAACAGTTGACAAATTTCTAGTAATTGTTAATATTTATTCCAGTATTATAACGATTTGTTTTTTGTAATAAAAACTGACTGCTGAATAAAACAGTGGCATTCAAAATCTAGATGAGTAAGCAAATTACCCGATATTAATGGAGTCTGTCACAAATATTTCACAACATGCTGCACTTATGAAAAGACTGGGTTATGAATGCAAACATGTAACTGCCTTTGCTTTAGCTGGAACAGTACTGTTGTACGCTTGAAAGCTTTCAGAGAAACAGTTATTATCTAAAACGCTAGAAAATTATTTTTCAACCCAATGACCACTGAATCTCTTTGTTACAGTATGGGGAAAGTCTGAAACCTGCTTCGACGAACTGCTGGCAGTCCAATAAAGGCAGTTGTTGAATAAAATCCTTAAATGGATTATGGCTCAAATGCAGTAGCGTTCAGCTATATTGGTGACGTTTGTATAGACAAATTATTGTTTTATTTATAGTATAAATTTATGAAATAATGGTTGTCTTGTATTGTATATTGTCAAAAGTAATTGACCTAGTTCAGTATATTTTCCTATTCAATGGAACAGAATAAACAGTCAGTTGGATAGTTAGTATTGATTATTTAAGGTAAATGGCAAAATTATCTATACTCTGAGAGCTGGCAAAAATTTGGTCGAGGCTAATTTGATCTCACGCTCATGGCGTTGAATAAAAATATTGGTTTTTTTTTCACGATGCGTTGATGTTAAGAACTATAATGCGCTTCAATACCGAAAGGTCTTTGCTATAAGCGCAGCCTTCGCAACTTACGTTGAAGTGTCTAGCTTTTTGAAATGCCTTAAAAGACTCTTTTAATTAAGATTATCTTCGTCTAGCGTAGCCTATAAACCAGTGCATGTTCGAAGTCAATTGTGTGTGTCGCATTAAGAAACTCTTTAACGTCAAAATTTGATTAGTGTACGTTGCGCGAAGCGAACTTTCTAAACGTCAAGAACTGATTTGTCGGACTGAACTTTCTCCAAACAGCGTGCATTCCATGTCATCACAGCATGACGGAATGAAGCAACAAGGACTCGCACAACGTCATCCTACTCGACGGACAATGGGCCATATACCCGAAATGGACTGCCTGCGGGAAAAAGACGACCAAGGTAATAATTACGCAAGTCGCAGAAAGCCGGTAATAAAATCCGAAATTCTTCAGCCCAGCACAACTGGCAATAAATATTGTCCTCGAAGAATATCCTGTGATTCCTATGGGCAGGTGCTTTTTCAGGATTACTTTTTTCTTGCGTAAGGGGGCAGTATATAAGACCAGACAGCCTGGCGTCTCAATGAATATTGAGTCTCCATACTCCGACTTGAGTTACTTTAACCAAGACGAAGACTTTTGGTCAGATTCCGTAGCCTATTTTTCGAGTCAGGTTCCGGCGTTCGTTTATATACTTAGCTATTTTCATGTTCTACATATTAACTTATTGGTATGTTGTGTTCTAATGTAAATAAAATGGATGTTATTGTTCTCTACATCGCTATGCTTTATTTAACTACAAGTAACACCTCGCCGAACCACACCACATAACACTTCCAATTCGCTTTTCGATTTCAGGCGAACAATTTATTTAAATGTTTTATTTGCTCGTTTAACCCTCATACTATTTCACTTGATTTGTATTGAGAACAAAATTTATTATTAATAATGAATAAATTTTAATCTTGACGTCTTGTTTTACGATTTTTTTTAATTTAACATAGCGTCATGTGTGGAATGTTACTTTGATGTAATCTTTTTAGTTTTGATTTTTGAATACGTACTCGAGCTTATTTACGTTTTGTTATTTTCTTATACTGTAATAGTAGCATCACTTAAAATGGGTTTTAAATAAAATATAAAATTTATAATTATGGCAAAGGTTACTACACTTTATGAATTGTATAGTTTCGATCAAGAACTGCCTGTCAAATTCAGGGCAAATTAAAGGACTGTAATACTAATTACCAAAAATAAATGGTTTATTGCTCTTTCCTTATTTTATTTATTTGAAATAAATTAGGGCTTAGATCCGGTGAACATGAAATAATTCTTAACTCAGGGAGTCGGTTCATAAAATTAAGTAGAAAAATTTGTATGAAAAATAATTTTTTTGTATGACAATTACTCTCAATTACATAACCTCTCATTTAGTGCAATCCACAAATGATCCGGCAGTGCCAAAATAGCTTAAAATTGAAGTTTCAAACACCAAAATGGCAAGAATGCATCAGGTAAACACTATTATTTCTGAGGAGTAGCTACGGCTAACCTCGTTTTGTTTCAGGATGACGTCAAAACCCATGCTCAGATGTGTTTTTGTCCTATTTCCGACTAAAACTGCAAATTCCGCGCCAACCTGCACCACCCAGGGACGCTATCTAAACCATTCGAAGCTGGATGGACCTGGGATTCTGGAAACACATTGAACTTCTCGGAAAAGGTCTATTCTTGACGAACTCCAGTTTCTACGAGGCTACACAAACTCCTTGCTGTGAAATTTTACCTTTTTGAAGAGGTGCTCCGCTGTTGGTTAGCACACTGGAAGGACGGCTCGCACATAAAGCCGCACCAGGTGAAAACTTGATGGCCTAATTGCAATATCTTTGGAGCTCTTGCACTTTTAAAAACTACACCCACAGATGCCCAGCAACACTGCTAAAACTCCAACACAAATTTGACTCAACAATATGACTTTTTATTATTAATTTCTGTACAAAAAATGGAGCTTAACTTGTACCCAACATGAAATTTTTCAGCTTGTTTTATTAATTAATGACAATTGACTGTCTCATGCACTGATACACTTGAGTTCTTTTAGCATCTCACTAATTGTCTTTCCATCGGTTACCTTACATTTTTCCATTGCTCTATTGCAATTATTGCTTTGCTAGCACTGTTTTCGTTTACCTTTCAGTTAACTTGTCGTTTGCTGGCTTATAAACTTTTAATACACTACGGTCATACAATTATTTCTTTACTTAACAAATCATTCAATGTATCCATATGACCCATTCATCGCCTTGGATATCCGTAATTTCTTCGTCTAGTAATATACCCGAAGTGCTTTAAGTATGAAGAAATTACTTATACTGGCGCTTAGTCGTTTCTCGTTCGAAAAATTATTCAAAGTCGACTTGGTATGTGGGAAACCTGATGAATAAATAACGTTCGTTTTTAAGCCCACATTTTCAAAACGTCGTCACGTCTTGTCTTGTCTGTTGTTTGGTCGTCCAAGTTTCGACCACGTAAGTTGCCAACAGAAATTGTATGTAGTAGTCTAAATTAAATCCACGGTATTGAAATTGATACACTACCTCAGATTGCACTTTTTTTATTTAGAAAGCAAGCCGCATCAACCATTTGGGTTATTAGCGGCGGTACAGTACATGATTATACTTAATTTACAGTTTTCCTGTTAAGTTAATGGTTACTTGACATCGATCACAGATGGGGGCATCATTTCGGGTAAGTAGATGTTGATGGGTGAGTTTTGTGTGCCCGATTCGAAGACGGGAGAGTATGACTTGTTCACGTCTATTAGAGAGTTGTTTTTTCCACGGAAGCACTTTTATTTTAATCCGTCTAAGTTTAGAATTAGATTGTTCCCACTCATTTTGCCACTTTTCACGCACTGCGTTTTTAATATATTGTTTTAGATCACTGTGAGTTGTTAACGGGGTGGTGTTTTCTGTGGATGTGCATGCCTCGCGTGCCAGGTTATCAGTCGATTCGTTACCATCAATTCCGATTGTGAGACGGTACCCACACAAAAGACGTCTGTATATTTTTTATGTTGAGGTTGTGCAGTTCTTCTTTAATTAATTTTATCAGGGTTGCTGGGATACATTTGTTTTATGCTGTGCATTACACTTAGAAAGTCTGTGATAATGATGTATTTTTGCTGTTGTTGTTTGCTAATGTATTGCAGAGCTTTGTATATTGCGTAGGCTTCTCCCGTGTATACACTGCAGACTTTAGGTAATTTGTATCGGCAGCTTGTAGATGTAGAAAAGAAAGCAGCGCCAACTCCATTTTCAGTTTTGGAGGCGTCTGTATATATTTCCTTAAATAATGGAAACTTGTTAAGGATTTCTCTGAAGTGCATAATGACGATGCTTGGATTGGTTTCTGATTTTTGAAATCGGGTCAAGTCACTATTGCAGTTAGGGAATTTGATGATCCATGGTGGTATGTATTGTTTGAGGCTTTCGCGGTTACTCGAATTATTCTCCTTAGCATAGAATTTCGGCTTAGACCGCGTAGTATTTGTATATGAACACCCAGCATTTTCTGGCTTAATGTGCCTTGCACCTTGTGAAGTCGAGCAAAAACCCGCGCGATGGCCATGCTCTTTGGTGGCTCGTGTTGTTTGAGTATCTTGAGAACGAGGATACTTAGGCAGATTTGGCCGTTTTGCTGTTTGTGCATCCATATTCACTAACGTTTCGCAAGACCTTGCAGCTTGCATCATCAGAGTGAAAATCGCACTAAGAACCGAAGGTCGGTGTGGAGCCATCAAGCGGGTTTTTGTTCGATTTTACAAGGTGCAAGGCACATTAAGCCAGAAAATGCTGGGTGTTCATATACAAATACTACGCGGTCTAAGCCGAAATTCTATGCTAAGGAGAATGATCCATGGTGGTGTTGATCCTTTGTTTGATGGGTAGGTGTCTGGAAAATTTAATTGAAGGTCGCTTCGGAAGTTGTTTACTCTGTGGTAAAATGGTTGGTCTATATGCGGTTTGTTTTTATAGATGTTATAAAAGCGGTCGGACAAGACATTTTGGCAAGTGGGGTTTTCTGGTGTAGTCGATATTGAGGATGCATATGATAAACTTAAATACTGTCTTCTAAGATGTAGGGACGGTTCTCCGGATTCGCAGTATAAGCTTTCTTTTAGACTGGTGCAATATGCTGCCAGGATTATTCCAATTGCCTTATTGTGGATAGGGTCTAGTAATTTTAGTTGCGATTTTTTTGCAGATGCATATACTATGCTACCATAATCCAGCTTTGATCTGACTAGGGATTGGTAAATTTTCTTTAAAGTCAGATAGTCTGCGCCCCAACTATTGTTACTCACTGTTTTTAGTAAATTTAGATTAGATAGGCAGGATTTTTTTAATTCTGAGATGTGTGCTTTCCAGTTTAAATTTCTGTCGAAGATCATTCCCAAAAATGTTATTCTTTCCACAAATTGTAGGGTGGTTCCTTGAAAGTTCAGTTCTGGGTTGTTGACTCGAGATCTTTTTGAGAATAAAATGCATTTCGTCTTCTCTGTTGAAAATTGAAACCCAGTTTCTTTGGACCAGTTTTCAATATCTTCAATGCATTGTTGTAGCTTGGCTTTGATCGTTCGTATGCTTTTGCCTGTCATGTACAGAACTAGGTCATCGGCATATAGTCTATATTTAGCCGGATGCGTGCAGTTGTATGCTATATTATTTATAGAGACCAGAAAGCGTGTTACACTTAGGATGGATCCTTGTGGGATTCCATTTTCTTGGCGTTTTCTTTCTGAAAGTATTCCATTAACACGAACTCTAAATGAGAGTTTTTTTTAAGTTTTGTGCAAATCGTAGCATATTACCTTTTATGTCCCATTCTCGTAGTTTTTTGACTATTTGGTATTGCCAGGCTGAGTCATACGCTTTATTTCTATCAAAGAAGATTGCTAGGCATTTCTGTTTGTTGGTGAAGGCTTCATGAATGTCACCTTCCAGATCTATTAGATTATCAGTTGTGGAGCGGTGTTTTCTAAAGCCGCTTTGAAATGGTGTTAAAGGTTTTTTGTGTTCAAGGGTCCATGTTAGTCTTCTGTTTACTATTTTTTCTAGTAGTTTGCACATTGAACATGTAAGGGATATTGGTCTATATGATTCTGGTTTAAGTTTACTTTTATTGGGTTTGGGTATTGGTATCACAAACGCTTCCGACCACCTGTTGGGAAATATGTTTCGAGTCCAAATGACATTAAATATAGCTCTTAAATGGTTTTTTGCGTTTAGCGGAAGGTGTTTTAGAAAAGAGGTAGGGATGTCCAGGGAATGATTCTTTTGAAACCTTTAGCGCATCCTCAAGTTCGTCTAATGATATTTCCTTGTTGATATAATCGCTTTCTCCTCCGGCACTGTCTATGGCTATATATTCCTGTCTGGTTTTGTATTCACGAAATGTTTTATTGTAGTTTCTGTTACTGGAGTAGGTTTCATATGTGTCTGCCAAGAGGTTGGCTATGTCGCCGCTGTCTGTTACCATTTGTCCGTTATTCTCTAGTACACTGATTCCGCTGTGTGTGTTCGCTCCCACTATTCGTTTGACTTTTTTCCACACTGCTGTTAGAGGGGTAGTGTTATTGATGCTGTTAACATATTTTTGCCAGGATTCTTTCTTGCTTCTTTTAAATGTGTATCTTACTTTTGCTCTTGCGTTTTTAAACTTAAGTAAATTTTCTTGGGTTTTGTGACGTTTATAGCGGTTAAAAAGGTGTTCACTTGTTTTTACGGCTTCACTACAGTCCTTGTTCCACCAGGTTACTGGATTACGTTTAGTCATGCTCTTAGTTTTGCCAATATGTTGATGTGCTGCTTCTAGGATGATATTTTCGAAGTTTCCTAAGATTTGGTTAATGTTGTTAGATGTAGAGTCGTTTTGAAGTTGGTTTATTTGATGTTCGATTAAGTTTGAGAATTCTGACCAATTAGCACTCTCCAGTTTCCATTTTGGGAAATGATTTGCTTCCGGAATATGTGTTAGTTCATTCTGAATTTTAATAGGGTGATGATCACTATCATATAGGTGTGAAATCAGAATTGACGCTGGAAGTGAAATACTTTCATTTGGAGCTATGTAGACTTGTCTGCGGAAACTAAAAATATGGTTGTAATCTGGATTTGATGCTCCTAAGTTTAGAAATACGTTTGGGGAGAGCAATTTTAACCCTAGTTGTCGCAGTGCTTTTTTAATTACGTCATGGGGTATGGGTGGGGCATACGTTTGACATTATTAATTTTTCTGCTGGTATTACTAATCTTCGGGCCTCAAGTTTTTGTCCATTAATCTCAATGTTACGGTGTTCTGTCATAACTTTATCAACAATTGTTGTACTCGATAAATAAACACAGATTCTATTGTTAGAAATTCTTGATGAAAACAATATGTCTTTCGGTGATATTAATGAACCTAATGCTTCTAAATATTCTTGTAATTTGGTTCCATCTATTGATGGAAATATTATTGCCTGTTGTTTTGTTGGAAATCGGGAGGAATTTTTAGTGCTGACTGCTGTTGAGTAGGTCATTGCAGTGAGTGAAGGTTGAGTTAAGATATGGGAGCTTCTGTAGTCAGAAGTCCCTTCTTTGTCTAAGCTATTATTAGTTTATGGAGCGCGATTTCGAGACGACATGCCGCGCTTGCTCCGGTTCTGTGGTTCTTCTACGCTGGCTTGTGCACCGTCCTCGGCCGTATTTGTTGCCAGTGATAGCAATTAATTACCGATATTTATATACTGATAAATTAAACAGCGAGTGGTTTTGTATTTACTGTGCAACTGGTGTGAGCACAGTATTATTTAAAGATTCACTGTGCAGTTGTGACAGTTTTTTAAACGATATTAATATTGTTATTAAACGTTTATTTACAGCACTCCGGTCATATGTTTGTTTACCAAACGTCAGAATCGAACGAATTGAAATCCAGATTGCACTTTTGTTTAAGTGTGTGGTTGGTTGTAAATACTTCTATGATTACCTATCTCTATGGTCTCGACTGTATTTGGCTTTGGTCCGTGTGCTTTGATGACTTCTAATAATCTGCTCAGGATGGTTCCAAGCTCTATTTCGTCAGCAGTTATAGAACTACGGACATTTTATGTTCTGTATATGTGTTAAAAAGTTGGAGAGGGGCGGGGGGCAAGATAAAGCTTGGGAGTATGCACTATCGTACACATTTTGAATAAATCTGTTAGATGTTACGCCCATTTCAATCAAATTTTTCAAAGTTTGCTGAATTTCAATGAGTTGAATGTCTTATCATAGTTAACAAAGCACCTATGATGATAAACAGAACCTCGACAATGTGAGTAATCATAGCCACCATTCTATAGTTTTCAAAGTCAACATTCCTTTCTTATATTTTTGCATGAATACTAGTTTGTGTATTTGCTGTAGCCGCTTTATTGATTTTCCACAGTTTCGCACTGCTATTTAACAGAATAGAATGTGGTTACCAGATTGACTGCTTAACTTGATAGTAAGTAAAATTCAGGGCACTTCATTCCACACGTAGAAATATGGACTGAGACTCGGCGAGTCAGGTACGCCGAAATAGCTCTTTCCGAAACTCAGTCATCTGGCACACCGTTAACGGCGTATTGGGTGATGTGGCTAGCTCACGCCTTCGACGACTGCCTTACTTTCCCTACTTCCACAACTGTGGTTTCGGTACCCAATTTTTAAAGCTACTGGGTGGGCCGCCCGCCAGTTGCCAGATGTGGGGATTGAACCCCATACAGTGGCACCGCAGTCTATGCTCCATAACCGCTCGGCCACACTGGCGAAATACTTGAAATCTAAAGTATTGCAAGACCTTCCTTGTACACTTGATTTCATTGCAATCGCCTACAGCTAATTTTTGGATATGTAGACTTGTATTTATAGTTACCTAGTTACTCCAAGTACCAACTAATGATAACTAGAAGTATAGCCTTATTTATGCTAGAAAAAAAGTTAAAAATTCGGCTACTTGACTTTTTAGGTGTAGTCGATTTCAATGAAACCAAGTGTACCTAATTCAAAATGTCGTAACTACACAATTACTGAAAGTGGAGACATACATACAAATTACTAAAGTTCTATTTTTTGTTCCGCTGAAATATGTCAACATTGAATTCAAAGTGTTTTGTCACAATTTCTAACTCTAAGGTCAAATATAAACCTGGTAATTTTACAAGGCTAAATTGAGGAAATTGTCATGGCTAACGTTCATGCAAAAAAGCTGTGAACAGAGTATATATTATGTTAACTACGATCTCGGCTCTCCGATGTTGGAAGAACTAAATATTGTCACGATCTAAGAGCTGATGCAAAGTGTTAGACATTAAGGGTTGTTGTCAATTATTTAAGTTAGGTTACTATAGTATACAAAACTGAAATAAACAAAATTGTGCCAAAACTTATGGGACATACGTTATCACCATTTGCTTCTTTTATTCTTGTATCCTTGCTTATAATTAAACTTATAAGGTAAAATTAAGAGTGTATTTTCAACTTTAACCATTCTGTTACTAAACTTTGTAGCATGTATTTACTTTTTCATTTTTCAAACAATCGTATGGCCAACGTTGACTTCTGTATTAGTACTTTAAAATAAAGTGAAACGCAATCTACTTTTATCGAGACTTCATTAATAGATGAAGCCTATTTAACAAAAGACATTAAGCGTTTCCCTGGTTACTCGATAAGCCAGGCCACCTTTATTTTCTGTTGTCGGAGAAATATTTGTAAAATAAATACCGCACGACTTGAATATTTCTCCTGTATTTTTTAGCTAATACCCTCATTTATCCAATTCAGCCAATATGTGAA
Source organism: Agriotes lineatus (assembly GCA_940337035.1). Lineage (NCBI taxonomy): Eukaryota > Metazoa > Arthropoda > Insecta > Coleoptera > Elateridae > Agriotes > Agriotes lineatus. Next base: position 131,954,681 of record OW679195.1, on the reverse strand, counting down.
CTTTAGCATTTTCAAAATTAATTACTGAATTAGTAGTAATTATTTTCATTAATCTCATACGATTTATATAATTCACCAAATTGAGAGCAGAGTAAAGCCTTTGCAGGACCATTTGAAAATAATTTCCAGGTACATTTTAACTAGTTTTATTTTTCAACTTGTGTTACCTCAATAATTCTTATGAACGATAATAATGTGCGATTTATAAATTCAAGTCCATCTGTCATATATGACATCTGTTTTACACAAAGTGTAAGTGCTATCTAACTGTTGCTTTAAAGTTATCAACTCGCTATTTGACTGTTTATTTCCAACGCTGCATGACTGTAGGCTTTTAGATAGTAATCATACTGTGATAAGTTGAATGTTACTGCTAAATGTTTCGACACAAACCAGATCATCTTTTTTATGTGAAATTAAAATGCTTATTTATTAAAATATCATACCTGGATGATCATAAATGCCTAGATAATATAAGATCTCCTATGTCAAGTTAGCGCCCCCTACACATAACACCTAGTTGCAGTTTTCGAGAAAATTAATGAAATTGTAAATTGGCTCAAATGTGGGAATCATGAATGTTGCTCACATCATCAGTAACACTATTGGGAGAAAGAGACGATCTCTGGCACCGTCGTGCTTATTTTTCTAGTGTTCTATTCAACCTTGAACTATCCAGAAATGCAATGCACAGAGGTCTCCCTACCGTAATTTTTGAAATACAAGGTCTTCTGATACTAGTTTTAAAACTCCTTCATTCTATTATAAAAAGATGAAAATGCCGTATGGCAAAAATATCATATTAGGAAACTTATAATGAAGCCCTCGCATACATTCCACCGTAAGGATAAATTATGTCCCCATATTCTTCAAATAAATAGTGGGAAATTACTACTGAATTGTAAAAAAAATGAAAGAAAGCTATGAATTTGGTTAAGTGTGACTATCACAAAGTGTAACGGACTTTTTTGAAATTGTGATTACTGGGCTAAAAATGTATTCCTTATTATATTGGGCAATACCTATATTTTTGTTATAAACGTAATAGGTAATGTCCCCATCAGCCTGAATAGTACTTTGAAGCAGAAACAAAAGATATAATTTTGTATTTCACGCCACGTTGTTGTAAAAGGACTTGGTATTGAAGTGATTTTATTTTATTTTAGATTTAGCCACATTATATTCAGCGGTTGTTGTACAATTTTTAACTTGATTGTATGAAATTACTAAAAGATTAGAGAAATCGAATTTAAGAAACAAATAAAAGTACAACATCCCTTGTAAGTAATGAAAAGGGTCATATTATTTTTTTGAAATTGTGGAGTTAAGCAAAAATGTTGCATAAAATCATTAATGTCTAATCGAAATGAATATTAGAGCATCATTCGCAATACACGATATGGTGCACGCCTATAATATTTAATAATTCAAAACCGCGAGCTTGTATATCCTAAGAAATAAAATATTACAAATACTGGCGGAACTCCATTTGACTTTCAGCATTATTGTAGTTTACACAACACTCAAGTCACAATTGAACACGCTTCTGACTATGACATTAACACTAACAACTACAAGACTCAAATAAACTTGCATTGGGTAAATATCTAGATCAAATGATCCTCGATTGTATTGTCATCATGGCGCAGTCTCTATGATGATATTAGTGGTGTAGTTGCTGTTGTAATGGTACTTTTATTTAGCCCTAACGTTGGGTACCATAAACTGTAATGAGGCGTTTTCCCGTACCCTATACTCTACCTCACTATGAATTTAGATTATCCCTTGTTTGCTAGTTAACCCAGTCGTAAGAGTACAAGACCCGATCTTACCTCAGTATGGCTAATAAGAAATGTCCACGAGCTTAATGCTAAATCTACCTGCTTAGATACACCATAAACTGTCAATGCTCCACGCTAAGTAAATAACAAGTAGTAAAGCGCACTCTAACGCACAAATTCACTTAATACGGCTCTGCCTTCCGTCGGTTGAAATCAAGCTGACGCGATGTGTCAGCAGGGTGATGTCATCGCTTCGTACTGACGCCCACCAAAGGTGATGTAACTTGAATTAATTTACTAATTACGCTTCTAATTTTCCCAGCTTCTTGGACCGAGCATTCAATCGTAATAGTTATCTATAATAACTAACCTTGCGTTATAGTTGCTTCAAACGGTCTCGTACATTGACAAGATCGACTGGCTTCTTTGAAGCTAGAATAGTAGCTTCTTGCTACGAAGAATTATCGGTACCTCGATGTTCTTGCCAAGGTGGATATATGTTCTAGAAGCTGTACTTCGGCTTAAAAATAACGAGGCGTCAACTGTTCTTAATGCAGGCCAACAGATAAACTCTCAATCGCACTTTAATGCTTCCGCATCCGTTTTGCCTGGACGAAACGCACTGGTCGCCTACAAGCAAGCGACTTCCTCCCCGTGCCTCCATTCACGCACAATTTGCTTTGATTCCGTTAGTAACCGCAACGACTGTATCAGCCGGATGGCAACGTATAATCTCACGCGCGAAACACTCGATGCATGTTTCCAATACACAATTCGTCTTAACCTAAATATTGCAATGTAGGAAATACAGTTTGGCTTCACACTAGCAGGATAATGGTTAAATACCAAGGTGATACGAACAGCCCGTTACACTCTACAAGACAAAATAATAGAAAAAGTGGGTACATTTATATATCTGTGACAAAAATTGAAAGTGCCAAAGAACAGCCTGATAGCGGGCCTAGATATAAGATTGTTGCCAGTTCTAACTTATGGCACGGAAATATAGTCCCTAAACAGAAACATTATACATAAGTTTCAAGTCACACAAAGGGCAATGAGGAAGAGCATACTGAACATCGAGCTCCGAAACCGAATATCTAGCACCTAAATACGAAGAAGATCTAACCGATGCAATAAACGTCTGTGCACAGTGAGATAAAATGAGGCGGGGAGTATAAAAAGAATTAAGATAATAGATGGACACGAAGGGTTATGGAATGGAGGCCTCGAGAAAACAAAAGAAGCAAAGGAATAACACGGATCAGGTGATGTAAGCATGTACTGCTGAATGGGAAAAACAACAATAAAGAAGAATCTGACGATGGATGATTTAAGCTGGAGAAGAAGAAGGTGAAGAATTTTAAATCAATTCAGCACAGTTGATTCAAATAGTTTATTAAGATTGTTTATTTAAATATTATATTATTTTACCTAGCTTAGCGCAGTCTTTATAGTAATATGCTTATCTGGCTTTCAGAACACTTAGTTTAATTCATTTCAATACTCTTTTACGTTAAAATTTAAAATCTAGTTAGTACCTTTCTTTCATATAAATTAATTATGGTATTTGGTGGCAGAGTCTAATTTAAATACATATTTATTTCTTATAATTGTGACACTTCTCTATTGGTTAGCTTTAAGACTTTTCTATGGTAATGACTAACCTTTATTCAGTAGATTTCTATGAAATTTTCAATACTTCCAATTAGCATTTCCTAAGATGTTTATTTTCTACATCCTCTACATCATCTACATCATCAAACAGCTCACTCTCCTTCTCATCCCTGTAAATTATCTTCTCCCAGACATTGATTATCTACATCTTGCCCCACGTATAGCCAAACAGATTTGCCTCGTCCTTTGTAATGAATTTCTTATTTTAATTCAGTAACACCAACTTTTCTTCTTTATTAATTATATTGATTCTGTTCTCGATTTCTTTCTATATTAAACATTTTAACTAATAAAGCTTCTCTTCTTCATCTAAATTCTAATCATTCAACAAAAACTACCATTCGACAACCACAATTGTATTCAACTCTAAATTACTTCGATTCATATTTCAACATATCATTTTTCAAAAATTATTATTTGTTCTTTTTATTATATCGTCACCTCGATTAGGAAGTTTAGATTCAGTTAAAAGTTAATTTAGCTTTATATTTAAAGTCTAAATATTAATTTTAGTGATGTTATAATGTTCAAAATAAGTAGATATAATTGCATTTGTGGGTATAATTACTTAACGAATTTAATACTTAATCATTTGTACCTAAGCATCTAGTATGTATACATGGAGCATGCTGGAAATAAATGTATTAAAAAAATCAACTAGTTACTTAATTGCAATGTTATCACTATTGATTATATGCACTTTAATAATATAGAAGTTACCTATATTTTCTACATCATTAATTATAATATTAAACATAAAATAATGTTCTTGGAAATGAATTAAGTATGAATAATGTTCCAAATTAAATCTTTGACTGTAATTTTAAAATTACTTAAACTATCGTATTGAGCAAAAGTTTAATCGTTATTCCCATAACCACGTTTCATAATCATTAAACTATAAAAGGCGAACACCTTAAAAAATTATATCTTGTCTATTTTTGCTTTAACTCGAGAACTATTAATTGAATAAGAGCAAAAATTTGACTTAGCTCAGGTTTTAACCCTTGACGAAAATAGGGGTATTTTAGACCCAGGAAATACAAAATAAACACCTTAAATAATTAAATTATTCTTTTGCTTTCATATTTTCAAAATTCTTAGTTTCAAAACTTCCACTTGCGAGGGAAGTTCCGAGTAAAGCTCTTTACAGTTTTTAATAGTTATTTATATAAAATAAACTTGGTATTTCTGCTTGTGATTCCTTCTTTGATATTTTAGAATGTGTATTTACCTAATGTAGGAAGTCTTTTTTACTACGTACTTAGAAATGAAGATCACTCAACAAGCAGAGTATACTAGACGCATATAGACTCTGTATCTTCTATGCACTAATAGCGTTGCCGTCTCTATTGACTTTAAGCAATTATTAAACAAAGTATGTTCTAGATGTGCTGTTATTTGTTCAAGTATTCCGTGCTTTTGCTAGACTTTTTAAAAACTTTATACTAGCAGCGAGTTTGTGTTTAAACATTCAACAGGGTGGTATATTACAGAACAGACACTTAAGTGAGTTGGCTCGTGACATAATTATGAGATTTATGTTGGCCTTACGAGGGGGTTACAGGCAGTGCCCAATCTCAGATGTTAAGTTCTCGTCCGAAACTCATTGCTAGCAAACCCGGGCAGCAGTGCTACTTATATTAGTTTATATAACTGTCATGAGGGAGAGACAACGCTTCATCATGGTCAGTAGTGATTGATGATGGCTACTTGCTATTCTCCGGTGCCATCACGAAATCTAATCAATTCTGATTATTAGTGTAGCTATGGTTCAAAAATTATGTGTTTGAAAGCATTCCGGTACCACGCCTTGCCCCGAACGTGATTGCGATCTTGCATATTTGTAATTGTAACCCTGCGAGGAATGCAATCGTGTTTTCAAGTCGGAACTACATTAAACTCGTTATACAAACTTCTCCCGATGCGCTTTGTTTTGGACAAATAAATCCCTCCCCTAGAACAGGAAACATCCCCTAGAGCTTCAGGTGAATCTCCGGAAGTGGTTAATCCATTATGTATGTTGTTGAAAGCATTGGGATTTTGTATGGAAATCATTTTGTAACTTATGAATAGGCGGATCGCTAAGTTTTACCTATATTTCTATTTGTGCACTACCCTTAAAGATTGATGGAGACGAAGCGGATGTTTTCAAAGAACACCGTCTGACTGTCTACTAGCTCCTAATAGTTCGGGAAAACTTTACAGTTGACGCTGTGTTTACATGGCGCTATAAATCGACGTTTTCATCAACGGCGCTCGCCAGATCGACTTTTAGTAATCATTTTGTGTATTTTAATATTAATTTCAAATTGTAATCGAAACATAGCATTAACAATTTGTTCAAAGGGGAAATATATGCACCATCGTTGTTTATGGAATTGGTAGGCCCTAAAACATTTTTAAAAGAACTGTCCATTAATGTAATCAAGTAAAAAACATAAAGGTTCGCTATCAATAGTAACCAAGTGACATTAAATAGATCATAAGTATCTATTATGTTATTATTCATGGTCAACCCATGTGTATATCTTAATTAAACGTCCGGCATATCTTATAATATATATTATGAATACTGTACAAAAGTACGTATACCCAATGACGTAGCTGACAGCTCGTCAGTATATTGTAATGCAAAAATACAACACAAAAATGTTGAAGTAGATGTTATAATTTAAGCACTAAACTTTATTAAATGTGTGACCAAGATGTAAATAGTTATGGTTTAACAAACAAGAAGTAAAATATTGCACAGTGAGATGTCCATATTTATTCTTCTTTAAATTTACGGGTATGCATATTTTTCTCCTACTACTAACTACAATATTTGTAAGACATATTTTTATTTGAAGATTTTACTTGTTTTTCATATTCGTATTTTTAAATTCGAATACCAGAACGCCCATACATTTTAATCCGGTAAATACATCATTTTTCGTATATTAATTACGATCTTTCTTGTTTCAGTTATTTTTGTGCTCACACTAATTATATTTCTAATAGCTCGAATCAACAAAATTATAGCTACATACTTAAAATAATGTTTCTAAATTATATTTACATGTATTTCTATACAATTTTTTAAAGCCTACCACATACGTGGTCTAACTCTAAATAAAATAATGTTTTCATTCTAAAATTTTAACTGTAAACAAAAAATCTACAAAGAACAAGTATTTTTAACGTTTTTAATAAAGAAAACCTACTGCCAGAAAAAGAACTTTTGCAAGATTGAATAATATTTGAAGAGTCCAATATTATGTACATGAGATAAAAAAAATGATTCTGAGCAGGCCTTGATATGTGTATACGTTTGGCAGTACTGAAGTGTATTGTCAGTCTATGTCAAATTCGAGATTTGTAGGTTAAGTTTTACGTCAGTCTGTGTCAAATAACAAACAAAACCTAACCTTTTAATCTCGAATTTGACATAGACTGACAATACACTTCAGTACTGCCAAACGTATAACATATATCAAGGCCTGCTCAGAATCATTTTTTTTATCTTATGGTACAAAATAGGTAAAAACACCTTAATGTTTCTAATAATACTGACACTCTAAAAACACTTAGTAATGCATATTATATGAATTCTCAAAAAAAAACATCCTAGCCGGTGGGGTTCGAACGCCTTACGCGCACATGCTTATCGTTGCATTATGAAGAACACAGTAAGGACAAGACTGATCGAAAACAAAGTGCGCCCGATTGGCGACGATGACAAAGTAACAGATACAGACACGCAGCACTAAATACGTTCATATTATAATAATTATTTCGGTATAGCTAAGATACTTCCTATAAATTACTAAATATCGTACAGTTGAGTAACTTTGCTCCAATTTGTTTTCTTTAACTTTACATAATCTGTTAAAGTGTTTTGGAAACAAGTGTACTATTTCTTTTATTATCGATAGCCAATCGTATAAGTAACGAAATAGTCGAGACCATACCCATGGGGCGGCTACAGTTTGTACCGTTTGGCATTAGAATTACTTTCACCCAGTAAACTTCTGCTGATGCAAAAAAATCTCTCACCCATGCAAACTTTACAGTAATTCGAATATTCCATTTGATATTTCTTAATCTTTTATTGAGGCCTCGTCACAGTAATAAATATTTTGTATGTAGTTATTCTTTATTGCTTGTAACACAGAATATTTTCCTTAAAATAATTTTATATGTTAAGAATTTCTAATGCAAATAACATTCTTCCGTAAAGTTAATAATTTATTGTGCCTCTGCCCAACGTAAGATCTCCAGCTCTAAAAGCACTCCCACTATAATTTATCACATGCGAGAAAAACATGCAAAACACACCTCGAAACTTGGTTAAGTAGATTTATGCACCTATAATTTTATCCCAGTCGTACCATACTTCATGATTACATACTTCCATGATTTTAAGAATTTCACAATAGCGTTGATCATAACACCATATTTATCTAAAGATGTTAACACCTGAAATATGACATACGGACCCATAGACGAACTATATTTATATCGTTCTTGACTTATTTTACTCGAATATAATACGAACGCTTGGCTAATCTGAGCTACCTGCCATGGCAATTAATTGCGAAAATCAATTTGCTAACATTATCCAGACCAGAGCAAAACATTACACTTTCAAAATATTACAACGCCTTTCAATTATATAAGTCGTAATATAGTTCAAACAACATGCAGTAGACTTTGCCTTTCATTCATCATCGTTGTTGAACTTCTTTTTATTTCAGGTGAAGACACAGCATAAACAGTAACGCCTGTGAATTTCTGCTTGGCGCCCACTTTTGCTTGTAGAAAACGTATCAGTTACAGATACATTTTTATAACATGAACTAGATAGAAACTATACAGTCTTAAGAACTCCTACCAATAAGCAGTTGCTTTAAACCTTATTGAGGCGCTTATTAAATTTTCTTTAGTTTCTCAATTAACCATTTCCCATATCGACAACTTCGACATCTATAGTAATTTTCTATGTTATTGCATCATTTGATCTACTAGTTCTGCCACCATTTCTAATTATTTTCTACCTTGTATAAAGGAGACCAACTGATAAAATATACTATGTCCAAGGTAAGCTCACATACACTGCTTGTATTATAAATTTAATGGATTTCACACTTTTTCTCTGTTTCATGAACAATTTGATACAAGGCGGTTTTCCAAACAAAAACACTGCACATATGTGCTAAAACGTTTCGGCAATGCCAGTCCATCATCAAAATGGCGGTTATTTGTGCCGGTAAAGAAATTGTTAAATTAATTCCGCCCGAACGTGCGGATAATAAAAATCCTCGAAAGCCAGCAACAAAACGCTTCGACTACGCCGGGCGGCAATTCAAGAGACCGTTACGAAGCAATGCGCATTTAAATCAGACAAACAAACAAACCTTTAGTTCACGCATTTCTGCACAGATTTACCCCGTGTAAGGACTTTTTAGAAACAGAAAGAGGTCATCCAACCACCAGAAAAAAGGAAATCCGAACGGCAAAACTCACTGAGTACGTGCAATTATTAAGAAAAGCGAACTGCAAATGTATGCCGCGGTCAAGCAGAAATAGATCGACAGACCCATGATAAAAATCACGAACTTAACACAATTGCGCTACCATAGTTTCTAAGAAGCTCGGGCAGGCTAATCAAGGTTAGAGGGCAGAACCGTCATAAAAAACACCCACTTCGGAAAACACCAGCAAGCTGGAAAATATAAGTATTTCATTCTAATGCAAAGAATATTTAAATTAATTGTAATTAGCCTTTCCCTAAATGGCTCGGCCTCATGCGAAATGTCATTACACGCGGAAAAATACGAGTAAACCAATAAATTAGTGCTGAAGCTGTGGCAACAAAAATAAGCAAGCACGAAGGAGAATAACAAAAACAAAATACAATCCCCGAGTAGCTCAAAAGCGGCGAAATGAATGAAAACAAACGAGCAGCTCGGCACAACCCTTTAGTTTCTGATATCAAAATCTTTGAATTTTGATCAGCAAACCAGTGCTGATCAAATTAATCCGCCAATCGGACGCGCCGAGCAATTAACCTAGCGGACCCAACACTCCACCAAAAATAATCGCTCAACCCCCGCTCCATGCACCAATAAGCGTAGAGGCAGCAAAACACAAAGGAGAGAGGTCCTTAAATAGTAAAACGCTGGGAGCAGAAGACAGTCGGCTCCGAGTCCACCATACAGCAGCCACTCCAGCCCGAGGAGCCCACACCGCCGCCTAGTCCGGCCCTAGGAGTTCGCACCGCCGTATACTCCAGCTCAAGGAGTCCATGCCGCCGCCTGAGGGGCTTTCCGATGCCCGTGACATTCCATCCTGGTTCTACCTAGAAGGAAGACATTCCTCAATGAAAGCCAGCACTTGGACGAGCCACCACCGCCAACGACGACATGGACGAGCTACTCCCGTCCTCCAGCAGGCGGAATCGTCAGCAGCGCCAGTGCTAACTGCCCACTACCGTCCCCCCATCCGAAAAAGATCCGAAGCTGCACCAACCCCTGTACTCGGCTACGCGAGGGGCGTAACCCTTCTTGTACATAAATCATTTACCCAGAAGCTAATAATTTTAATTTGTACATAAGTAGGTTTAACAAAATAAAGATAGCTATTCATCAACCAACTGTTACGCTGAGGTATAGGCCTCCTAGTTCTGATAGACTTCCACCATTCGTATCACCCCTGAGCTAAGCTTAATAATTCCAACAAACTCAATATTTCACAAGATTCTGTTAGAAATAATATCAATCAATTAAACTCGACGTTTCAACCTAAAGGAAGATCAACAATATAACAAATATGTTAAAGGTCACCACTGCTTCCAGAATTGCACTGTGTCATTGTTGAGTTATCGTTATCTTCTTTCCATTACTCTTGCAAAAAGCTCCTGGTTGAGTTATCGTGGTCTTTTGTTTCACTCCTAATGGAGCCCGTTATGAAAGTGGGACACGAACAGCGTCCAATCCCGAAAGTTGTTCGTTGCATAAAGATAATGGCAGTGAGTCTCCTAAATCACCTTAGAAATCAACTCCCTTATTTTATATTTCACGTGGGTTTCTGAAAATCTTAACTTTTTCATTCCAATGTTGTTAAAATCGCAATGGTCTCTGTTCTACAATTAAACATTAAATTTTTAGGGTTTCGTAAGTTTACAGTAATTTGCTAAGCTTGTACTGATTTTCACTACAATTTTGCGAAGTACTTTAGTTAAATATAGGTGCTATAAGGCGCTGAAACTAGTGACTTATTAATAGCTCTAAAAACAGGATTCTCAAAGATAGCCAAGGTTTCAGATGCATCCCTCGGATCTAGTTTGGCAGAATCGCTCTTTCGATAACACGTACAGGCTCTTATATAAATTATTTGGATGACTTCCAAAATGCCAGCCACCAGAAACTAAAACCATTAAAAACTCGTATATACATTGATCAGGGAAATATTTCTGGGGCGAACACGTAACAACGTAGCTGGAATGCTTTCGTCTTCGTGGTTTGGAATCGTTTGTTCTCCGTTTGCCTCTGTACGGCTGTACATCTAAGGATTTCAACAAAAGTATTCTCATATTGCGACTTATTAGGTTTATAACTGCTTTTCCAAGACCATTCAGTTACGTAGTTTAGGAAAACAGGAAAGATTGAAAGAAATAAAGCTAGTGTTAAACAAAAGACGCTCATGAGAAGCGGTAAACCACATTCATGAAATTGTGGATGGGAACACATCCAAATCTCTACGGAGACAGGTAATTGAAATATTGTATGGAATAAGACAAAGACTTGTGAAACGACCAGTGGCTGCTCGTGATATTTGTGTTTGGCGCGATCGTAATTTTTAACAGTAACTAAACAAAAAAATTATATTGAACTAGTGAGTTAAAAAACTTCTTTGTAGACAATGTATAACTTGTGGCACAATCCATTAGGTAAAATTTTAATTTTTATTTTGTCAAAACTACTCACTCGTGACATTGCTATATACATATATACTTGACCTTGGCTAAATACTGGTTGTGGCCCAACTTGCAACGTGGACGTAACTTACAACAAAGGGCATCTTGCTAGATACGGGTCTGAGTTGTTTACAGTTGAAATGCGCGCCGACCGCACGTGCCAATCTTTAGCTGCCAGGAAAGCCCAAATAACACGAGATTTATTTTATGAAAATTTGAAATTTGTTGGACTTTTTGTGGTATTCCATGTCTGAAGAACTTCATGTGTGGAAGTCCTACTATGGACAATATCAAATTACTACAAATCATTATGAACTCGGCATTATGTTGTTAAACTAACCTAAAAGTTTAGAAATGATGAATTGAACAGGGACGTAATAGGATTTTCTTATTTAAGGTGATCTCCTGAGTTACTCGACCTGCAACATGCCTCGAAAGTCACGTCGAGCGCTAGGTTCCCAAGCACATCACAACTACAGTGATGTAACGCTACAAAGTGCCTTGGCACTAATAGATTCTGAAAAATCTCTCGAGGAGAGGTCCCAAAGATTTAGAATTCCTGCCTGCACCTTGTCTGACAAAAAACGAGGCATATTCAATGGTAAATTTGAAGGACAAACGAGGAGGAGCTACAACTTGTTGAAGGAATCAAAACAGCAGGTACCTGAGGCTTTCATCTAGCTGTTTATGATATCAAGCTGATAGTTAAAAATTATTTGGACAAAAAGGGAATCAAAGAAAAAAGATTCAAAAATAATGTCTAACAGTACACAGGAATGTCCTAACAGAAATAAACGCTGAAAACGTCAAACTTTTGCGATCCGAAGTTTGTAAACAGATGATAAAGGTTTATTTTTCCGAATTATAAAAATCTCCTGAGGGCGTATCGTCAACTCATATTATTGATTATGACGAGACTAATTTCACCGATGACCCTGGCAAAAAACGAGTCATAGTAAAGCGAGGTACAAAACATCCTGAACGCTGTGTAGATAGCAGCAAAGCGTCAGTTTCGGTAATGATGGCAGGAATGGCTGATGGAGTCCTCTTTCCTCTCTATATTGTTTACAAGAGCGAACACTTATATGATACTTGGACACACGTAGCACCGAAAGGAGCTCGATATAACCGGTGGAAAAGTGGCTGGTTCGATACAAGACTACTTGAAGAATGTTCCATACAATTATTATTCCATTTGTTAAAAATTTGGAAGCTGGGCCGAAGCTAATGATTGGTGACCATTTATGCAGTGACATTTCTGTCCGTCATAGTAGAGTGTAAGAAATATGACATCAGATTCATATTCCTGCTTCCCACAATTATGTCAGCCGTTGGATGTCTCGTTTTTTCGTCCTCTCAAAATTTCGTGGCGAAAACAGCTTGATACATGGAAGATGAAAAATAGAGCTTGTGTGCCAAAGGATAAGTTTTCTTCTTTATTGAGGTCGACTCTAGATTCCTGGATAAATTTCAGCCAGAAGTTATCAAATGGCTTCCGAGTTTGTGGAATTCATCCCTGCTATTCCACACAAGTTCTTAAGCGCTTGCCGTCCTGGGTGAAAAAGTCATACTGTAATGATGTCCTTAACTATGTAAGGCTTCGGTCTAGCATGAAATAAACTCTTTTTCAGCAGGGGTAGTTTCAACAGATAGTATTACAAATTCACTAGTATGGCAATTGATTAAATTCGTTTCTGACAGCTCTAACCTTCAAATTAACTGTAACCACAAAGATGATCTCCACGTATAAAAGTTTGCGTATATTGAATTTCAAATCACCAAAAATGGCAAAATAACATCAGGTAAGTACAACGTAATTGTTATGACGGAATTTCCAGCTAAGCTGGTATTGTTTCAGTGACGTAAACTTACGCTCGATGTGCATTTGTTCCATTTCCGGCAAATCTTGCAAAATCGGCTTCAAACCACAAATTTGAGAGACGCTATCACGATTATAAAACTCTGGATGAATCTGCGTAGCTGGGACAACGTTTGCAACTTCGTACGATGTCCAATCTTGGTGCAACCCAAAATTTACGGGCCTTCGGCAACAGCTTTCCTGTAAATTTTACCTTGCGAAAAGGCTTCTTATGCTGGTTTCACACACTCGAAGGACGCCACGGCAATTCCGCACTTGGTGATGTTGTCCTCCTCCAAATCTCTACACCCAGGCACTCATGAAGGTCTACTCCAAGCGTAACGCATACGATTCTTGCTCGCCGATACCTCCGAGTGGTCTAAAAGGGGCTCCGAAGTTGATCGCACTTGAGCACATCTTGCTGTGCTGATCGCTAGTCACTGGGCTGTCGTACCAGGATAAAATTATTCTAAAAAATTCTCTGTACACTGGTGAATATGAAAAAACCACTTTTGGCTAACAAAAATAACTTTTTATTAACAATTTTATAAAAACTGGAAGCACCTCTTGCACCAAACAAATTTTACAAGGCTTGTTTTTTATATTAAACAATTGACTGTCTCGTTACCTAGCGATTACGATTTACATTTGTTTTTATGAAAATAAGGTTCCATACAAAGTGATTGATTGACTGATTGACTTTATTTGTGTTATTCAATAAATACATATTGTTCACACACGTCAAATTAAAAACACAAAAATACACTAATCATACAAATTACAAACGCATACAATGAGTGCACTTTACAAGTCCCAGCTGTTTGTATTAAGATACTCCTCTATACTATAAAAAGCATGTTTAATTAAATAGTATTTTATCTTTCCTTTGAATTCTTTTAGTGGGAGGATCTTAATAGCTTCCGGTAATTTGTTATAAAATTTAGGGCCATAATAATTGCAACCCATTTGGCTAGATTTGAGCCTCAGAAAATTAATCCTAATATTGCTTGCTGCCCTTGTTTCATGGCTGTGTACATCATCATGTGTTTGATACAAGCCTAAGTTTTCTCTAACGTAAAAGATCGATAGATAAATATATAAACCTTGTACTGTAAACAATCCCAGGGATGCAAATTTATTTTTCACATCAGACCGGTAGTCTAATCCAAGCATAATTCTGAGTACTTTTCGTTGTAAACCAAATATTGCATGTGCGCCACTACTATGACCCCATACTATATATAGAAGACAATATGATATTTTAGATAAAATTAATGCATGGTATGCAATTTTTATTATTTTTAAAGGTACTAGGTGCACCAGATTGCGGATTAAAAATTTTTTTTTTAGTTAAGCTCTTTGTTAACGCCTCTGTGTGGTACTTCCAGTTTAATTGCGATGGTAGGTATATGCCTAAAAATTTTATTTTTTCTGGACTGTCCACTGGTCTGTGTGAAAATATAACATCTTTTGTTTTGTTGCCGTTTAGACTAAGCTTATTAGCTAAAAGCCATTCTGTGGCATTTGAACGTGCATCCACCAGTTGTCACTCAATACCCTCGATATTGTAATCTGTACTTAAATTGAAAAGCGAAAGAAGAACATCACTTGTCGCAACACTTGAACTTAGATCGTTAATGTAAATTAAGAAAAGGGTCGGTTCTAGGACCGATCCTTGAGGTATCCCGCTGTTTATATTCTTGGATTCTGATTTAACGTTGTTTACGCAAGTATATTGTTCCCTTTGGCTGATATAGCTTTTTATTAAATTACAACTCTTTTCCTCAAAGTTATATAAGTTCAGCTTTTCTATAAGCTGCTGGTGTGGTACACATTCAAATGCCTTTTTTAGGTCGCAGAACGTGATTCCTACGTATTCCCCTTTTTCATGACCACGAATAATTAAATTTAATATATGAATTATGGCTACGTTTGTAGATTTCCCCGAACGAAACCATATTGATTATTTTCAATTAGTTTGTTATTTTCAAAGTGCTCGTGTATCTGATTTTTAATACAGTTTTGAAAATTTTCGAAAACACAGGTACTAACGAAATAGGTCTGAAATTATTTGGTTCCATGACTCCATCTTTATGGATAGGTATGACCTTGGAAATTTTTAATACATTCGGATAGATACCGTTTATAATGCACTCATTAATGAGTTTAGTGAGGGGTATAAGAATCACATCCTTCCTCTGTTTTACTAATACTGCTGACATGCCAAAATGATCTTCGGATCGTTTATTATTTAGCTTATTAATGGCATCGCGAATGTCGTTAAAGCTTACATTTTTAAATTTGAAAGACGGATACTCCACATCAGACTCAAAAAATCAGCAATACTAGCTTGAGGTAGCGGCAAATTTCGAATTATATTATCAGGCGTTTTGATAAAATACCTAATCATTGAGTTCATTAGCATGCAAGCATATATTTTTGTTATTGATTGTACGATTTCTATAATTATTTATAATTTCCCAATAGGTTTTTGGATTGTCACCGTATTTTATAATTTTCCTACTGTAATACTCTCTTTTTGCGCTTCTTATCTGATTCCTGTATATGTTTTTACACACTTGTATGTGATTTTTTAGGTGATCATTGGGAAATTGTAAGTAGATCTCAGATAACAAACGCAAATTTTCTCTAGTTTTATACAATTCTGAGGTTAACCATTTACCTATTTTTAATTTTATGTGTATGGAGCTTCTTTTTTACAAAGGGAGCGACTTGTTATAATTTATGTTTAAATAAATCTATGAACATAGTGAACTTAGTATTGATATCTAAAAGATCGTTGCTAACGAAATTCCAGTTGGCATTTTCCAAACATCTATACAACAGAAAATAATTTCATTTTTAGAGCTAGTTTTTACGTTTATTTCATTAAAAAACGCCAATTGAGCTTGATGATCTGATAACAGTGAGTCAAGAGTTCTTACCAATATATTTTCCCTTATGAACTATATTTTTGATATGCTGTCTTTGTTTAAATACTAAACTGTCTTTTCTAGGGAATTGTCACTTTTACACTTTAAATCTCTGCTTTTTAATCACTTCAGTTTTAAATACACTGTTTCACATGTTTATTTTAGCACTGCCCAATGCCTGTTTCCTTTGATAGGTAGCCTAATTGCTCTTTGCAATCTTTACTTTCTCGTACTGCGTTGCACTGGTCCTTTGCCTTTTAGTTCTCTTGCCGTTTGTGGGTAATACAAACTTTTAACCATAACGCTCATATAATTCTTGTACTTCACAAACCATCTCTATATTATATTAAAATGCATATCATTGTATTGATTTCACCAAACTCAAACTTGTCAGCTACATAAATTAAGCTGCGTTTGTCATTCCTGAGATCAATTATTAATAAAACGTTAAACGCAACCCTTCCGAATCCTGCCTTATCTAATGCTAACCGTTTTCACTCAAATTATAATTACTGCTACTCACCTCAAGTGCATTTATTAGTTTAAAATTACTAACTGTCTTGCAGTAAATAAAACATTAATTCTGTGCGCATTTTGAAATTATTCATTTCCGTGTTAAACAACCAGAATTGCTGTGGGCAGTAAACCATTGCAATACATATGAAGCTGCTGCTGATATAATAAGCTCTTCTTTCATAGAGCTACTAGAGAGCATGAGGTACCCTGAGAAGGTAAACCGGGTCCAACGTAGAAACGTGTGAATATACCACCGGGAAAGAGCATAAATGGAAAATAATTTTAGGTTGAATATAATTTTCAAGAAATTTGAATCACATGAGGACCAAGAGAATATTATACTGAAAAACTTCACCTAAAGGGAATAAAAAAGACACCAGCAAATTTAAGAAGAAAACGGGGAACAAGAGGAAAATAAAATGTTGGCAGAATGACTCAGAGTCAGATGAAAGCATAGATTTTTCAACCCACAATTTTAATAGAAAACGATGCACTTGGTGATTTTCTTGTGGTTGAATTCAAATCAGAAGGAACAAAATTGAGAAGAATTGATTCAGAACCGGAAAACACATTCTTATTTCCAACTGTGGACGATTTTTCGCTGATACAAAGGACAATAATTAAAACAAAGGTAACTCCTCCACTAGTGTCGAGAGGCCATCGTACATTAATAATTGAAGAACATGAGCAATATAATTTTAAATAAGAGACTATCTTCCATCCAAATCTACTTATAGTTGTGAAAATACACCAAGCCACAACTCCTCTGTTTATCTACAGTAAACTGGATGAGAATGAAAATTACTAAAAAATTTTATGTCGTAACTAGATTCGTTAAAACCCCTAACCAAACTAATATTTAACAACCTATAAATACGTATTTCGACAGCTAAGCTATCATCGTCAGTAGCCTTGTAGAGAAACTAACACGACAAAGTTGGATGAAGCTATGCTCTTCCCCAAATCGCCCGGGAAGACAATGAAAGATGATATAGCGATGGGGCCATAATTATATATAACGCAGTAAGATGACCATACAAAACATATTTTAGTAGGCATATTTAGTTTACATATGTCATAATTAAAATGTGCGCCAAGCATACTCGAATAATTCTGTTCTTTTTTACATTTATAATTACTTGTTGTTAATTCAATTATGAACAGCGTTTATTCTTTTTAAACCTTAAAGCTCCACTTTGATAGTTTTGTACAATTTTTAATAATTACGGTATTGGAGTATTTGTTGGCACTTAAGGAATTTCGGCGCTGTTATATTACATCGCTCTCAGCTTCCAGTTAGGAGATCTCTCATGAGTGCCAATACATCTGAGCAATACCAATTTTCTTAAAAATTCACTGTCACTTTACATGTAATTTGACGTTTGCAAAACACCGCAAACCGACTTCGAGAATTTACTGGTTTCACTGTTACTGTATTATTCGGTGCAACCACTTGAGAACTTCACTATGATGGGTTTTCTCTAAAGATTCTTCATTTATTTGCAATTTTGTACAAATCCGTACGACGACAGCTTTCATTTAAAAAAGGAATTATCGAAATCGGCTTGATGAAAGTCCCAAAATACGCTTTACCTACATTCCCTCGATGTTTTAATACAAATATAACGATGATTTCTAATTTTAATAATACAAAAAAAACGCCATATGTACAATACACAACAACAAGTATTCAAATACAACACAAAATATACATAAGAGTTAAAAACGACACACGATAATAGTGTGTTTAATAATGAAATGTACAGCGACGCCTATAATTGGCCTAACGGCTGTTGGCTGAGTACCAAATTTTAAAAAAAACACTTATTGCTTATACATACTTCAAATGCAACCGTTATTATTGAATACGACCTATAACTACACATTAATGTTCAAATTCACATTGTACGTTGCAGTTTTTTTTTAACGCCAAAGCTTGCAATATTTCGAAGTTTTGCTATCACGCGGCGGTCGCTGAACCGATGGATCGAATTACATTTTTGGGAGAGCAATATTTGTAAATACACGATAAGACCGCTGCACTGGCGGCTTCAAACTGTAAAGCCTCGCATGACGTTGAAACTGCTATATCACCGATTCTGCAGTGACAGCGTTTTATCCCATAATTCCCGTATACGTTTGGAGCATATTTAGGAGCGCCCTGACAATAAAATATATTTTCAATTATAGATTAGTACTCTTTCCTAATTACAGTAAGGCTGTTAACTGCTGAGAGGCTCGCGCCCCTAAGGAGCAGCTGCTACTATCAAAGAAAACATTCGTATAAAATTCCCTTGTATTGTCAGCTTCCATATAGAGATTTTCAATATAGAATTCTTTATTGTCACTGACTTCTTAATCATTTCAGTCATTATGACTTATCTAACGATGCTATTTACAAAATATTTCTCGCAATCCTAAGCACACATGATAAGAAACTTATCACGGTTCATTTCATTTGTAGCTGAGTGTATAGACGTTCCTTCAAAGCAGTATACCTAGCTAACTATGCTACCAATTAACGAATTAGACGATATCCGGATTCATGGAATCAAACTTGATATTGCGACATACGTGCATTTCACCCTTCGAGCTCTTAATAAACTCATCCCGAACAACTGATATTTAATCAATGCCTGAGCCGAGCATCAAACGTTCGTCATCGCTTACGGATACGAGCCATTCAATTGTTTCGAAAACCGTGCCAACGGTAGGTGTAAAGTTTGAGATCCCCATTGTTCGTTTTTAAAATGAAAAGAACACAACTGCCAAATCTACTGCCTATGCAAATGTGCTCGCAAAAAGAGTATTTAATTATCGATTTCAAAGCAAGGCTGCTGCAAATTGTTGTTTTCGGGCAAAAACAATTTATAAGGAAATTTTCCAATATCGGGCTCGAAGTTACTGTGCATTTTATTAACCTTCAATTTACAATATAGTATGGTTAATCGCACTGGATGTAAACGCTCTGTGTAAAGATGGTTTCTAAAGCATTTATTAACAAATCAGACAATAGCACAGAATGAAAAATAGCAAAAGAAAATTGTTATTTCCTTCAATATACAGGGCGATGCACAGGAGAGTACAAACCTGAGCTCAAAAAATGGGCAACCCAAAACACTTACAAGGCAGAAGGCATAAAGAAACTATACAGGGTGCCCCAAAACGTACCAGAAACATTTCTTATTGTAATTCCAAGCAAATTATTTAACAAAAGCGATAATCACACTTTAAAAATACGAAAACAGTTAAAGTAATGTTTAAAACTCAGCTATTATTCGAAAAATGACGAAATAAATGAACAGTATTTTTCAAGTTTGCGTTTTAATATCTTTCTAACGCATAGGAATTTTTGCATGAAAATTTGGCTACAAGGGTTTTCAAAGGCGCGGATTAAGATTATGTTAAAAAATTTGGCCCAAAAAAATCGCTAATATTACTTTGTGAAAAAGTAGCCCCTTTTTTCGTCCTAAGACGGACGCTTATGGACCCATTCTTATGTATCCTTGTGTCCTGGGTGGCACTAAGAGTATATACATTCCTTGCAAATTTTAACAAAATTGGTTGGGTACTTTCTGTGATACATGACCGTCCCCATGAAAAGTGAAACACACTGTATATAAATGATTCCCTATTTCCCTTGGTCACGCCATAACTTGAGAACGACTTTAGTGATTTCATTCATCTTTTTTTTAAGTTCTCTAATACTTTGTAGAAGGTTCTTACGGAAAGAAAAATTAAGAAAATTGGGCAGAAAATTGGAAAATTTCAGAAAACTTAACGACTATTTAACCTTAGCGCGTTTGACAGTTCGGGGAGGGAACGGGGCGGCACGGGACGGGGACGGGGACGGGGATGGGATGGGATGGGATGACAGAAAATAATTGGTCAGTATTTAATACACAAATAACGAACCTCGCGCGTACGAAGTCGCGGGTAACAGCTAGTGAGCTATAGGAACTTTATGAAATGTAGGTATGTTTTAAAGTAAAGTTAGCACTCATTATCCAACGGGTTTAGTTTTGTAGGTATTTATACCAGGCGAGCTCATCAACGGCACAGGCAACGACCGGTGATGATCACCGGAGACAGGCCAACTCATATAAGGATGCATACAGGGTGTTAATGAATTGCAGGGACAAAATTCTAGGGCTTAAAGTATACATGAAAACCAAAATGTTATGGTAATAAATGCATAGTCAAAAGTGTTTCCTTTCAGGGATAGAGCTTATAAAAGATTCTTTAAGAAGCGCCTAAATGTAGGCAACCCAAATTGCATTTTCAATTATTTTGCACAGGTCACACGGAATTTTGAAACAAAAACGATCTAGACATGCATGCATTCAAATAACATCAATTTTGACACAATTCGATATTTTTGTGATATTTTTTTACTTTTCTTGCATTCGTTTCTTTCTGTGTCTTTTTAATTCGTTTTTTTTTCGTTCTGAGATTTTTTTGATAATTATTTTAGTCGTTATTTACGTTTTGTATTTCGTATTTTTGTGTTATGGCGAATTATACTTTTGCCAAACAGCATGACAGGATGTTCATGTATGGAGCTTCTTGGGGTAGCGCGCGCGAAACTGCTCGCCTGTACCAAGAACATTTTCCGAATAGGAATCATCCATTGCAGAAGGCCTTTAGTTTCACGTTGACTGCGGGAGGAAGTTACATTCGTTGTCACCAGACACAACTGTGGAGCTACCAGAACAAGACGAACGGTGGATTTTGAGGAAGACGTTTTGGAGAGATAGGCTGAAAATTCTTCTACTAGTTCAAGAGCCATAGCTTATAAAATGGGAGTAAATCATGTTTCAGTATGGGAAGTACTACGTGAGCAGCAGCTACATCCATACCATCGACAGAACGTACAAGCCATGGTTCAAGCAGATTTTCCCAGAAGGTTAGAATTTTGCCAAGAATTTCTGCGGCGGTCTAATGAGCATCCAGAATTTCAAGTATGTTTAGTGACGAGGCATCATTTACGAAAGAAGAAATATTCAGCAGTAGAAACAGCCACATTTGGGACGATGAAAATCCCCATGCTGTGGTTCAAAAAGGATACCAGCAAAGATTTTCAGTAAACATTTATGGCGGGATTGTTGGCAATAGACTCATTAGACCATATCTGCTACTCCAAAGGTTAATAGGAGCAATTTATTTAAATCTCTTGCGCCATGTCCTGCCTGAACTTTTGGAAGATGTTCCACCTCAAATGTGGCTGCTGCACGATGGTGCATCTGCTTATTTTTCGGAGGAAGTCAAGACATTTTTATATCACACATTTTTCCAACAGATGCAGGGTCGAGGAGGGCATGTGGCGTGACCTCCACCTTCTCCTGATTTGACCCCACTTGATTTCTTTATGTGGGGTCATATTAAAACGTTAGTGTATGCTTGCTACCCCAGTTGACACTGTAGAAAATCTTACGGCGCGTATTCTTGCTGCATGTGAAGAAGTTGAACAGACTTCTGGTATATTTGGAGCGATGCGCAGGAATTTACTTTGTAGATGTGCTTTGTGTGTAGAAGCTGGGGGGCGACATTTTGAACATTTATTATAATTTTGTTAATTTTTGAATTAGTTATTGTAAATTTTTCAAATAGTTGATTTTTGTTTTGTTATTTTGGTTTTTTCTATTGCTTAGTTTTAAAACATTTTGTTAATTAATTTATTCTAAATTTAATTTGAACTTGAAAAGTGGGAAACAGAGCTTTATTTATCCTGTATTAATTTCCGTCATTATGGAAACAAATAGTATGTAGTAAATTGAGTTGCCTACATTTAGGCGCTTTTTAAAGAATCTTTGAGAAGCTCTATTCCTGAAAGGAAACACTTTTGATCATACATTAATTCATGTATACTTTAAGCCCTAAAAGTTTGTCCCTGCAATTCATTAATACCCTCTATAACACATACAAACAAAGGCTGCAACTAACCTAAACAAGTTAGAATGAAACACAGCCTAGAAACGAGAATCATCGATGCCGGTTTATTAACATAACCTCCAATTATGTAACGGTGGGGTCAGCGTACATAAATCAAACAAGTAGAGACCAAATGTTGAAACCTGTCTAGAGTGCCTGGGACAGTGACTCAGGGGGTATTTCTAAGCTTGACTATCAAATGGCAACACAAAGTTCTACCAATCAGAGCCAGTTACTAGCTCTGCTACCAATCATGATGTGATTAAGTAGTGGCGCCACCTGTTAGTACTATCGGAAAGTACCCCCCAAGAGCCGTTCAAGGTAATCCAAATCGGAATTTTGACATCAAAGGAACCGGCAGTGAGTGTCCCTACTTGTTTGATTTATGTACGCTGGTGGGGTCATTATATATAATGACTAGGAATTTTATATAATGCATAGGAACTGTATCTAAAGACTGAAATTATACAAATTGCCTCTAACATATATATCTATTTGAACATATATATTTGACTAGAACTTGCATTTTAAAACAAAAGTTTTAGATTGTAACTCAAAAACTATAGGCTACATACTCGTATTTATTCTGACTAGACTATATTGTACGTAGCAAGGTGCATTAAGAGTCCCTACTTTATTTATTAATATTCTGAACAACAAATGAATTGTGACATATAATAAAAATGTTGAATTTTTTTGTTTTTCGACTATAGCTTGGAAACCAAAAGAGATACACATAATGTGCAACCATTTTCATTTAGCTCCAATAAAAACAGAGATTTTTATTTAAATTTATTGAAAATGGGACACCCTGTGCTTTCTAGTTTTAGGTTTACTAAATTTTAAAATATTAGAGCACAACTTTATACACAGTAAAAGATATAACCGTAAACTAATAGATTTATTTAACCACAAGATACTTTACAACAAAAAATCTTGAATATATCTACTATTACAAGACATGCGAATCAATAAGTAGGAAAGTACTGGTACTTTTGAATGATTGAACTAATAACAAACCAAATAATCTTGAGTTGTTTATACAGGCACGTTAATCGATGCTGTATAAAGGACGCCATCGTGGAAAACTGCCGGTTTTATGGATTTACGGAACTCCATACGATTTTCTTCCTAACTAAACAAGTTATAAAAAATCTAAATCGCCCAATTCGTTCGTGTAAACAAGCTGACAGGTCGGGCTACCTTTCTGGCGCCGAGAAACCGGACGAGACGCTATTGTAGTTTGATATCGCAGCATCCATTTGATAAATGTACTTTATGTTTTGATGTCGAGCAAAATGACAATTCTAATACTTTTACCAAATAAAACTATCGCATTCTGAATTAATCTTAGAAACTTTGTGATATACGGCTCCCCGTTTTGATTATTTGTGCTAGATTGTGATATTTGCTACTCTTATAGAGTATGTAGTTCTAAATAGTTCCAAATACAATGTTTAATTGGATAGTTATTAAGAGTTAGCATTACGTATTGGTTGTCTAAGTAATTGACATGATTTTGGAAATACAGACGTTATAAAATGCACCAGATATTTTATTAATCAACATAGCTTCGCCCATATTCTGAAATAATACTGAATTTAAAAAATATTCGGTAACTGAATTAGAAATCCTAGTCCACTGATGTGTATGTAACACATCGTACACCATCACCAGTCCATTGATTATGAGCCGGACTACGATTCGTGGCGCCATATATGGGCGAATAGCTCAACAACGCCGTTGCAGTAGATAGATTACATTAATTTCGCTACTGCACTCATAGCACAATCGTTTTACCTCTAGATGCCAATATAAACATCGAAGCACCTTTATTAATACGGAATTGGACTTCCAGCTCAATCTACTATTATCACAGTCAAGACATTTAATGCTAGTAATTCTATTAACAATCAACAGCTTTACAAACCCTCATACACAACGTTTGCTTATTCTATTTTACGTAGTATTGTTATAATAATATCCTGGCTAAATAAATATTGCAAAATTCATTAAATCTATTACTACCTCTGCTTGTCCATCTGAAAACCACTTTTATATCTTCTTTATTAAATTTATTTTATAATCCAGTTTAGATGCGGATGCCTTACGATAGTAGTAGCTGTATTCTCTCTGTAATGATAAAAGAGAATTAAAATCGTATGTCAAAAAGAGTGTAAGCAGTTGATGAACGTAACCAATTTATACTATACATTTATTAGAACGGCAGAATAGAGTTCAAATAATTTAAAAAAACGAAACACTTTAAATTCCATCTTTGTTTTAAGTGGACTTCAATAGTTTATAAATTAAATATTAAATTCAACAAATCTTCAAATTACTAAAAGGAGATAACAATATTCAGACACCAATAGCGTGGCAGGAAGGAAGGTGCAACAAAAGGACTTGAAGTGATCCCTAAAATGTGTACATCTAATTCCTCTTTGCAACAGTGTCGAATTGTATTACTTATACAGGCACACGAGATAATTTCATGGTCCACGAGCTGCTACTAAAGGCGGTGTCGTTAAAAACAGGATGTCTAAAAAATAACTTCGTCGGCGTCATATAAACAATAGTTTCCAAAGCATGCAGGTACCATTTTTTATATAACACGACTTACTTTGTTAAATCCATGTTCAGTCCAGTTATACGAATATCAGATTGGTATTTTTGAATTGCAACAATTTCCTAGACTTAATTTACTCCCACAAAATTGTGCGCTTGATAATTTGGAATAATGTAGTTCTACCATCTTGAAATTCACAATAGTTTTTTAAGTCTTTCAGTAAAATATTAATTTTTAGAACTGTATTCTCAAATAAGTCTTTGCAAGTCTTTTCTAAAAATACATGATCTCAAATTAGATTAACTACAATAATATTGTTTCAGATTATCCTGTCCTGAGTGTCTTGTATATCAAGCTCTGTGATACCTACAATAAGAAGGAAACATTTACCTCATCTGAATATATACAATACGTCACTTCAGATATATCAATAAGTCGGGCCAAACGCTAACCCTGTGTTAGTTTTGGAATCGAGTTTCTCAAACGTTTTGGTTTGCCATCTCCTTTTCAAAGATGTTTTTGAGCGCCTTTTCGGGAAATATTAGTCTCTATCTAACTAGTAATAAAATTTAAGTGTAGGTGTATAGTTTTTGAATTTCAAAAGTCGAGTTCGAAAATAAAACAACTTGAAACTATAATTCTAAAGTCATTTATTAAAATGAAATAACAAAAGTGAATTTGTACATAAACACATTAACACATACGATTCCTTACTGTTATTAGTAATTAATATCAATAAAATCGGTAACATATAAAATAATCAGCAATAAGGATGAGTGTTGTGCTATACTAGAAATTTGTCTTTAGTCGACCATGCGGTCTTCCGAATGTACATTGTAACATGGAAACAAATCTAAAACTCAGCTAAGGTTTTTGCCTCAGATCCGTAGTTTTCTTTTTAACAGCGTAAAAAAATTACGGAAAAGTTTTGAGAGCCGCTGAATTTGTCGTAAAACGCATGGTATTAAAAGCAGCTAATGCGGTTTACTAAGTGGCGTTTGTTTAACACCAGTAGCAGGGTGTAAAGTCAGCGTACATAAATCAAACAAGTAGAGACACTCACTGTCGGTTCCTTTGATGTCAAAATTCCGATTTGAATGACCTTGAACGGCTCCTGGGGGGTACTTTCCGATAGTACTGACAGATGGCGCCACTACTTTCTCACAGCAAGGCCGACTATATTAAATGTAAATACATTTAATATAGTCGGCCTTGCTCACAGATGATTGGTAGCAGAGCTAGTAACTGGCTCTGATTGGTAGAATTTTGTGCTGCCATCTGATAGTCAAGCTTAGAAATACCCCCCGAGTTACTGTACCTGGCACTCTAGACTGGTTTCAACATTTGGCATGAGTGTTTCTACTTGTTTGACGCATGTACGCTGGTAACGCCGTGGGTCCCATATTACTACGATGTGTAGCATGTAAAAGATCCCTTGCTAGGGTTGGAACTTCTTAGTCTCGGCAATATTCTAAGTAGAACTTTGACCATATGACCATAACAGTTGGTGTCTAAGGTGCCTGGTACTCCGCATGCATAGGGCCTTGTCCATTACAAACAAACAAACTGGGTACAAAAAGGGGCCTTGCCCTGCAAAAGGTTGGGTAGTTTCAATGTTTTGATATACAGTGTGTCCCAGATCGAGTGGGATTGTATGGGTAACTTTCTTCTCATTGAAGATGGAGATTTGGTTAAAGGGGCAATGTTTTGCAGTTTCATATGCTGATTTAAAATCTGTTTGAAATGCCGAACCAGTCAGAAGTTGTGAAAAAAAATCTAAACACTGTCATTTTCTTGTATGTCAAATATCTTCGTAAGTATAAGAGATACCAAAAAAAGTTTCATATGAAAATCACCGTTTTTGATGAGAGCAATTTAAAATTGGTGTCGAACAAAAATTCAAGATGGCTGCTTTTGAGGTACTCGTATCAACTTCCTGAAGTTAAATGAGCGCCATATTAGATTTTTAAGCTACTGAATAGAATTTTTTATTCTCGTTTGAACGATATAAGATAACATGATTGAGTAAAAAATTGCAGTAAAATTAATTGTTTTTACATTTTGATCAAGTAGGCTTGCATGGATCCAAACAAAATTAGGTGAAATTTATTTTAGAAAACTTTTGTGTTTAATTCCTATAATACTTAGTAACATTAACATGTTAATTCAGTGCTAAGTACTTGAACCACAAAAAGCATCGTGATATTACTCTTTAAATGTATAATCAAGAAGGTAAGTAGCTATAATGAAAAACAATAACAAGTTTGCGTAAAGTAACCCGTCGTGTCGTCAAATGGTATCAAGTATGTTTAGCTAACAGTGGCCAGCATTTTGGTCATTTCATGTAATTATCAGGATTAGGTTTTGTTTTTTAAATAAATTTTGTTGGTTTTTGTTTGGATCCATGTAAACCTACCCGATTAAAATGTAAAAACATTTAATTTTACTGGGATTTTTTATTGAATCATACATTATCTTACATTGTTGAAAAGAGAATAAAAAATTCTATTCAGTAACCTAGTAATCCAATATGGTGCCGATTTAACTTAAGGAAGTTGATACCAGTACCTCAAAAGCAGCCATATTGAATTTTTGTTCGATGCCATTCTTCGAATATTCGATATTACCATCGTTTTAGCTGTAAAAAAGTATTACTGTTATTAAGTTTTTTATTTATAGTATACTTAAATATATATTGAGATAGTTTGCAGCTCACAATTTAGCTCTGTATGCAGAGAGAAATATTGAACAAAGTCAGTTAAAGCACAGGGTTGAAATATTTTATTTAATTGCAATCTAAACAGTAGTTGAAGTTATTAAATGCATTGGTAATTAGATGCAAGAAGTATAATTAGAGGGATAAAGACAAGCATAAGCAAAGCAGATTTCAGAAGGATTGAATTTGAAGTTTGAGTAAAAGAAAGATTTAAGATTGCTAATATAATATAAGTAATATGATAGTTTTGAGCATATTTGAAGCCGGATCAAATGAAAGTAAATCAGACAAAAGGTTGGTTATGTGCAGGCCAGTGAAAAGCAAGCAAGCTGAAAGGTAGATGGAAATCAAAGATAAAAATTGTAAAGAGCAATACAGAACGACAGCAACTGAAAGGAAGAAAAATCAGTGACGTGTTTAAAAATGAACTCAAGTGCCAGTGCTAAGTGTATAGCAGAGCAGTGAATAAAAACGTTGTATGTGACGGGAAAGAACAATTTTTATGTATAAGAAATAAAGACATTTTTAGATTTAAGCAACAAACATGTTATCAAATTTTATTCCTTTATGTGCAATTGTAACTAAAACTAATTTCCTTTAAACAAATTCAGATCGCGGTTACTAAACAACGCGATGCTGTTTTTGTTAACAATAGGAAATTTATTCTTGTAAGTGACAAGTTGGGCAAATTGTGCTCCTGAATTTTTAGTGTTTTTATGTAATAAAAGTATTTTGCCAACTATAAAAAGTATACCAATCTATTCTACAAGTTACCATGCATCTGTGGGAGTGTTTGTGAAGGTTTTCCCAGAGTAAAAATTATAAATTGTGCAAACCAACTTCGGCTAGGAAACAGCACCGAGCACCTGGAACTTCCGAACTTCGACACCGGACCATTCGAGCTACAGAAGCCAGGGGTCTGCAGTCCAACAGGCCAGAGAGGTGTGTACGAGCATCTCAGAACAACATTTGCTGCAATCGGCGTCACCTGCAACCAGCTCCGAGGCGAAGATCGGCCAAAATTATAAGATAGGATTTGGTATCTTTGTGAGTGATTGGAGTCCGGAAACCTAGTGGACGTCAAGAATACACCTTGCGGAATAGAGTCATCATGTGTCCGAGCCTCCAGATTTGTCCCAGTTCAAATAAATTGCGTGGCGTCAGTAGAAAATGTGGTTTTGCCAGAATTTGATGCTATCACAGGAAGTGAAACAAATAAATATCTAGCAGTCGTTTTCGTCACATCTAAAACAAAATCGAGATAGTTGTTGCTAGGCGGGAGTTTTAATTCAATTTACCTGATCCTTGCACAATTTTCACTATTAAACGCTTTATGCTCTAACAACCTTTTGTGGTAAATGTCAAGTTTGTGAGGTAATGAGTAATCGAAACAAGTAGGGCAGTTGTACTAAAATTGCGAGCTACCCTAAGTCAAATATGCTAAACAATAATTTTAAATTTGAACCCAACCTGAGAGATTAGTCTTGTGTTTTGCCGGAGCAAGCCCAGAATATTATTGCAATTCGATAAAATATAAAAAGGGGAAATTAACCATTTTATTAAAGTATAATAAATAAATTTCTTTTTGATTAGCCTAAAATACTGACAGGCAAAGTTTTACATTTCTCAAATTTAATAAGAGTACCCTGAGTAGTGTGGTGATTTGCCCTATTTAATATACTTACTTTATCCCATAAAAACAGAAGGCAGTCATTACAATATTGTTTCAAATTCACCCGGGCAGGAATTGAAGACTATGCAACCACAACTTTAATAAAGTTGATCACTTTCAATCACGCATCAAACCAAAATATTTTTACAATTATTTATTAGTAAAAAAAACTTTAAAAATGAGCATTTCAAGTAATTATAATAAAGAAATACTCACGTGAAAGCCGCTGTATTTTTGTAGAAATAACAATATCCTTTTGTATGTAATCCTTGGCACTAAGATGTTTAGGTATTGCACTTGTATTGCACCAAACCAACATTGTTATTTTAAGTAACATTTTGCAGAACATTGAACATTGAACAACGAAGCAAGATCTATATAATCTAATATTTTATACATGGTGTCCATATATTCATATTCCCGAAATGGAACAATTTACTTATATTCAAATACGTTATGCCAGTATTATACCTAAAAGTTCTTTTTAAAAATGTTTCTTTTGCTTATAACAGAACACTTGTATCAATTTGAATCAAATAATGACGACTTAATAGAAAAGTGTATAACTTTTAAAACGAGGCATTAATTAGCACATGTTTGTGTCTTTATAATTTTCAATATCTTTTACGATAAATCTCTTTGGAAAAATATTAAAACTCGAAACCATCTCAAAATATGACTTACACCAGTATCATATCGAATACTGGAATCATTGTTATAACCAAAATTATGTTTAAAAAAACTTTGAAGCTGAATACTGACTTAACGAAATGCATTTGAGTTAATAATCTTATTTGGACACATGAATCTGTGGTTGAGTAATATCCATATTTTAGGGATTCTGCATTTTAGCCTTTGTTCTTTGCATTTATGCAGACTTTATGTCGTTTTACCTTTCCCAGGCTCCCTCCGCTAGTTCCTTTCTACATTCCTCATAAAACTATTATTTTTTTCTTCAATATTGTTTCAGTTTATTTCTTTTCCAGTTTAATTCAGTTCAATCACACTTTCTCTTAGTTTTTCCATAGTTCCTCTAAGTGCTGCGCTTCTCTTCTTCCTTGTCTTTCTTAATCTCTCTTCCTATTTATATTTCTCTCCTTGCTTCTGTATGATCTCTGTCCTCTTTTTATCTCCTTTCTCTGTTCCTTCTACATTGAAGTTGTTGAGATAACTTGTTTCTGTTTTATTCTCACTAAAAAGCTCCTTACGTTAGTTATAGTTAGTTCATGTTTCCCTCCTCTACTTGTACATGATCGATCTGGTTTACAGTTTGGCCATCTGGGAGAAATTCTGTGTATATCTCCTTATGTTCAAAATACGTGCTTTTAATTTTCATGGATTTGCTATTCGCGAAATTACTAAGTAATTGTCCATTTACGTTTTAGTTGTATCGCGTTTCATGAATTCCTTATTGTTTCTCTGTACACTTCTGCTTTACTAATTATTTGTGCTTTCAGGTCAGCTAAACCGATCTTTATATTATCTCTGTCTTCTGCATGCACGCTATTTATGATATGGTTAATTTTTTTAATGCATTTACTTGGTCAATGCATCTATTTGAAGAACGAATCTTGCTTTTTCCGTATCATGCCCGATGACATGGCCAAATAAAGTAAATAGTTGTATATTTTTATATTTCTCTTTAAGTATTAGCATGTACTACATGCTGGCCAACATAATAAAATTAAATTATAGTCAGCTCCTGTGAAAACCAAGTGGACGATGTATACTCACGAATACATTAAACTAGAGCGTACAGAAACACATTTTTTATAAAGAATTATTTGAAATCTTTACGCCTCAAAACGCGTTTTTCCAAAAATCTCAATTATAACATTTCACTAAAACACTGAATTTGTGTAACGATTCCGACATATCTTTAAATTTGCTGTAAGTAATTAATATATGTTTTTCCAAAACTGGCATGAAAGTGTCTACTTTTATAATAAATTTAAGGCATGGAAATAGTTCTTTTCATATCTATACTACGTTTAACGAACAGATTCTGTAAAAGTCCCTACTAAAAGTTCGCGCTAAATTTGAATAGAATATTGCTATTAGTAATCCGGTTAAGATAATCTCTGAAACTTCTTTGTGGCGTGAATCTATAATTCACATTCTTTTTTGGGTATTTCGCCACTCTGCAAATTAAAATGATTAAATAACGTATTAAATAACGAACTTTTCGAGGGACAATCTGCCCTCGTTATCAACGAATAACAATTAAAAAGGAACAAGAAAACTTAGCTTTTTCACGGAGATTGAAAACCACCAACCTCCAATGAATTGCTTGACATTGACGTTTGTTGATTGTCTAAACCTACTTGATCTGATCTTTAAGAATGGATAGCCAACTAGTGTCTAAAAATATTGAGAAAGACGACACGCATTTTTCTTCGTTAAGTAAAATATATGTCGTCTCCTTAATTTTTCGTTTAGTTGACATCGATTCTTTAGACAAGATCTTTGTGTTATGCCAGTGTACTTTATGATTGTTATCCCAAGCACGTTCTGTCAGCTTAGACTTATTTAATTGATAGGTTTTCATCATATTTTTATGTTCTTTAACTCTAACTGCTAAAGGTCTGGATGTTTCACCGATATAGTATTTCCCGCATTCACAGGGGATACTATATATACAATTCTTTGAATGTTGTTCTTCGTTGAACGGTTTAGTTTTTGTAAGAACTGACCGCAAGGTATTCAACGTTTTGAATACCGTCCTAACATTGAATCAATTCCCAATTCGTCTAATTTTGTCAGATATGTCTGGAATATAAGGTATAGTTAGAGTATTATATGTTTGAGTGTCATTTGCATTTGTACGCGTGTGGCATTGTTTCGTGTATTGAAAATGTTCCGAACAAGAGTCTCTGGATAGCCATTATCTTGTAAAACATTAACAATAAATTCTTTCTCTTTTTTGAAAATTTCATCATTAGAGCAAACAACTTTGGCTCTGTCATAAAGACTTTTTACAACACCTGTCTTTATGTTTTTGTGATGGTTGGAGTTAAAATGTAAGTACCTATTAGTGTTAGTTTTTTTACGGTATACTGATGTTTCAAAAGTATTTATTGTGCGTGTGATTAGTGTATCAAGAAAAGGTAACTGATTGTTTTGCTCTGTTTCTAATGTGAATTTGATGGAGGCCTAACATAACTAGTAACTTCCGAAATTGGGAAAACCTCTACAAGAAACTGGCACACTCTGAAAATAGTATAACTTTCCTATGTCGTTGTAGAAATACTTGTATTATTCCAAAATGGTTTAGACTCAAAGCACCTTATGTAAGTGCTCGTTCTAGTAATATCATGAACAGAGCGAGTGAAGCTCTAGTCAGAGATAGAATACAATTTCACAGACATAACAAACTTATATTATTTTCTGACATCAACAAACTGGAACAGGTGATGCAAAGGGATGTACGGGCAGACGATTTCAACCGTATGTACAACTCTATTAATTATAACTACATCAAAACGCACACAGAGCAAAAACGTACACATTTAGAAAAGTTCCAACATCTCATACAAGAAAAACACAACTGAACTGAATACACTAAAGAACAGTGACACTTTTTTAAATAAAACAGTAGTTAATCTGTCTTCTAAAGAACTAAACGCCACTGACAAATTAGTTCTTGGCAAAGGACTCAACTACGGAGTGGCGCCAAAAAGAATTAATAAACTTGATTTAGTTACAGCCATAGAAGAGACTTGTCAAAAACTTCCAGAAGACATTAGACAGGAATACAGGATTAGAGACAAAATCATACTTGAACGAACTTACACAATCAGACAAAATATATCAAAACAAGAAAAACAGTCACTACACACACTAAAAACCGATAACACAATTAAAATTCTACCTGCAGACAAAGGCAATGCCACAGTAGTACTTGACACAACCAGATACAACGAAAAACTATTAACACTAATTGATGAGGGACAATACACTAAACTAACTAAAGATCCAACACATACAATAGAAACAAAAATATAGAAAACACTTTAGAAACACAGAGAACAATTTACAGATTTTGTAAGACATACACTAACACCACACTACAGTAAACCACCACATTTTTATGGATTACCAAAGATACACAAACCAAATGTACCACTTAGGACAATAGTTAGTTCTATAGGTTCTCTTTGTCACAGTTTATCTAAATATTTACTTAAAATAATGGCTCCTATATCAAGAAACACAGACACATATATAAAGAACACGCCACATTTCCTTGAAAAACTTAAAGAAGCAAACATAAACACAACACTTAATGGTTAGTTTTGATGTAGTTAGTCTCTTCACTAATGTTCCAGTAGACAAAACACTCAACATCATTAAACATAGGTTACAAAACGATAACACATTACATACACGAACAACATTAAACATTATGCATTAAAACTACATACTTTCAACTAAACAATGAATTTTACCAACAAGATTTCGGGATGCAATGGATTCTCCTCTATCTCCCATTGTTAGTAACATTTTTATGGAAGACTTTGAACAACAACATGTCTACACATACACTAACAAACCTGTAGTTTGGTGGAGATATGTCGATGATATTTTTAGAATTTGGCCTCATGATATGGTTGAGGTGGACAAATTTCTTGAACATATTAACAGTAAAGAAGCCTCCATCAAATTCACATTAGAAACAGATCAAAACAATCAGTTACCTTTTCTTGATACACTAATCACACGCACAATAAATACTTTTGAAACATCAGTATACCGTAAAAAAACTAACACTAATAGGTACTTACATTTTAACTCCAACCATCACAAAAACATAAAGACAGGTGTTGTAAAAACTCTTTATGACAGAGCCAAAGTTGTTTGCTCTAATGATGAAAATTTCAAAAAAGAGAAAGAATTTATTGTTAGTGTTTTACAAGATAATGGCTATCCAGAGACTCTTGTTCGGAACATTTTCAATACACGAAACAATGCCACAAGCGTACAAATGCAAATGACACTCAAACATATAATACTCTAACACTATACCTTATATTCCAGGCATATCTGACAAAATTAGACGAATTGGGAATAGATTCAATGTTAGGACGGTATTCAAAACGTTGAATACCTTGCGGTCAGTTCTTACAAAAACTAAACCGTTCAACGAAGAACAACATTCAAAGAATTGTATATATAGTATCCCCTGTGAATGCGGGAAATACTATATCGGTGAAACATCCAGTCCTTTAGCAGTTAGAGTTAAAGAACATAAAAATATGATGAAAACCTATCAATTTAATAAGTCTAAGCTGGCAGAACATGCTTGGGATAACAATCATAAAGTACACTGGCATAACACAAAGATCTTGTCTAAAGAATCGATGTCAACTAAACGAAAAATTAAGGAGACGACATATATATTACTTAACGAAGAAAAATGGGTGTCGTCTTTCTCAATATTTTTAGACACTAGTTGGCTATCAATTCTTAAAGATCAGATCAAGTAGGTTTAGACAATCAACAAACGTCAATGTCAAGCAAGTCATTGGAGGTTGGTGGTTTTCAATCTCCGTGAAAAAGCTAAGTTTTCTTGTTCCTTTTTAATTGTTATTCGTTGATAACGAGGGCAGATTGTCCCTCGAAACGTTCGTTATTTAATACGTTATTTAATCATTTTAATTTGCAGAGTGGCGAAATACCCAAAAAAGAATGTGAATTAATCCGGTTATATACGGTTCAATTTTATTTTAAACTAGATGACCGGGCAAACGTTGTTCTGCCTAAAAATTAGCAATAACGACACCCGTCTCGATTTTTAGGCTTATTTGCCCCATTTCTCCCCCTAAGGGGTTGATTTTCGAAAAATGACGAAATACGTGTTTGCTTAGTACTCCTACGAAGTTTCAAGTCGAAATGTCTATTTAATATTATTTTTCTATACAAAATTGGAACCCCCATTTTACCCCTTTAGGGGTTGAATTTAGAAATATCCTTCCTTATTCCTTCTATACATCTCTGTGTAAAATTTCAGCTTTCTAGGTCCAAGGGTTTGGGCTGGGCGTTGATGAGTCAGTAAGTCAGGACTTTTCTTTATATACAGGGTGTTAATTAAGTACGTAGACAAACTTTAAGGGGCGATCGCTTGATCAATTCTAAGATAAAAAATCGGGAGTGTGCTCCCCTAGACTTTCTCGCATTCGCCTTGTTTTCTAGCAAATTTGAAAAGTTTATTGCAATGTATATACATACAGCGATAAAATTACATTTTTCTACGGGCACCTTTAAAACTGACTATTAAGCGCTCACTGTCAATGCGAAAAGTTAGCGATTCACACATTTTTTCCCTAGTAACCATTTTAGCATCGCAACCACGTAAACAATGTCTTAATGAAATAATCCCGTCACTTCATTTTACTTTACGCATCGCCATGGCTAACCTGATTATTAATTTAATTCGTCATTTTTCTGGAACTGGCTAAAATTATTGACAATTGCATCACGGTGCGTCCATCATCACGCAACAGATTTATCGAGTTTGTGAGTTTTTGTGAAGTTGAAGATGGAAGGTAATTGCACCCTGCCTGAAGTATTTGAAGCCTCCCAGACAGCAACCAACGATTTGTTGCCGGCCAAATCGCGCGGCCTTTATGAACGGCGGTACAACGACTTCATCAAATGGTGTGTATAGAAATTTCAATTATTTAACAATTTTGTTATTTATTTAGGACCGTAGAAAAAATGTTGTATGTATTTCGAGTGTAAAGAGCCATTTTGGTATTCGGTTGCTTTTTCGCGCCTCGCTGCCGCTCGGCACGAAACTCGCATCCTCATACCAAAATGGCTCTCTTTACACACTAAATACATAAAGTAGGGACAAGAAATCAGAAGACGTGCGCCACCAAACAAATTTTAGTGACGACATAAATACCACCATTAGATTTACAAAACCGATATTTATTTTCTTCTTTACAGCTCATTTGAAATCATGCGTTTGGTTTAAGCTTAATCAATTATCAATGGAAAATTAACAATTTAAGCTAAACTAAAATTTGCTTGGTGGCGCACGTCGTCTGATTTCTTGTCCCTACTTTAAATATCTATTTTAGGTAACCACTACCTGTTTAGGTAAAGTGCCGCTTTAGGTTAACCTATCATACTGAAATTTTATATCTGGGAGTTTTTCTCAATAATAAATGTATGTGCAAAATTTCGTGCAAATACCTTGAAGCAAACTGGTACTTTACTTGAATGGATACCGCTACCTGTTTAGGTAAAATGCCACTTCCGGTTAACCGATCATGCTGAAATGTAATATCTCGCAGTTTTTCTACATAAGAAATGTATGTACAAAATTTTGTTCAAATATCTCTAAGCAAACTGGTACTTTACTTGAATAGGTACCGCTACCTGTTTAGGTAAAGTGCCACTTCCGGTTAACCGATTTCGCTCAAAATTTGACAGGAATCTACAAATTTTGAATAATGACTATGTACATAATTTCAAGGGTCTAGCTTATTTCGTTTTTAAGTTATCGTGTTCACACACACACACACGCACACACGCACACACATACACACACACAGACATAATTCGAAAAATGTTTTTTTCGGACTCTAGGAGGTCTAAAACGTCAAGATTCGTCAAAATCTCGAAGTCGATTTTTTTGACGATTACAATACTTTCTCTATACTACCGTATGCGAGAAAGTAAAAATTCATACAAACATGGAACCTAAACGGCTTCGTTTCAAGATACATGGTGTTGAAGTTTAAACAAAAAATTTCTTTTTTTCAAAAATCTGGAAAACGCCTGGAGGTATTCTAATGAAACTTGGTGTACGATAGTATTTCATAAGGTGGCATTGTTTGCTCAAAATAAATTTAATTTATTTCCACCAGTGGCGTGCATCGGGAACACCTCAGTTAACTTATTTTAGAAAAATCTGATACGCCACTGTTTTTTAGTCATTACGACAGGTTTTTAGCTTCACCCATTGAAATTATACAAAAGATGTCTCTTTTATTTTTTTGTTAGAATAAACCTTTTTCGAGAAAAACAGAAAAATCTGTAACAGCAATTTCGTTCATTGGACTTTAATGGGGTTTAAACGGCTTCGTTTTCAAAATACAGCTTAAAGAAGTTTCTAAAAAATATTATTTAATAACAAACAATCTTACAATAGCTATAAAACTTTTGGCTAAAAAACAGTGGCGTACCAGATTTGTCTAAAATAAGGTAACTGATGCACGCCACTGGTGGAAATAAATTAAATTTATTTTGACTGAACAATGCCACTTTATGAAATACTAACCTACACCAAGTTTCATTAGAAAAACTCCAGTCGTTTTCGAAATTTAAAAAAAAAGTTTTTAGTTTAAACTTCAACACCCTGTATTTTGAAAACGAAGCCGTTTAGGCTCTATGTTTATATAAACTTTTTATCTTAGAATTGATCAAGGATCCCCCCTTGAAGTTTGTCTACATAAGTAATTAACAACCTGTAGGTATATAAGATTAAACAATTTTTAATTTGTAACGTGCAAAAAGTTTCTATTATCTAAGCCCCTCCCAATAATTTTATTTCTGCATCTGCTAGCTAAACGTAGTATAGTATTTTTACTTTCAATATCTGTTTATTTGTTATTGCTTGATCAAATTCTAGTGATGAATGCAAAGCTAAATTTTTTAAACACATGTTGTCTTTAATTTACTTTTTAGGTTTTTAAAAAGCAACCCGTCTTGCAAAAGACTTTTATTACTTGTAATGTAATATATCAATTTTTGCAGAAATACTGCACACTGCGGAGGGTAGCTAAAAGCACAAATGGAACAAAAGACGTGTACAGACCAACAATAGCAAATTCATCAAACACAAACTGCAAATCAGATCGATCACCTACAAGTAGAAGTAAAAGTGGACGAACTATATCCATTACAAGAAGTAAAAAAGAGGGTGGAGCGCCTACAGGAACAAGGAGAGAAAAGAAATACGACGAGAAAGTAAAGAAGAAAAGCAAGAAGAGAAGAGCAGCATCTAAAGAATCTATTGAAGAATGACGAGAAAGTATCGATTGAATTGGAAAGGACATAAGCCAAAAAAGACGGATTAAAAAAATTAATAGCTCTATAATGAACGTAGAGGGAGATGTAAAGATCGAAGAAAATGTTGTAAATATTAGAAAATAGAACGACAGCAAATGTGCATAAATACGACAATAATGAAGAAAATCCCTAAAACATGGGACATGACTCAGTTACAGATTTATTCAGGTTGTCTTGTGCTTGCGTTATACTGTAAATATGTACTGTACTACTTTAGAGTATGCCTCCTAAAAGGAAACGTGTTGTGTTATCGTTAGCAAACAAAATAAAAACTTTAGAGGAATTGGACAGAGGAGTGCCTGGTAAACAGTTGGCCGAGAGGTACTAGCGTGGGGCAAGCAACGATATCGGACATTAACAGAAACAAGGCGTCAATTTTAAACTTTGTTTCTGTGTTGGAAAATGAAGATGGGAGTTCGACAAGGAAATCAAAGAAAGTGGCAGAAAACAAAGAATTTGAAGAGGAGGTCTTTAAATGGTTCCTGTAGCAACGAGCTTTGGGAAACCCTTTTTCCGGTTCGATTATTTGCGAGATGGAAAAACTTTTGGAATGCTTGTCTTCATTTAAGGCGAGTAATGCCTGTCTACGAAATTTTAAATCAAGGCAGGTATTCGTGAGTTAGATTTAAGTGGCAAGAAGCTATCAACAGAACCTAAAGCAGCACAAAACTTTATTGAAAAACGTAAAACTGTAGCAGACTCTTACTGACCCTGACTTTTTGTATAACGCAGATGAGACAGACCTTAACTCGAAGGTTTGCCCAAATCCACTTTAATTTCTAAAAGGGAATCTAGTGCTTCTGATCATAAGGTTAGTAAAGATGGTGTTACTGTGCTAATTCTACTGGTAACCAAAAAATACCCCTCTTGCTGATAGGAAAATCAAAAAACCCCAGAGCTTTCAAAAATGTGAAAACTTCCCTTTTTTATAAGAACCAACCCACCAAGGCCTGGATGAGTGCTGCTTTCTTTACTTAATGGTACGGTAAGTTTTCATACCTGAAGTAAAACCATATCAAAAGGCATTAAGAAACAAATGCAGTAAGGTGTTGTTAAATCTTGACAATGCACCCACCCACCCCAAGAAGAACTTCTTAAAAGAGAATATGGACGTTTTAAAACAGTCTTCCTGCCGCCAAATGTGACGAATTTGTTGCAGCCAATAGACCAATCGGTAATCGAAACTATGAAGGGACAGTATAGAAAACAACTCTTAAGGAAACGTTTGATAGAAGATGAAGATGAAAAAGGCGTTCTGGCTTATCACAAAAAAGTAAATTTAAAAGACTGCTGTTACATGGTGACTGAAGTGTGGAGTTTGGTGAAGACAACAACATTAAGAAGAGCTTGGAGCAAACTGAAAGGTATTTCAACTAGGGAGGAGGTGCAGAAAGAGAAAGAAGGAGAAAAAAGTCATGAAAATAAAGACGAAGAGATGGACGAGGAAAATGATGAACTGTCACTTGAAGAAATAAGAAAAATCATTACGAAAATTCCTGGATGTACCCAAACCAGTGCAGGATGTAGGCGAGTGGCTGCTATGTGACTCTTCTGACCCAGGGTTCCAAATTCTCAGCGACGATGAACTTATT
The DNA here is from genome assembly GCA_940337035.1 of Agriotes lineatus. NCBI lineage: Eukaryota > Metazoa > Arthropoda > Insecta > Coleoptera > Elateridae > Agriotes > Agriotes lineatus. The sequence continues at coordinate 131,914,395 of OW679195.1, read as the reverse complement.
GCCAGTGTAAGGGAAGACACAGGTGACCCAGATGAAGAAACATAATATGACGACAGTGTTACTGAACCAGCCGTGGGGCCATCAGCTAGTGAAGCATTTGCGAGTCTTGATACAGCGCTGGAATGGATGGAGCGCCAGCGTGAGTGTGACCACTTGCAGCTGCTTACCGTCAAGCGGATGCGTGACTTGGCTGCACGGAAGCTGTTAAAAGCAACTAAACAGGTCACTTTGATCGAGATGTTTAGAAAAAATTTATTGTGGGATATTTTTATTATTGGAACGCTCTTTATGTAAGTATGTACATAAATTGGATACTATGTAATCAACATTGTAATAAATTACTTTATTGTATCAGTAAAATGAGCTTCTTTTTATAAGAAATTGACTTTTTTCGTGAAACATCCAATTACCCGAATATTTGATTATTATCCGAATAGGGTCCGGTTCTAATTAATTCGAATAATTGGAGTTCTACTGTATTTACGAGTTATACACCTTGCTATTAAATAGCTGCTGTCTGATCTTTGTTGTAATACCCACGCTTCATTCACTGTTAGTCTACCGATAATGACTCGTATATCAAAAGATAACTACTAATTTTAAGTGTATACCGGATATGATCCAAATCGATTCAAGCATTCTCCTCCTCTTGCTATGGCACTACAGTCCAAGTCGGACTATGGTCTCCTCCAATTTTTACTCCCATCTCCTTCAATTTACTGTGTAAGTTTTTCAATTCCGTAGTCGCAAGATGGTTGTTGCATCTTCGGCGACGTTGTCATCTTTTCTTGGTTCTTCCTATGAACCTTCTCACTTCCATTTGTCCTGCAAGTGCTTTTTCTGCGATTCTTGTTTTATTCATTCTCATATCGTGTCCAGTCCATCAAAGCCTAATCATCCTTAAGTGCATCTCAATTGTTAGTGATTCCAAGTGTTGATACAACTCATGGGTGTAATGTATTATACACATGCAGTTTTCATTTATTAATTCTAGTATTCGTTGTAGTATTTTTTTTTCGAAACTGTTTACGGTTTCCACTGCCTTTTGATTGAAAACCCACGTTTCGCTGCCTCAGCCTAGTAGAAGTCTTATTATTATTTTACATATTTTAATTTTTGTATGTCTTTGTATTTCTCTGGATTTGAAAGTTGGTTTGAGGACGAAGTATGTCTTATTCACGAAGGTTGTTCGTCTGCTGTTTCCTAAATCTTCATTTCCGTCACTTGCGATGATAGCACCAAAATTGTTGCATTACTTCTATATTGTCATCCACAATAGTGATATTTTGGCGGATCCCAGTGGATATTGTCTGCTTTGACTTCATTGTTTTTTTCCATGTTTATGGACAGGCTCATCTTTTTCGCTTCATTTTCCAGTTATATACTGGGTTCGGCAGAACAATGTTACCATTTTCAAAACAGCATAACTTTTGAACAAAACAAAACACATTACTTATTCTTATCACAAATTATTCTATAAGCATTTGGATTTTATGGCCTTTTATCAAACTTTTCAAATGACTACCATTTTCTTCAATACCGCGAAGTCGTTAGTGAAATTTAACATGGCTACACAGAATTTCGTCGGGGATAGCTTCAATTTTGTCGTGAATGCCGTCTATGTTGCTAAAACGTATGGAAAAGAACTTGCTCTTACATTATTTATGATACTATGTGTGCCACGGCAAGCGATCTAATTTTATTGACATATCAAATCGATAGGTGTTACATGTTTGATCTTTAAGATCATTGCATCCTGTCCAAACTTCTAACGTATTACAAATGGTAACATTATTCCGCCGAACATCTTTTGCTGTGACGATTGTTATTTATATTATGTTAATGTCATCAGCATATGCCGCTACCTGTATGGGCTTATTGAATAGTAAATTATATCTGTTAACTGAGGTCTTTCTTACTGCATATTCTAAGGCTATATTGAATAATATCGGCGCTAGCCCGTCTCCCTATTTTAGTAATTGAGTTATCGTTCATTGGTCCGTCATGTCAGTTGGTTTTGTATTCTGATGTATACTTCAATATTTATCGATGATTTCTGAGGCTTTCACGGCCATTGTCATTAAGTAACAAACGACTTCCGGGATCGGACCGTGTCATGATTGGGATCGAAGAACTCAACGTTTTGCCCACTTTCGTAAGGGGCTTTACCAGAGGAAAAAAGCAAAAGAGCACGGTAACTCAACGTGTTAACCACGCCAGAGGCGAAACTCTTTGCAAGGAAAGGGATAGAAGAGCACGGTAACTCAACGTGTGGACCGCGTCAGAGGCGAAACTCGAGTAACTATCGGAAGAAGAAAGACGAGAATTTATAGGCAGAACAGTATTCAAACCCCCGAGCAAAATCTCACAGGTTCTTCCTTCATCTAAAGATAAATTAAACACTATGTCATCTAAAGGTGTTTATAGAGTCCCTTGTTCTTGTAATGCTGTATATATTGGTAAAGCAGGTCGTTCAGTGAAAACTCGCATTTCTGAGCACCAGCGCTGTCTAAAGTCGGGTCTCGTTTCATCATCAGCCATCGCCGAACACCAACGCGATACTGGTCATAAGATCCTTTTTGATGAAACTTCCATCATCTGCAAATCCCCATTCTTCTTTAGCAGAAAGATTCGCGAAGCCATTGAGATTTACAAACACCCTAATAATCTCAATCGGGACGAAGGCTTTCCCCTTCCTTCTATGTGGAATGTGCTAATTCCTAAGCCCAGCCCACCTCCACTGAACCGCGAAGGCATTTGCTGAACCGCAACGGCGCTTGCCTATAAATTCTCGTCTTTCTGCTTCCGATAGTTAGTCGAGTTTCACCTCTGACATGTTTCACACGTTGAGTTACCGTGCTCTTCTATCCCTTCCCTTCGCCTCTGGCGAGGTTAACACGTTGAGTTACCGTGCTCTTTTGCTTTTTCCTCCTGATGAAGCCCCTTACGAAAGTGGGCGAAACGTTGAGTTCTTCGATCTCAATCATGACACGGTCCAATCTCGGAAGTCGTTTGTTACTTAATGACAATATTTCTCATTGTCATTCTGACCAGTCTTATCACTTTTACAGGTATGTCGAGCTCCAGCATAATCTGATATAGTTTGTCTCTGTTGATGTTGTATTGTTGTATGCTTGGCGGAAATGTACGAATATTTGGCATATGTCAATGTTGCATTCCCAATCTTTTCTCAAAATTTGTTTCACGGTAAATAGTTGATCAGTAGTTGATCTTACAGTACTGAATACACATTGGTATTCTTCTTTGATGTTTGCTGTGAGCGATTGCAGCTTTTTGCTGAATAGTATATTCGTGAATAAATATATGTTGTGTATAATAGTGAAATAAACCCCTCTCTAGTTTTTGCATTGTAATTTATCACCCTTTTTTATACCGGGAGATCAAAAATTAACTTGATCGCGGGAGCCATTGAAAACAGTCAAACTTGCCTAATCTGTAGCATGCGTTTTGTTGACATAGAACTATACAATTATTTGAAGTTTATAATTCACTTTCGACATCTTATTTAACTTATCCCATGGCTATTTTAATGTTACTTGTCAATTTAATGTATACATTTGGTTTAAATTGCATATCTTTGCATATTTGTGTAGCTGATGATTACACTGTTAGTCACATGAACTAATAATTCACTTAATTGTAGTTCAAATGTACTTAGTTTTATAAAGGGCACTGTAGACAGAATTTTTCACGGGCCTCTGCGACCAAGTTTATTTTTGATCTCCCGGTATATTGCACATATTATGATTATATTCCATTCGACTAGCATTCTTTCTTCTGTTCCTATATCGGTCATTTTAGATAAACATGTTTTTATCTTACAAAAGCACATTAATTTCATCGAAATTATTTCTAATTGATCCCTGTTCGATTTCACATAAAAAATTAAGAACTTAACCGTAATAATGTAGTGGTTTTCCATTATTTACATTTTCCAGAGTATAAAATGGCAAGGTGCGTGTCGGCAACAATCGCCCACTCGAACAAGAAAATAGCACGAAGATCAGCTTTGTAAATTCAACTTCGAAAACAACAAAAAATAAATACATATCTTGATGTAGCACCAAAATGAATCACATTTCAACACAATTATCTGAAATAAATCGACGATTTCTGAAATACAAATTACGTTTATTGAAATACAATTGATGATTTCTAAATTTGAATTAGTATCTTCTAAATTACAATTACAGACGCTTTCTGAAATGCAATTTACTGATCTGCAATACAACTGATACCTTCTTGAATAAAATTTACTAATCTGAAAGACAATTGATGCTTTCTGAAATATAAATGTCACTGTCAGTTTGTGTCTGACATGAGTGAACTACGAAGTATGCTCCAACAATTAAATAATGCCTCAAAAAGGTAGGACTGACGATAAACATACATAAAACCCTAAAATAATGAGTAATTTGGCGACGCGATTACAGGAGACAATCAGATGGTAGACAAAGTAGAATATGTATATCTAGGACACTCGGTGAGATTAGGAAAGAAAAACCCAACTTTGGAGATGAGGGCAGCTTTCGGAAAGTTAAAACATATAATCAGAAATACGCGTATGTTCATAAATCTAAAAAAAGGGTTATCAAACCTGTATACTACCTATGATAAAGTATGGGCTGGAGAAGATTGCCATCACCCAGAAAAGCGCGGAAATACTAGTGACAGCGATACGGTGTGCAATGTTACACATTAGTCTAAGTAGAGTTACAAATGGAGATATACAAAAAACGAAAACTACTGGCATCATGCTCAAATAACAACATGGCAACGTCAAGACTAGTCAGATTGAGACCACGACAAACAAAGAAACGTAGGAAGATCGCCCACAAGATGGATAGATGATGACTGGAAAATAGCGAATGAAAATTAGATATAAAAATGGAAGAAGAGGATGAGAAGGAAGTGAGACAGAGAAGAGAAATACAATTAGAAAAGGTGGAGTGCTCAATTCATCGCATGTGAAAAATTGTAATGGTTTAAATGTACCTTGGAAAACCGATATTTTCAAGTGACGTAACTATTACTTCTCAAACAACCAATTCTCGTACACAGAAATTAGCGTTTCTATCGTTCAAACAAATCAAAATTAGTCTGATGATTGTAGAAATATTGAAAAGTCAAAAATGTATAACAGAAATCACAATGTCACTTAAGAGATAAACCTATTTTTGTTTTAAACTTACACCTAACCACTTTTTTACATGCACGTAAATAATCCCCAACTGCCGTATTTTTTCAAATTAAATATTTGAATACAAAAACTATTCAACAATCTTCTAACCATGTTGTAAAATAAACGCAGCTAATTTTTGACAAAAATGGATAAAACTAAAACTAACCGTTTTGTATGTATTAAGTATACTCGCAAAAATAATTCTAAATACACTTATGAACTTATGAACCCGGTAGCCATAAAAATACCAATTTACAATTTATTCTTGCGTGATTAGATTAGAATGCACACAAATATCCATCACCTGACGCGGCGCAGTGTAATAATAATTGTTTATCTACTCCAGTGGGATAAGTAACGCATTATGTCACTCATTTGACACTATTTCAGTTAGGTAATGAAGCTCATTGCACCACTCAGTTATGTAATGGTTGCATTACGCAACTGAGTTGTGTAATGACTTCATTACGTAACTGAAATAGTGTCAAATGAATGACATAATGACATTTGCTTACTAAAATATTTTTGAAAATGACAGATCTGACATTTCTCTTAATGCACTTTTCTCAATTTTAGGCAGTCGTAGATAAAAATTTGTACAATACATGTGTGATAATGCATCATTAATATACCTGTGTGCTTACATAACTCGTGCTAATACGCACTCGTTTGTAACTTACACACACGTATATTAATGATGCTGTTATCCCACTTGTATAGTAAATAACTATTATCGCATTTCATTTGAAATGTACTACATTTCTTCATTCAAAATCGATAAGAAATGTGGTACTTTTATCATTAGCAACACTTTTATGCCTAGCAACTGCAATTCGTTTTACGTTTGGCACTACTGAAGTGTGTTGTTGGTGATACTGTAAGTCTATGTCAAATTCGTGGTTAGCAGGTTAGGTTTTGCGTCAGTTTTGACACAAACTGACACAAAACCTAACCTGCTAACCACGAATTTGACATAGACTTACAGTATCACCAACAACACACTTCAGTAATACCAAACGCATAACATCAACTGGAGCTGCTTATTGTGCTTTAGTACATACGAATGAGTTATGCTCATCTTGGTTGTGTTTTGACAGTTAGTGTCACTTGTACGTAAAAATTTTATATTTTACATTTCTTATGAAATGCAATAAAACTTGTATGGCCGTTTAAGTACTCGCTAACGCTCGTACTCAAACACTTCATACTTGTTCAGAAAAACTCAACTTGTAAAGTAATATACTATTTTTGCATATTTTTTAAACGAAAAATCGTGAAGAAATTCACTTTATTTGAAATGGGCATTAAAGTACCTCGAAGTCTTCATTAAAATACGAGAAATCGGCAGTAAAGTAATCCATTGTTTTACGACTGTAGGTGGCGAGGCGACAGATAAACGTCAACTGACATTAACATAACCTACAAATGTTGGTTAAAATGTTGTAATTTCACGATTTCTCGATTTCAAATAAAACATAATGTACTCCTCGGCACTGAAGTTCCTCTGTATCCCTTATGTGGTTTATTTGCCTTGACCCTACAGGCCTCGGCAACTAAATGCACATTCGTGATAAAAAGCTAAACTTCAGTGCCTTGGTATACAAACTACTATTTTTTAATAAAAAATCGTTAAAAAAGAGTACACTTTTTTAACTATTTTATTGAAATTGTGAATTGTCAATTTGACAGTTGTAAATTCCGAAGTCCTTTTCGACTAAATTTCGAGTAACAAGAGATCACTATGCAAAAGACAACTGCGTGTACAACACGTTTTGACTTTCAAAACTATTTGTACAAATAACTATTTTGTGTGAATCCTCAATATACCAAACTATTGGTATTTTTTTTAGTAATGAATCAAATCGAGAATATAAATCTTCATTCAGAAAACACTTAAAACACTGTCGACTTTTACTCGATTATTTGCTTTCGCTAAAACTATTTTTAATAAAAGCTTTTATTTGAGCATCATTTATTGAAAAATAAAATATTTGAACAAATACAGAGATACCAAGCAATAACTCTAAACAAAATGGAATTTATTATGGTATGTTTTAAAAACAAAAGCTTTTCATTTAGGTACCCATTTCACAATTTATTATACAATATCCTTTATAAATATAATTTACATAACACATTTGCCTTTAGCTTAGAAAACTTCCACAAATACATTGTTCACCCAATTGCTTTATTTATAAGTAATTCGACTAAAACGATAAACGTGTATTACTTTCCCGTTTAAGGTGCTAACGACAATTAAAAAGGGTAACTAAATTTAACATTTTATTTTGCAAGCGCTCACTTCATGACATACGTGTGAACAAGACAATTACAAAATTTGTTATGCTGTCTAAGATTTATAAGTGCACTTTCAAAGAAAATGGTGATAATAAATAAGTATGTATGCAAATATTAGCTCAACTCCTGAAACTCACAGCAAATGTGCGTAAGCCCAGAACACTTGTTTTGATAGTGGTGCAGTAATTAGCTTTATAAGCACTGATACATGCACCAGCTATAAAATATACATCGTTAATATGTATAAATAGTATAGATATAATCAATACATATTGCTTGATTTACAAAGTGTACAGTCGCAATTCTAAAGGCATTTATAAGACACTTTAGTTAAGTTAAGGCAAAATATTGATACTAAGTACGTTTTACCCTCACTTCAAGTCCACTCTATAAGAGCACACTCACTTTTACTAAGACTAACTACATAGGTAGATATTAAGAGACTTCTCTTAAGAATTAAATAAATAGGCAATCGATATGACTACTTGTCAGATATATGTTTTTACAAACATAAGACGGTTATGTTGGCATACAGGTTTAAAATTTCATAATACTGCTGAAATTCTAAAATAGTTTACATCCTTGTAGTCAGCATTAGAGAGATGAAAAGTTTAGAGTTGTCTTTACTTCCAAGGTAATTTCAAGGTACCAAACAGCATTTTCTTCTGATCCAAATCAGATGCTACCATTTTATTAATTTTTATAGTTTTTGCATTTTTATAGAAAATATGAATGAATAAATTAATTGAACGAAAAAGTATACACTATGTTACTCTCCTAATATAAGCAATCCAAACAATTACGAAAGAAATAAAAAACTTTGTTAATGTAAATTTCGTCGTTTAACAACAATTGCATTCTCATTATTTATTGTATTATTTACAGTGTAAAAATAAAACCAGCTGGAGAGGCCTGAAAGTATACATAGGTACTTTAATCCAGTCTTATTTTTGTTTATGTTAAAAAATAGGAAACTTTTAAGTAATACCAATCTAAAATACCACGTTTCTTACTATTAATTACTAAAAGAAAAATAACTGCTTATTGCATTTTAACACATAAAAACAAGAAACGCTATTGACTAGTTGAATTAGCAGAACGGTATACCAACATAACCCTCTATTTTTATCAATTTGAGATGCCATACCGCTCACCTTCGATATTTGGTTTACTAGACTGTACTTGCATATATATACAAAAGTAACGCATTAAATAAATATAAGTGTACCAAATAAATTCTATAATAATCTAATAATAACAGTACGCTAAAAATGCAGTCAAAACTAAATTTTCGTCTAAGTATAAATACCAATGGCTACATTAATGTATTATCTACTACACTTTTAGAAAACTCAAGTACTACAAGAAAGTGAAAAGTACCTAATTCAAATTAAGCTTTACTGCGAAAAGTTCAAATAAATGCTCACAATTATGACAACTTTAACAACCTGAAAACTAGCACACACACGACAACTTATTTTCGCAATAAAACTAAATTTGTTTTACATTTTACCTTAATCACTCTTTTCATTCCCTACTTGAGAATTCCACTATTGAAATATTCGTTGGAATGATTTGACTAGAGTTCAGAAACTTGCAAACACGCAATTACTAATAAATAAATAGGTACGTTGATTCGCTATAATAATCAGATACGGTGATCTATCTACTCCTGCTCACCACCCTTAACCCCTAAAAGTTTAGCAGCATCATCGGCAGATGCAGTCAAGACCTGGTCTATAATGGAGCGATCCCTAATTCCCAACAGGTTACTGATAAGATCGCTACCTTCTGTACCATCAGATTCGTCAGTTTTGTCCACAGATTTACTTACCAAGTTATTGTTGTTACCTTTAACAAATTTGTCGAACGACGGCGCTATATTTGCGTTGTTCACGTCTTCATCACTGTTCAAGTTGTCGCTCTCGAAGGTAACATTGTGTTTTTTGCGATGTCGTAACATACTGTGCTTCAAGGTAAAACGGCGATGGCAAATGTCGCAGCTGAAAGGCCGTTCCCCTGTATGGGTTCGCATGTGTCGTCTTAAATCTTCTGCCGACCAAAATCGACGCATACAGAAGGCACAAATAACTTTTCTATTGGCATAATCTGGAAACTTTCCACGCACTTCGTTGTCTTCATTTTCGTCATGGTTTGGATTTTCGTCTGGCGTAGTTGCGGTAGCATCTAAGGCATTTTTTGACATCAACAGTTCATATTCGGAGCAGTGTCTGTCTTTTATATGATCAAGCGCGTCGGTTCGTTCACCAAAAGAGCTGTCACATAAATGGCATTTAAATGGCAAATCAGAATTTTGTAAATGAACATTCTGTACTTCTACAGGAGAAGACATTGTTTTGTTGTGGGGTGTTATCTGTTTATCCCAATCACTTTTCTGTTCACTCTGAGACATTTTTTCATCTTCCGAACTTCCAGCTTCGTAACCGGTGGAAACCTGAGAACGTGCGTCATCGCTCTGCGCTCCTTGAGATGAATGTTTACAACTAATGTGCTTCTTGAGGTTGGAATATGTAGAAAATGTACTGCTAGGGCAATTAGAACATTTGAAAGGTCGTTCGGGAACGTTTCGCATCATGTAGTTCGCGTTATTGTTGGATATTTCGTTGTTTACGGCGGTAGCAGAATTTCCATGTTTCCGAAGTAAATGGCGGTCACAATTTGACTTCGTGGTAAACAGCAGTGGGCAATGGCTACACTTGAATGGTTTTTGTCCGGTATGGGTTAATACATGTCTTCTTAAAGAAGAAGTCCAAGGAAACTTGCGCTGACAGTATGGACAACTAACACGATTTGGAGCTAAAGAGTAGGCGGATTTCTTCTTCAGTGGAGCCTGTGTTGTTGCATTTTCAGATTCTGATCTAAAAAAAATTGTGGCATTACAATACAGTATATTACAAAGCTTAAGTGTAATAAAAATTTTGATTTTTTTTTCACTACAAAATATTTTCTTCGCTAAGTGCTCTACTAACCTATTTTCGTCAGTCCCAGAGTTGTTACCATCACTGGTACTGCTGCTAGCAACTAAACCTTCTTCATCTTCTTCGCTAATGCCTCCTTCGCGTCCTTCTCCTTCTCTACGAAAATATTCTTTAAAAGGTTGTTGAGAGGCATTGTCGAGCAAACGAGCTACGGGAACCAAGTCTTGACCATCTTCGTTTCTCGCCAAATTAGAATTTTGAATAGGATCTGCATCAGGAGTTTCTGGGTATTGTTGATGACGAAATTGCTTTAATTTCTCTTCTAGTATTTGAGTTTTATGTATATCTTCAAATGAATCGGCAATAGGCTCCTCCTCATTACATGGAGGAACGCGATTATTATTTTCAATCTGTTCATCAAGTTTATTCGCCGCTTCTTCTTTTTCATCTATAACTAATGCATAATCGTCATCTTCCTCTTTAACTTTATTTTCTTGATTTGCTGCTTTATAGTTTTGCGCTGCCTTCAGATGCTGAGCTAAAATAACGTATTTTATTTTTTCCGAAATTTGATTGTCTTTGGTTTCGTCAAAGTCTTGCTTCTTTGGTGGGTCAAAATTAGGGATATTTATGTTGCAGTAATTACTTCGTTGATTTGTGTTACCGGATTGCACTTTTCGGCTTCCACCACCGACATTCGATCTTTGTCGTTGAGACCAAAACTGTGGGTGCTGCTGTTTAATGTGGCGTTCCATGTTAGATCTTAGCGTAAATCGAGCTGAGCAATATTCACATGAAAACGGCCGTTCAGTACGGTAACGTCGTTGTTTTTGTTTAGGCATTAAAACGCCATTTTTTATCACCATCTTAACAGAATTTGGTGAGGCCATAGGTTCAGATTTGGTAATTGGAATGGGGCTCTGCATTTTTATTAAATTGTCGGATAGGTTTTGATCTATGGATAAAGTTAATGGTTTTACATCTTCTGTTTTAATAGAACTGTGATTGAGAAACCCAGAGTCGTGAGAAGCGGCTTCGGATTTAATTTCATTGAGCTTAAAATTATTAAAAGCGTTCATATTCGCGCTGCTAAGAGACTGTTGGTGAAAATTTTTAAGTCTTTCTGCAAAATTATCCATGACCATTCCTCCACCACACAACTGCAGTCTCTGTAGCCGTTCTTTCATCTCTTGAGGATCTTGAGGTAACAGAGGCGATGGGATTGTTTGAAAGAGGAGAGGGTTTAGTTGAAATGGCCAAGCCGGTAAGCCATGTAATCCTGGAAAGCCATTTCTGTAGAAAGCCAGTTGTTGAGCATATAAACCAGCAGGATCGACTTTTGGTGTATTCTTAAGAAGCTGTCTAGCTAAAATATCACTCACATTGTGAGATGGTGTCTCGGAGCTTTTCTTGGACAAATCTTGAGGAGTATCGTCCACACGTGGCCTTGTTTCGTCTTCTGTTTTGGTTTCGGTCCTTTTAGTACTTAGATCCAGCACTAAATCCATTGGTTGATCATCGCGTTCCACAGGATACACTTCCCGCTCAGGTTGAACAATTTTTTTCTCTGTTTCAGGTTCAATGGATTGTAAAGATTCCAAATTCTTCACATTTATTTTTGGAATTAATTTCTGAGGTGTCGAAGAATTTGCAAGTTTAGGTGAAAAATTAAATGGGCGTATATATGGCGGCAGCTGCTCGGTTTTAGAAATGCTGCGCTCCTGCAAGGACTTTAAGCTGTCATTATGTACAATATCAGCAATATCTATTCGATTTGAAGAATGCTGCTTATTAAGGCTAAATGGTGAACTTGCTTTTAAGGTCAGCAAATTCTTTCCTGTAGAAACTGGACTGTCAACGTCCTTAGTGCATTTATCAGGTAGAAGGCTTGAAATATCTGGTGTTGGTAAATAATTATCTGGTGTTACTATTTTAATCTTTTCTGGACTAACTTCGTTTATTTCTTTTGGAGTAGTACTTATTTTATTTTCTTCCCTGGCTAACATTTTGCTGATTTCCTCATTACTAGGATCTTCTGAAGGATGGTAAATTATAGATTTCTTAACCTCATCTCTAGTACTTTTAGCGTGTCTGTTTCGCAAGTGTCTTTCACAGTTAGCTTTGGTTGTAAAGGCGTAATTGCAGAGAGAGCATTCATAAGGACGATCTCCATTGTGGGTTCTCATATGCCTTATTAGAGCTGCTTTATCTATAGAAGAGTGGGGACACATGTTACACCTGTAGGTTCCATTATTATTGCCATTTAAATGTGCACGATTATGTCCCTTCAAAGCACGTAAATTGGGAAAAACTGCAGTACACAAACGGCACGGAAATTCGCCCCGCAATTTCATTTTTCGAAACTCTGCGGCAAATAGATCTTGCGATTCCTCCTCGTTTTCATGCTTTTGAATTTCCTGGTCATGTTCATTTGAATTAGAACGTAGAGTGGAACTTATCTCATTTGGTTTGGCTTGCAGCTGTTGAAGTAAAGTACCGTTGGTGGTCATCGAAATTATTGATTGAATATCAGCCAAGTCTTTGTTGTCGGAAGCTGGCATTACAGTCTGATGGAGTCTTATTAACTTGTCGTTACTTAATTGAGCATTTTCATGTTTTTCTCTGGAATTATTCTGCAAGTCCAATCTTGCGAAGAAGTCGTTTCGACGCAGATCACTTTCAACATTTGCAGTTTTAGGTATAAAATGTTTACTTTTAACGGTCAAGTCCAAACCAACAGTACAACTGGATTGATGTATGTCGAGAGAACTGGAGCAGGGAAAAGCACGGGAGCACTTGTCACATTGGAATTTTAACCCGCCGGCTACTTTGTGTAAATTCTTTTCACATTCGTATTTTGCTATATATGGAAATTTCTGACTGGAAAAGTCAACAAAAGTCAAGTCCTTGAAACCCATCACAGGTGTCTTATGGAGCTTCGCTTCTTCTTTAATGTGGATCATGCTTTTGTGTTCGTTCAAAAGCGTGTTGTTTTTAAAATTTTGGTCACAGTAACTACACCTTGCAGGATAATCAGGGTGATTGTCTTCTAAGTGTATTTCCAAGGAGTCAGTAGAGCTAAAATCATCGCGTTCGCAAACAGGACAACAGTAGTTTTGATTAGCTTCCAAGGAGTTTTCTAACTTTATTCGGGGACGTTTGTACGGCTCCTCGGCGTCATAGCTTAGATACTTCCGCTTATTATTGGGTATGTTCTTAAATTCAAGTAATGCACTTTTATTGCTATCGTTTTGGGGAGTTATTTTATTATTGTTATATTCCACAGTCTTCGATCCACTACTTGCCCCGCTGTCAGTGCTCCCGTCAGATTCATAGTTTTCGGTTCTGTTGGTATGGGTTCGCATATGCCGATGCATATTCCCGTTGGTAGTAAACGTATCGCCACAATACCTGCATGTAAAGGGCCTTTCACCACTGTGTATCAGCATGTGCCTGTCCAAACTGGCACTGGAGCTTAGCACTTTGCAGCAGATCCGGCACGTGAAGCCTTTTTCTGCATCTTGGACTTCCGTTTCGTTGTTGTGAGATCTGATATGAAGGGTAAACTCGTGCTGGGAGGTGAGCATGGTTTCGCAAATTGGACAGAGGTACTTGCGATCTGGAGAGCTACAGTTGCTGCGGTTGTCTGTGTCTTCGTTTTCGGAACGATTCGAACGGTCCATGTCCAGGAACGTGGAGTTCCCAGTCGCCGATAATATTCCTGAGTCGCTTTGGTTGCTTTGGTTTCTGATTACTTCTTTGGCGTGTAAATCTAGCTCTGACGATATCTCCATATTCGTCTGAGGAACTGCAAACAATTAAAACGTATATGTCAAAGGGTTGTCAAATTTTTTAAGTTTTTGATATTAGTATAAAGGAACCCGGCAAATTTCAACCTTTACCCGAAATGTTTTATCAAAAAGAGACCCCTTGTAGCCATACACAATTACCATATATGTTGTGCAATTCAAATGCAAAACATCTAGCATTTTTTAAATTATTTGGGAATTAAATGTCACACGTACATAAGATATGCGATAAGAGATTAACTAAATTGAGCTCGAGTTTAATTGTTTTATCACTAAATGCCATACAGAGATCGTTCAGCATTGACTCGTTTCCCTAGATACTATTCATTATTATCAGAATGACACAACGTGAGAATGTGATAATAATTTTTTGGTTACCACTATCTAGACTATAAATTATTTCCTTTTTGAAAATCCTAGAAAAAATGTTGAGATAGTAAGACTAATATTTAGATGAACAAGTTGCATTTTTAACTTTAATCAATAACGAAGGGGTTTTGCTAAGGTTTGCTATATCAATTTAATTATCAAACTAACGGAACTCAATCACCCTAATATTCATAACTTTTTACTTCTAAAATCCATTAACTACTCTATCTAGCGTTTAGCATTTAGGCAGCCCAAATGCTTAAATGCTTAAAGATGCCTTTAATCACGCCTTGATAGTTCACATTTGTTAAAGATGTCCATTCATCTTGTAATAGCTGCCAATATACACAAAAATTAAAAATCTAAATTGTTTTGATAAGCAGTTAAATCAATCTAATCGTACCTTTAAGCACGGGCCAAACTAAAATTACCTCAAAATTATTAAAAGATAAGATATTGTCAAAAAATAGGGGAACGAAGGCCGTCTGCTCTGTGTTGCCAGAACAAATTTATCTAGAATATGTCTAAAGTGATCTTTCTGTAAGTGATTGTTCAATTATTAAAATTTTGAATCTTTAGTCACAATATTAAGTTAATTTCAAATTATTGCGCACAAACTATAAAGAAAAAGTGAAATTGATTAGTTTAAATATTTAATTCCCATTATTACGTGGTTTTCTTATCTGATAACATTTTTTATATCAATACATCAATAGTCATCTCCGAACGTTTCTGCTTTGAAGAAATCGGGAAATAAGCTGGACTTTTTCTATCTCGCAAGATACTGCCATAATGCTGGAAATATCGGAAAGGGTGATACCTCTCTCTTTAATAACCTTCAATTTAATAGAAAAGTAACTAAACGTGGATGCTGATATTGTTTTAAACTCGCTTAGTAATAAGCTGATGATTTTGTATAATCACATGTGGGAAAAGTCTATTTGATCTATTTAATTCTGCTCCCAAATTTCAGATAACAAACGTAGAAGTGTCATTGATCGGCTGATCGCATTCAAGACTCCGAACTAATTTCACACATGTCTGTCGATAAGTATCAGTTTTTTTTACTCGCGTATTATCAGACAATGTCATCACAAAGAGTAAGATTAAACAGATTAAGCAAACATCAAAAATGGAGTGAAAATCGGAATGAGCGCGAGATAAGGTCATGTTGAAACAAGATGATTAACAAGAATAAATATATTAAAATGTGATCTGTACCTTTGTTGATAACAAGATACCTGAGCTAAGTGAACTCTGAATGGCACACATAAAATGAAATCATTGTTGATAACGAAAATCCTTTGTACTTTGTTTGCTCCGAACGACCTCAATCAGGTCTCGTTCATCCAAATGCACTAAAAGGACGGCTCGCTTAAAAGCTGTCGAAATATTATTATTGCACACGTTATCAGGCTACGCCTCGACAACACGGCTGATAAAGAATTATCCCGACTCCGGATACAAATCCAAGAAAGGAAACTGAGTTTTTGAGAAAGCGGAAGCAATAAGATTAAATGGACCACAATGGCAGATATAGAGTGAAAAACCGCACGTCAGATTTCCTTTCGAGCTACCAGCACTCGCTGAACCAATTTTAAAATTTTATCCCATTAGCCCAAGGCTGATTTTAATTGACCAAGAACAAAAGAAGCAGGTGAGTAAGTACTTACCGATGCTCCTATTTGGCGGGGGTGAACCAGTCTGAAGATGACCATCAGGCATGTATACAATGCCTTGCATCTCGAAGTCAACTTCTGCAAAAAAATAGACAGTTTGTATTAATTGTATAAAATCGAGAGTATCGGCGCTATCCAGAGAGGTGCCCGCTGCCCTCGCGTCAGACAAGGACGGGCATACAACGTGTTGGAAAAATATGTGCGGCAAAGGATATTATTTAAGAGGAGGTAGCATATGTTGGTTGGCTTCACCTGCCTCATGTACCGGGTTTATAAACACCTGCTTTGGCGCGTGCCCGATCCCCTTATACCCAACGGAACAGATAAAAGGCTGGTAACAGTGATCCGGGAAGTTTCGTATTTTATACAGTTTTGTTGGTATTCGATGCTTCAATAAAACCGCCTTAAGTATGTTTTTAGTAATTACTACCAATTTATGATACTACAGTCTGTTGTTTATATCTGCCCAGAGATAAAAGTATATAGTCAGACCTCTTACAAAAACAAATGAGTAATATGAACTGCACATTTTTTTAATTTTTCCTTAATTTTTACTGTGCGTAAAAAATACGAAATCATTCAGAAACAGCTTTAGGAAAACATATTTCTTCTAGTAGTAACAGCCACTGTAACAAAACGTTTGCACTCATATTTAATTAACAATTAGTCAAAACTTTAGTAAAGAATATAAACAAAAATAATTTCACTTTTAACTCATATTGTGAATCTTTTGGGCGCTGTACACCTTCCCAACATAAACAAAACTCTTTAAAGATGTCAAGCCGCCTTATAATAAAACATCTGCTCTTTTATAAAAAACAATCCTATCTTATTACCGATATTACGTATTTCGAAAGAGTTGCAACAGAATATAACGGCTATTTGGGCACTTAGCAAATATAATGTTAATGCATGATAGTTATTTATGCACCACCGAAGTAAACTACGATTATAATCTCCTTAAATTATAGGTGATGCTTGAAGCGACAAAAAAGAGCTGAAGGCATTTTTGGTCGAGAGGTGCATACAAAGTTTCTCCCAAATTAATAAAAATTACCTAAGATTTACCTAGTAGGTAACTGATTTCTTCAGGGCAACCAGTTAATGCCATGAGAAAGTAATAAATATGACAGACTGTGAGAAAATACAGTGCCACTTTAATAAAAAATAAAGAAGTCCATTATGTATCAAAAGTCATATATACCGGTTGATAATAAGACCAGGGCCATTCCTCCATCTCTTTTACTTATGAATGAATTTGGATAAAAGATTATACAAAGATACTAGACATAATTTCGGATTGATACATAAATGTAATCAAAATAGTCGACTTCCAGTTTCACCGGCAATTACACTAACTTTGATTTTTTTAATGGATCACCCTATATATTTTGTTTTTGGGAATCTACGACTCAAATTACATACAACAGTGTTGCCAAATTTGCTTAGGTATCACGAAATTATTTAAAAAAATATAATTAATAATTTATTTTTCAGTTTTAGATAAAGATAAAGTAGTGCATGATCCATATCGTTATATTTAGTGGCCATTTAAAAAAAGTTACTTTTTCTTAAAAAACACGTTTAGCAAACTATATTATATCATTAAAGGTTTGTTATTGACCTTATTGATAAAATAGCTGTTATTATGAGTTGCTAGAGTCACTTCGAACAGATTTTCCCCTGTCTCGGCCTTCTAAGATAAAAAATAAAATTTGAAAAAAATATTTTTTTATTTAATAAAATAAAATGTTTGCAAGACTGTTCTTTGTAATTGACTCGTAGATTCTGAAAAACAAAGTATATAGGGTGATCCATTTAAAAAATCTAAGTTGGTGCCATTTATATAGCCCACTACCGGTGCAACCGGAAGTGGGCTATTTTAACTATCGGTCAATCAGAAATTACATCTAGTATCTTCATATACAATATTATTAAAATTGATTCATAAATAAAAAGATGGAAAATAGAAGTATGTCACCCTGTATAAACTTCATTTATATCTAACCATTACTAGCTCTTCAATTTTGAGCCATAATCCATATAATTATGATATATCCATTTAAAAAAAACAATAATATGGTAATCATTTCTCTAATAAAAATAGCCATTAATGTTGAAAAATTCCAATCAATACCAATAGCACTTGCAGTTTAACTAGAATATACAAAATATACACTTTACAATTCATAGATGGATTATAAAAGTTATAAAATAAAAACATGTGTTCTTCTCACTCTTAACAAATTTGATATTACTTTTATAAATACTACAAAATACAAGTATGACTTTGATCACATAACCTTACTCATAACAATCAACAACAGCAAAATATTAAAATATTTTGAAATTAAACCGTCTGGATTTATTAATAACCTGTTGTTCTATCGCTGAGCTGTAGGGCATGGTACTTTTTGACAAATTGGTTCTTACTATGTATTTATAACCATTTCAAGTTAAACAGGGCCGTATTAGTAATGTAGTAAAAAAAAAGCGATCGCTTCTAGCGCAAAATCTTTTAAGGCGGCAATGTAGAAAAATTATGCTTATGGCGTATGAGTAGTTTTATAATTCCAGTGAACGGTGAGAGCGGACTACCACCGATGTGGATTACCATCAGTATTGTCAACTCTTGGGAAATTTGAAGAAATTTACGGGCGGAAAGAATTTATCTACATTCTAAGGTATTTTGATAAAATTCTCAGAATTTACAAAAATCAGCATTGGATTCAGAAAATGCACAATACTTTCAGTTAAACAGGTAGATAATAGTTATTTATGTACCAAATGCATTATGAAGATGTTTAAGTACGAGGGCTATAAACATTCAGTAATGCCTGTGACGTATGGAACATTTTATTTCCCCCTTTGAATACGTAAATAAATGTAAAAGTTTTAAAAGCAGTCCATAACCCTAGGGCGTAGATAGTGGGCGTAATAATAACGCCCGTTCATTATATCCACTCATAATAAGCGAACGTAATCATACGCCCGAGCGGGACTGCTGATATACCGCATATCACAGATATAAACAGCATATAATAGGTTTTTCAAATTTTTCTCTGAAAAATTCAGAACTGGAAAATTTGGCAGGGCTTGGTCACACCATAGTGACGTAAAAATACAGAGTGCCTAGAAAAACCCCGGCCACTTTTTCAACTATTAACACCAGCTGTCGCAGTTTTTTAAGATGTTTAGGTTTTTAAATTAAAATTAGCTACGCTGCTTTCCACTGCCAATTTCAAAATTTTATTCCGCTGTCAAACTGACAGCGCAGCAAATATGAATGCAAATCTCCCACAACGTATTGCTATCGTGAAATGGTTTTA
Source organism: Agriotes lineatus (assembly GCA_940337035.1). Lineage (NCBI taxonomy): Eukaryota > Metazoa > Arthropoda > Insecta > Coleoptera > Elateridae > Agriotes > Agriotes lineatus. The sequence goes on along the minus strand of OW679195.1, from coordinate 131,894,769 downwards.
TCAAGCGCAAACGGGGTATTTTACCAGGCGGTACAAATAGTGCAACATCGTTGGCGTCAAACTTATGTGAATCTACCACCGCCAGTTCGTAGTACCATAATTACAAATGTTGCTACACATGAACTAATTTCAGTAGTCCACTTGGATTCTGCGTTGTTGTCAGTATTTTAATTTAATTTTTCTTTACTAAAGCGCCATCGAAACTGAAGAAGAGTTCCCTTGTTAGGGGTTAACGACTGCCGTAGGTGTTAGCGTGGTAGCCGGGGAGCATACGATTTTTCAACTCTAGAGTCGCCAGGATTCGAACCCTGGCCGGCCGCTTGAGAGGCGAGCATATGCTCGCTGGACCATCAAAAAATGTGCAATGCTGATTATCCCCGTCTTACATTACCACCGATGTGGATTTACATCTGACTGGAACTAACAACGACTTGCTTTACTACTGACCTTATTTTTTTTACAAGTATATGAAATACCACTGGAATAAAATACCACCGATGTGTATTTACATCCAACTGGGACAACCCATAACTTCCCATAACCCGGCGCTGAAGTTAAGTAAACTAAAGATAGCTCACATCGGTGCTTAACAGCTCTTACTTTCTAAATTTATCAGGTGTCTTCAAAATTTTGCAGAAATGAAACATTGATACATCTTAAATTTTACTAATAGTTTGTTTTTTGATAAAATTTAGCAAACCTATTTGTACACGGTTCAGTTTTTTTATTTCAATACTTTATGTATGTGCACTGTTGCGACTTTTTTAAATTTATTCCTCTTTAGAAGTATCGCCGTACGGTATTGTGTATATGCACGAAGAATTAATTATTACTTGTTGAATGAAAATCTTGCATCCGGAGTGATTGCAACCGTTGCAGAAAAATACGACGAAGAAAAATAATATACTGCCATTTAGTGATTTTAAGTTTATGAATAGTGTACTTCTACTACACTTTTTCAAAAATTATCAAACGATTCGATTAGAAAAAATCAAACAGAAAACCTGTAATTTTTACAAAAAAAAACTCAAAAACCAGAAACTAATTATTTATACCCAATTCAAAGTATTGCATTCGTAGCAAACAAATAATGCATTAAAATAGGAGACATTTCAAGCGTCGCTTCTCCTGAACTATGTAGAATACTAATTTAATAGCAATTTGATGCAAATTGTTTACATTTACTCATCTTGTACACCTATTAATGTTACAATTGTAATGGAGACCTTAATTCGAAACTTCGAAAGAAATTCTGAAACCATGAGGAACGAGTAGGAAAATTTGGATATGGATAAGAGATAGTAGAGGAGATATAGATACTATATAATTTTCTCAACAACTTTTATACGCGATGGACACCATATATAAAAGAAAATCCCAAAGGAAGTGGACCTGGTTTAACCCCAGTGAAAATAGACAGAATGATGTGGATGGAAACAAAAAGATTTGAAGTTAATTCACAAACAATGAAACAGAACAAAGTTGCTTATTAAAATGAAATTGAAGAAAAGCTGTGATCAAAGGGAGGCTATAGTAACAAAACTATTGGACAAATAAATGACACTTTCACCACCATAATATAAAAAACCAGTCAAAAATTAATAAAGTGAAATAAATCAAAAGGAGACTGCTTCACAGCTAATATTAAAAAGATGCTAAAAAAGAGATAATTTAATACAATAAAAGAAAGAAACATCAGCGAAATATAAGGAACTAAATAAGTTACTTATCAAGACCCCGAAGGAAAATATAAAAGCAAGGAAAGAAAAAAAATGAAGTTATAGAAAACACGAAAGTACTTAAACCGGCACTGGGAAAAGCACAAGTGATAGCTATAAAAACGAACATGGAGTGGAAGGAAGTTCGAAAGCAAACGAAGATCAATAGAAGCATGGAAGAACTCCATAAAAACTATATGAATCAAAGAACAATCCCCCAAAACAACTAGAGAGAAACTGCAGAAGAAGATATTAAATGTCAAATCAGAAGAAAGTCTGTGTCAAAACTGACGCAAAATCTAACCTGTTAACTTCGAATTTGACATAGACTTACAGTCTTGCCAATTTCAAGTAAAATTTTAGATTGCATTATGGGAAATTCAAAGCATACTAGATGTAATTCATTTTAAGACACCCGGTATGATACTATGTAATTATAAATTTACTTGCCTGAAACTGTTGGTTTGTTGTGTTCTAATACATTATTAAACAACCTTCTGAAACGAACTTAAGTATATATTCTATAGTATTCTAGGTTTTGATTTTACTACTCGAGGTATATTTACCAATTCCGATCAATTATATGGATTATCAGTTTTACGCATATCCAAATACCCAATTGATCCAGATACTCGATGATTTACTGTATACCCAAGCAATTGTTTAATATATCTGTTTAAAGACACTCGATCATATCAAGCTAATAAGGAAATAAATATATAAAGATCATTGGAATACAAAAGATTCATAATAGCAAAAAGCAAAATATGTTTTTGCATTTACTATTGCAAACGTATTTTTTACATTATCATAAACCGATTGAAGCATAAGATGGCACTAAAATAGGTTGATATACATATCACTGTGAAAATGTACTACACTTTTGCCATCTATAATTAATCACATTAACCTCACTATAGTACAATATAAACACTAAGCACAAAATCTTTCAAAAAATTGTAGATACAGTCAATGGTGATATTAAATTAAGTATATAAATTTCCGGCTATGAGCTTTTTTTAAATAACTGTTAGGTACATAAATAGAACAATAACGTATACTACTTAGAACTGTATATTTTTATAATCAGTCTACCAATAAGAATTGAATCTTCTTAATTCTACCAAATTTTGTAATCCCGAGAATCAGTAACATCCATACTCGTGCGTAAACACAATCAAAATATTTGTGTGGCGATTGCATAATAATATAATAAAGTCAATTTAGCCACATCTATCAACATAAAAATGTCTATATTTACTTCTTTGCGTATAGCGCAGATTTCTTTCTTGAATATGTTATTATGCGCAATTTGTTTCATAAGATTGTGGATATGTGAAGAAATTCGTTGGGAAGTCATAATCTATCCAGGAAATATGTGCTCGTCGAAATTATGAAATATGTTCACCAAAGCGTTTTGACGCTGAGGTCGGACTAGAAACTCCAACAGTTTCATTCGCCATTGACGAAACTGTCGCACTCAGTAGATTCGGCAGTTGCTAATTGATATACTTTTCGCAGTCACGTGACTCGTTCTGTGCCATCTCAACGATTCTGCCCAAATTTCTTTGTGAACAGAGGTACTTTCCTGGCCAGGTTTCTCTGACAAATTTGCAGTTTTTTCTAAATTACTATGGAAGAATTTTCGGTCTAGTGAGCCCAGATCCTCATCACATCTTAGTCGAGAAAGCGTGGATCGTAACAATATCATAGTCATACTAATTTATGTGTTTATGTAATTACACACCGCCTGTTTGTTTGAGAATCCGCGATCACGGCATTGTTAAGCATCGGTATCGATGCAAACTCCTGTAATAATTGTGTCGCTATCTGAACTATGAATAACTCGAATGATTTTGCAACTACGTAAAAAAATACGTCAATGCTTAATGTGCGCTATGTTTTACATTGTGCCTTGACAAAACATGCAGAAGATTCGCAAAACTGAGATAAGGCGCGAAGAAACCTTCTGTTTAGAAACGATACGGACATATTTACAAACTATGTGCTATCTGTCTACCTACATAATTACATACAAACCGCCGTAATAAAACAGCAACAGGTTCATAAAGACAATATTGCCACCGTTGCGTGACCAAACGCAGACTCTAATGAAATCTCCCCAGATGCTACATCTTTACCCACCGGAACGGAAATCACCTTATTATTCCGCAGGTATTTTAAAAAATAATAAAGAAACTTCGTAAGCGCTTGTGTGCACAAAACGTGTAGCACAAAATGCGAGAATAATTTATTTTATTGCTCCCAGCCAGGGAATTAAGCAAAAATTTACTGCCACAATTTTAAAATTCTGTGTTACCCTGCTCCACTTGCCAGCTTGTTTAAAGCACTTAACCGACGAGTGTTCTCTTGTGAGAAAATTCGAGAAATCTAGAAAGATACGAGATGCAATTTAAGAGGCAATTACTGAAAGAACGATGTCGAACTCAGGAGCCCCCTTATGCATTTCGTTCGGTCTAATAATGTGGTTCAACATATTAATTTGCACAAATGGAATTTTAACTAGAAGAGAGGTTTGGTTAATTCCGACATTTTCCAGAAGCGTTTACCTGAAGATTCGAACATCTCCATTGTCTGGAATTCCTGGAACTTCTACAAAACAAAAGTCTCTAAAGTTGAAGATGTTTATAAACATTAACATGCTGGTAAAAATGCGTCACTTAAACTGTATGAATCAGGTGTAGGTAATCAAACAACCTGTTGAAACCAGAGATAAACAAATATTGTTTATGGAGCATTCAAAGAATAAAATATGGTTTCTTTCTTATATGAAATGCTTATTTCTTAACAGTATTTCTACAGTAACTAAAATCAACCACATTCTTAGAGTTGATTAGACACGTATAATCAAAATATTAATTTCTTCTTCTAAGGTTGAAGGAACATATCGTGACATATTGTCCCAACATGGAGTTAATTGCATTGTAGTCGTTACTCCTTAAACCAAATTTTAAAAAAAAACATATCGTAAGTAGTGGAACCTCTGGGTCACTTCCAGATAACGGAAAAACGATGGCACACATTTTAGCTGATATAAAGATTTTTGAATGCTTATATTTGGAAGTAAGTTTCAATAGTATAAACATGCAGAACATATTTCACAAAACAGAACCCAAAAATAAAATAGGTAAACAGAAATCTAATAGACTAACAGTACTAGTATTTTGCTAAACCCATTACTATAATAAGTAATAAGCAATACTTTCTAAAAGAGTTATAGAACTTTCTTTTCGGTCAATCTTTAAAGAGTATTTTACTTCCGTCCAAAAGCGCTCAAAATATATTGATTCCGAGGGACTACTTTTGTTATTATTGTTTCTATGGGTTTAACTATTAGGAAAATCTTATTGCCATAAAAATCGAAAATTAAAAGACAGCCTATTGGAAGAAGTAATTGTTCATGTCAAAAATTACTGCATGAATGCAAAACCAATTAAAAACATATTTCAAGAACGATTTATAGCAGAGATTTGTTTGTACTGACTCCAGATCAGGAGGTTGCGTGTTCAGATCACGTCGGGGTCACCATTATGCAGTGTTAGTGGTTTGATTAGCTTAACTAACTGCATTAATATTTGTTTTGATATTTGAAACTAAAACCTTGTGTTTTATTTCCATTAATATAATATTCAAATATTAATGCAGTTAGTTAAGCTAATCAAACCACTAACACTGCAGTACCACACATGTTTTAGTATATCAGAAAATAGTGAAAATTAAATTACAAACACAAGGACTGTTACCGTCGCTTCGTTGCAACGGTAGATATTTACCTTTAATTGAAATTTAAAATTGTTGAATACATTGTTTCCTTACTTCAACTGTAACCTTTGTTGTTTTCTTATGACCATGTTTATGCCTTCTCATATATTACTCCGAACAAAAATATAAATATGACTATTGTGCCTCTCATACAAGCGCTAAATACAATTCATATATGTTATGTACATTTCCCTTTTAAATTCTTTAACCATGATTCTAGTCGTGTATGTATCTTACCCTACCTTCCTTTTTAAGCAATTCTTTTATATAAGGGGCATGATTCAAATATATACGCGTTTTTCTGTAGAAATGTTCTCTACATAAAGAAACAAATAAATCCCTCCTCTTCGACGAATTTATAAATATAGCAGTCATTCATAATTTCATCAATTTTCTCTTCAGCTATAATATTTATTAATTCCAAAATTAACTATATTAAGTTTTAAAACGTACCCCAAAGAAACGTGCACTGCTGCTAACGTCAATCACGTTAATGACTTTTCAAATAATTTCACCTGGTATCTGAGTACAAGCCAGTAAACATACTCAAAGAAGAATGTCCACAAATGTTCCTAAAATTAGATGAAAATCTAAGAATAAAATCAATAATTAAGTTCCATACTGTGGAAGTTTAATTCTTCTAGAAGGAAGTTTTGTAATAATATCATTATGTGACATTTTAAAAGTGTAACGGTAGCGGTTAATTGCTTTTTAAATCGAATCTATAGCTTAGTAACAAAATAAATTATACAAACTGATTGCTTGATGTATTACTCATTTGTAGCCTCCTTAGAATTAAAATGCCTTTCTAAATTATCGCTGATTTGAATAAGAACAGAATGTTTTAACTTCAGTACCGTTAATTATAAATGATCTTTAATTAGTAAAAATAATCATACCAGCAAGTCATGGCTTTATGTATCAAAAGCAAAAAGTGCGTATTTATGGCATGCGGCGAAGCCGTATTACATTCAATATTTTTTCTATGATCCTAATAGAAATGTAGAAATTTAGTTGGGTAACACTTTTTCTGTCGCTCTGTATTAGATATTTTAGGTTGTGTTGACATAAGTACTGTTTATGACATAGAAAGGGCTACTTTATGGCCCCAAAACTGTCTGTCAATATCCAACAAGTCACTTTAATGTCCATTTTTTTGTGTCACAGAAAGGGCGTTCAATTTATAAACTCGATTTTTTTTCTGATCTTATAGGCAGTCCAACATAACGCTTTGTATGTAATCTTACTTTATTGGCTATATCGACCTCGTTAACACTATTTACTAGTTATATAAATAGCTATTACTTCACGTTACCATTGGTGACGTGCAAATACAATGTAATTCGCACACCAAAAGTAAAAATTGTATAAATAGGTAGTAACTTTTGACAGAAGAAACTGCAAAAAAGTTATTACTTTTGACATGATCGTAGAAAAAACAGTTTAGCAAAATTACTATAATCTCTAACAATAGAATTTCGTTAACTTTGTTTTTGTAGAAGGGCAAAAATAAACACATTTTTGAGCATAGAGATACGTGGACCACTAGAAAATAAATCTACCTAGCTATGGAACAAACGACTTGCGAATTTTTGACAATTATATCTTTTAATATGGCCCCCCTCACATCAACTGCTGTCATCAAAGTCAAATTTGCCCCATCGAATGAGTTTCTTTAGTAAAGAGGTAAGTCGGATGAAGCCAGATCCAGGCTATAGGCAGAATGATCTCTTCAAAGCTGAATTCTTGTATAGTTTGTTTGATTTTGGCAGCCTTATGCACAGTTGCATTGTCATGCAACATATACACTTCTCGGTTAGACACATTTGATCGTTTCTCATTAATAATTGCTTTGGGAAGATTTTTAAGATGTTGCCAAAGGTGAACACAGTTATCATTGTCCCTTTCTGCATGTATTCGATGAGGAATATTCAAAAAACGGTTGCTACAAGTTTCCCAGAAGATGGCTTTGTACGTGTATTTTTGCAAGTGAGAACCGCCACAAGTTGTACCAAAGAGTACCAATCTTTTTTCAAACCTTCCAAATTACTGCAAAATTTGCAACATATGCAGCTTTTGTTCATATGTTAACAACAGTCGCGAAACCCATCTCGGTTACTCATTATTCATGTTCAAACTGCTTATCACTCTAGATGCGAATATTCCTAATGTCATGCTAATGCTGGATAGATTGATTATTCGCGAGGAGCATGGTTTGAACTTCTGGAATAATTTCATCATTTGTTGCTGTTTTTGGTTTCCCACTGTTTGAATCACCTTCGATGGAGTAACATGCCCACTGAAACTATTTGGCCTAAAATTTTAGTATTTAGTAGGTCATCATTTGTATACATGGCAACCGTTCTTTCATGAATTATTTTTGGCTGATTTTTCTCTTTTGTGAGAAATTTTATGACTCTGGGATACTCTAATTTCAAGCGGCCCTCGTAGAAATGTGGGCTTTGATTAGGCCTGTTCGTTAAATATATATTTTATCAAGATACTTTCTCCTTATATTGCAACGCCATCGTTATTGTAATTGGAAATGGCGGAGACCCATGCATGACAATCATCGAGGACCATAGTTTCAACTTTTGCAATTATTTCATCATTTGTTGCTGGTTTTGGTCTTCCACTTTTGAAGGCATTTTTGATGGAGCCATCTTCGATAGAGCCACCTTCGATGGAGTCACCTGCCCACCGAAACTGTTTCGCCCAAAACTTGAATATTTACTGGGATAGTGCATCATTCGCATACATGGCAACCATTCTTTCACCAATTGGTTTTGGCCGATTTATTTTTTTTAGAAACTTTGTGACGCTGGAATAGTCCAATTTCAAGTGGCCCTCGTAGACATCTAGATTCTGATTAAGCCTCTTCGTTAAATGTATATTTTATCAAGACACTTTCTTCTTTGTTACAACGCCATCCTTGTTGTAATTGGAAATATTAAATACATATTCTGTTTTCCAAGGTTTCTTGGGAGATTTTATGCTGTTTTATTGTAAGGATGCTATAAGTAATATTTATCCGTCCTACTGAATATTTGGCAATTTACTATTACTCGATACATTTCTTACTATTTACAAAAGTGGGAAGAGAGAGGCCCTTCAAATCTCACACAGTCGACGCCAATGACCGAGATATCTATCTAATTATGCAGGATTATTCTGAAATTCGCTTGACGCATCCCATCCATGAAAACCTAATGAGTGTTTGTTACAGGGAAAATCCCGTGTGGGTGTTGCTGCTGCCGATTGCCCACCGCAACAACGTCTGCTGGGAAGATCAATGGCGAATACACGATAAAGCGTTGTCACGGCATTTTCTAAGCTCTTACGAAACCACGCCAGTTCCTGATGAGTTATTGTTAGCACTCCGCTGCACACAACTGCCATGTGTAATGGGATTGATAAGCTCTAGATCATTTTAAGTCTAGAAAGTATTAATTGATAACATGATCCTGAGGCTGAAGCATGATCGGGGCACGAGCGTTTTCCTCAATGCGATATGCGGCTGTTTCACCTCAAGCCTTGTAAAAATTTAATTATCACGCGCGTTTTATCGAGGTAATTCATAGTACATTAGTAAGAGGAATAAGGTTGCATACAAGCAGTTAAAACGTCAAGGCAGTTTTACAGCTTCATTGGACGTGTGCGAGTTACGTATTTATGTGTTGCAAACGCATCGTGATAATGTACTTTACTCCTGTTCGCTAGTAGTGCTTGTTTCATTTTTACTGCATTTCTTAATACTTCTATAAAACATTTTCAGTGCTGGAATGCCTGCAGCTACTTGTCTATTTTCATTTGCAGTTTGGACATAGCTGGGTAAAACACAATAACTTTTCAAAATGTAATCAAACGTTCTTATAAATCGATTATTTTCCAGTCTGATAAATAAAAACATGTTTACAAACATTCATACATACAGAAATATAACAAAATGTCTTTTTTTAATATTATACATGAGTATAGGGTTCTTGGTGCTTTCTAGTGACTACATATGATATTTTCCAAACATATGGCGCTAGACTACTAGAAATAGGGGAATAAGCTGTACATATACGGAATCACAGTTGCTATCGTCCCACAGTATTGAATGTCGGTATGGCAATCAGAAATCTATTTTCTTCTGATGCTAGGTAGCTCAAACATAATGCCCAAATCGTAATGAAATGTAATCCTGCGTTTGCACCAATACATTTCCGGTGTATATCCATGATTTTTAATAAAAATGAACAATGTGTAGCAAATGTATTTTATAGATATTAACGATACAAGTTTGACTATGAGCATGTTAACGAAACAAGTTTGATTGCCAAAACAAGAGGGTGAGCTGAGTTTTACGACAATCAAACGAGTCTCGTTAAGTGCCATAAGCAAACGTATATTGTTCAATATTTTATCTTCATGAATAAATTTTGTTTGGATCTATCATATTATATAAAAAAAGTGCGGTAATGAAGCTCTTAATGACCCTAAAATTAATTTGGTTAATAGTCTATAACAACACTGATGAAGATAACACACTTTTAACACATACAAATTTTGTAATTTAGAACATATAAAGCGGATTCTAGTAAGAAGCTCGGTCTAGTCCAACTGTTAAAAATTTGTCATTCAGTAAATTTAAATATTCATTGTAAAAAATCCAAAGCACAAACTATCTTAAATGTATTGTTTAGAGATATGTAACAGCATTACCTTGATCATTCTTGAGTTACAGCCAAAATGTATATTATTATTCGATCGATGAAGTTGAACATCTTGAACATATTTAATAACTGTATTTTAAAAGCTTTCAGTACATATATTGAACAGACTTTTTGCAGTAGCATTTTTTAACGAATTTTTGTGGTCGTGAAACAAAAGAGGGACTTGATTTTTAGAAGTAAATTGTATTATATTTGAAGCTACAAATATTAAATCTAATATGCATAAGACGTCGGAAATTTTACTGTGACCCCTGAACGACGTACAATTTAAAACAAATTATTTTAATTAATTTTGTACCAATAAATGGCGATTCCCATAAAAACATTCAGAAACTGTACAAATACAAGTTAGTAAAGTAAAAACCAACAATAAAGTATAATCATCCGTTAGAAATTTGTACTAATAGCAAATAATAAATTGTTGCTCTAACAACCGTCAGTAATAGTTATTTACGTGGCAAGGTTAGTAAATTAGTCATTATGGGCGAGCCGGATAATTTGCAGGGTGAGCGACGTAGGAGCCTAGCTACAGCGTTTTATTTCCTCTTGCTAAAAATTCATATTAGTGATTAATAAAGGATGTGTCTATTAGAAAATAATGTACTTGTAAAGTCGCAATGGCAACATGCTACAGTCACCCTGCCTGTAAGGTCTCATTTACCGAATCGGTTTAAACAACAGTACCACTTTACAGGCACCGTGACTGTAAAAACTCATTTACCGAGTCAGTTTAGACTACAGTAAACGACTTTTAAACAAGTCAAGAGGGAATAAAAGATTATTAAATTTTTAAAATGCACCTTTAATAGTTATTTATATCACAAATTAAAATAAAATTTTATTCCGAGGGAGAAAAGTTACGTTAGAAATATCTTCATAGTTTAATGAATGATGCTTGATCTGTATTTCGCCACACTAAAAACAAAAAATATTGATAAAACGTTATCAATTAATAATGCGAAATTAAGAACCAAACAATACCTTCTTTATTCGTTAAATGTCTAACGGTTGGTTTTGCCATTCCTTCTGTAATTCAATTGAACTTTAACCTAATCAATTCTTTAGATAAAATCTTGGTGACATTCACCTTGATAACGAGCATAGCAAATTGGTTGAGTCTTTACCCTTACTAATATTTTATTATTTCATGTTGTGGGAAAAAACATACTTCCAACGATTATATATTTTTTTTTAAATATCATAGAGCCAAAGAAGGTTTCCTTTCCTAGTATCAATAATTAATACTACAAATTCAAATACATTACAGTACTATAAAGAAATACAAAACTTCTGCATAGACGTATTAGGTGCATGAACAATCTAATTTGTTTTGACATCAGTTTTTAAATTATAGTTGATGGGCGCGTTGGGATATTAATTTCGAGATTCGAACTCTAGATAACGTCACACCGGCTAAGTTAAAATCGCTACACAAACGAACTCATAATGCAAACAGTGTTTTTAATAACCAGATGTATTCTTGCGACTGTTCGCCTTTATTACTATTTCACTGAAAATTGTTGAGTTTCTTTTCTACTTGCCGTTAATATCGTTGCTAATTGATCTCATAATAATTCCTGTGTTAACTGCATTTTTCATTGCTGTCGTAGAGACTAGTTTTACATCATAATTGGCAATTGATGAGAAAATGAATAGTTCCAGGAACGTACAACTTCTGCACCGAAGGGTAAAACAGGTGATTAGGTGATGTGCCAATTAGTGAGAATTCCCTAGATTGTCTCTGATAAACTTGAATGTAAAACACTTTCATATCTCAAATAACATATACAATAAAAATTTCTAGTTTTGCTTAAAAGGAAAGTTTTGCAGTTGCAGAAAGTAATGATAAAATATAAGGTTACTCAACTAAAGCTTTTCAGTAATAGGAAACGTGTGCTAACATAACAACATAGTAATCAGTAACAGTATTGTTGAAGCAAATATTTCTAAACGATCTATTAGTAAAACAGAACTAGTAAAGCCGACAACTATACCATTTCCGTTTTGATTGAAGTGCGTTATTTGATTATTATCAGGAAATGAACATTCTGTATAAAAGGCTGTAATTAACATGAATACTAAATACCTCAAGCTTCTAAAATTTACATTTACCTACCATTCTATCATTTTCCTCCTACAAATGTTTAAATCAACACAATTTAAATGTAATATAGGCCAAGGTAAAAGCAAATGTAAATCCTTTCTGTAGTCAAAAGTTTTTATGAAAAATAAAAACTGAAAAAGATAAAATAACATTCTTAAATATTAACTTCTCAATTCCTCCAAAATCGATCAATTGAAAATTCCTTGCTAATAGCATTACTAAGTAACTTTTAAACGTCCGGACAACTTAAGTAATTACAAGTGATAATTTAGATGGATGTTTAAAATGCCTTCTATTGGCACTAGTTAACTCTTTGGAATTAATGAATAAAGCACTGCAATATTAAGACATTTGAAATACACTCAACAACGATAATAGTAAAATTCCCTACAAACAGCGTAGGTTTCACGATTTTTACAATCAATCTCAATAGTTACCAGTTCATATGGCTTTGTTTATATCGTCACTTTGATTTCAAAGTCTAAATATACTCACCGAAAAATTCTACATGGCCGGACTCGAAAACATCTTTAAGTGGCGTAGTAAAATGCTCTTAAAATCATCAACTTCTGCAATCTATTTTTTCATAATCTACTATTGCTATCAGTCTTTGTAGTCTGAATAAAATGCTTTATTTATAGATAAATTCAAGGTCATCGTCCTAAATAAAAGGTTGGCGTAAGTTGGTTAATAAACAAACACGCTTTAGTGATTGTTTATTTTGGATTCCATATTGTAATGATAAACTTGAGTGTTACCGCCTAAAATTCAAAAGTGTTCGTCTTTGATGTCGAGATATTTTATCCATATATTAAAAGGTTTACTACTATGAGCGTTGTGAAAGCTAAGTGTTAATATACACATATTTTTCTGCTATAATAGACTCGGCTCTTTTAAGGATTCATCAGATTTCGTAAGATATTTCCATCATACACACATATACATATTAGTTGTTAAAAACACCGTAGGTTGCTAAATTTCTTGAGGAATTAAATATACGGGTTATATTTAAATATAATACACAAATGCAACACTCTGTAATGAGTTAATAACTGTATTGTTTTTACTGTATTGATGAGAATTCAATCTATTATACCGGTACTTTGACAGTAATCCAGGTTTTTAAACCTATAAGAGTTCAAATCGTTCGCATTTGGGCTCGATACGGAATTATAAGAATTTATTGGAGTAAGCATAAATGTATTACTAGTTTTGAGGAAATTAAAAGAGTGGTTTATAATATACCTAAACATATTTTTTTAATTGTTCTAACAGTGCTCTAACAATAGCTACTCATTTGTTAATATTGTGTTAAAATATAAAATTCTAAACACTATGTCTAAACAACCAAACCTGAATGACTTCTAAATTTTCCACATATTGGATTGTCTCAAAACAGTAAATATATCTAAACTTCAAAGTTATTAAAACCTGCCGAAGATGTAAATCACAAAGTAGTAAACTATGAACGTTCCTCTATTATTTAGTTAAAAAATGTGAAGCTTGTAAACAAATTTTTATAGAATGGTCTGTTTACTTGATTTGTTATTTTTTTTTAAACTAGGAACTACTTTAATAGAAAAGAATAAAAATCAAGTAAAAATTAAAAGTGTGATCATAAATATATTTGTGGAGCTATGGAAAACAAAATCAGTGTCTAATTAGTTCATATACTTAACGGATCTGCCAATTTTATACTTATCAGATCAAAGTGTATTTATTAAAATAGCGTTCTAGCTGGAATACATTTCTTATTAAATCGTCAAATGGTGAATGGAAGTTCAGCATTCAAGCAGTGGCGGTGATATGCATAAGCGGGAATAAGCGTTGCTTAGGGGCCCGGGCCCTTAGAGGGCCCTTTGGGGGGCCCGGTAAGTTCTGTATTCGCTGATTACATATCTCGATATCTTCTACTTTATTTGGGTATAGATTGATAGCACTGCAACCTCAGTCCCCACACTCAGTCATCAGCGATCAGACTCGATTTGAGAGCTTTGAATTTTTAGAAAAAAAAAAGTTTTAAGAATGCAAGAAGCTGAACAGGTCTGATGTGATTTGCTGCAGAAAAAGTATCCTGATGTCCTCAATAATAATCTCGCCATTCAGTTTGTAAACGCTACCTCCTTACTAAAAGAGGATTTAAATGATAGCATGACTTTCAGATTTAACAAGTTTGTTCCTACAGAAATATAATGATCTCGAAAGCAATTTTGGCGAGATTATTACTGCATTTGTTTTATCTTTTATTCTTGACTCTACCTGTAACATTAGCCACAATAAAAAGATCATTTAGCAAGTTGAAAATAAAAAAACATTATTTAAGAAATTCTACGAGCTAAGATAGGCTACATGACCTTTCGGTTTTGTCAATTGAGCAAAAGGCATCGTCTACGATGGACATAAAAATCTTGTGGAACAATTTGCTGTCAATAAGGCCAGAACGATACATTTTTTATTTCTGATCAATTTATTTTTACGGCGTTTTACATATATTAATGATACTAATAAATACTAAGTATTTATTACCTATTTTGACGTGGGTTTTTAGGATTTTACCTGAATAATATTTTATTTCACTAGTGTTACCTAGGTAGATATTTATCCATCAGTTTTCTTTGTATTTGTGCTTATTCCAACTTCACGATTTTATTTAGTTGTATATATTTAATTGATATTTTGTTAGATATGTTAGTTATAAAATGTGCTAAATGTTAGACAGTTACTACTCTATTCGTTATAATAGGATGTTATTTTATTTTTTGTTAAACGCTTACTCTCTATACTATAATTATAAATATACTATTCATTAAGTATATAAATCTTTTTACAAGTGCGGCCATTTTTATATTTGCTTAGGGGCCCAAAGTGCTCTTGCACCGCCACTGCATTCAAGCTTATATTAACGAATTTAGAGAGTGCGCAATGCACATATTTATTAATTTGGTATCACCTACTTCATTATTGCTCGGTGAAAAACGAATTGTAGTCATGGCTGTCTTATTGATTATTCAGAAACAATTGCTAAATTGGCATTTTTGGAAAAATGAGTTCAATGTGCTTGCATTGATTAATCCGTTAAGTATAAGACTAAAAGAATAAATGCCGTTAGTTGTACAAGACTGCAGGCAAAGTTATGTTGAGCTTTAATCAAATACAAATATTAGAATTCCACATCTAAAAACAGTTTATCATAATTTGTCTACGTCAAATGGGTGACGCCGACACATCTCCAAAAAATTACCTGTTTACACTTTCACTTTACGGAATATTCACCAATAATTGATATCGATTTTTCAATTAAATAACATGTTTACGTGCCATGCATTAGCAATTCAGATATTGCAGATAACTACCAACTGGAGGAAGTCGTTCGAGGCAAGGCGAACGCAACACGGAAAGATTTTGCAAAATTTAATCTCTTGTATCAGCCACTAAGTCGAGATATGCTCTACCTTTGTTTACAACTTCTCGTCTGACACGACGTATCTGTAACTCCAATTCCAATGATTATTGATAAAGGAGAAATAATTACTTCTGAGAAGAATTGCGCTTCGTATTACCAACACCTAATCAGACACTTGTCCCTTGAAAAATACGTGCAATCGCAACGATGAGAGGCGACTAGATCACTCATTGCACAAACATGCTGAGGTTGTAAGGTTCATCCGAACTTTTTTCTACTGAATGTTTGAAATACTGGGCATTTGTTACAAAAATACTTTAATCTTAACGGTTCTTAAGGTATTATGTAATACAGTGAAACGGTAGTATGGAAAATAACATTTCAATAATTTCGCAACTTAGGTATACTTCTGAAACTGTAAAAACTGAAAATTTTAAATATTCTCTATTTGTGTACCAAAGTAAATGTTCAACATTTACTACATACTTTTTGATCTCTCTCCATTCATATAAATTGTTTCTATTAACAACAAACTATATAGTGTACCTCAGAAATTACTAATTTTGCATAAAAAATTGTAGAGAGAAGCCAAACGGACGAATGTTATCCGAATAATTTGTGTATTTCATATCCCCTTCTACCATAATAATTATAGATATAATAAGATTGCCAATTCCAAAAATTTCTTCACTATAAAATTCTGCAATTCTTTATCTCTGAAACATACACTGTAATTAAATTTTAAGAATTTAAAAATTTGCGATCAATGTACCAAAGTTTACGAAAAACGTTATAGTCTTCTATAGTGTTTAATTAAAAACTGAAAAGAAGTCATAAAAATGTGTACTAATAACAGCGATAACGACAAAGTAGTCTGTCAATGTTGAAAACTATAAAATATAATCGAGGAAGTAATTCTGCTGCAGTCAAACTATCAGTTACAAGCAAATTCCATAATTAACAATTTTACCAAATTATTTCAAAATGTTCACCCAAATGAAATGCCATACTTGATTGTACTTGTTTTCTTTACAACAGTTTAGACGAAACTGATTTAGGATGCAACCATAGTGGTTCACTCAATATGCTGCTTGATTTTATTTGATAACGAAATATTGCCTGGGTAACTTTAGGGTGTTTCAATTTTCAGATTGCGGGGTAATAGTTAGAATTTCTAAATTCTGGTAGTATGCATGATTCAGTTAAAATACCGTATCGGTAATAAATTTTATAATTATTGTACCAAAGCAAGCTTGAAATCTGCAAATGGTTATACATACCTGTATTTCACACGACATCAATTACAAATTTTGTATTTTCGAAGCAAAAATATATAACTAATCTATGAAAAAACGTAGAACCTGAGACGTCGGGGTAACTTGAGACAAAAATTCGGAGTATGGTCATAAGCAGAAAGCGGATTGTATGCATTTTGCATGTTTTGTTTGTTAATATGTAGCACATTAAATTTTTGTATTTTTCCACTTCCAGAGGATTTAAGTTGTAAATTTTATAATCCATTTTTTCATATTTGGACTACTCGGTACATATCTGCATTAAGTGCATATTTTGATGAATATACTGATGAATATATCACATTATTTTTCTGCATATTGCGAAATACTTATTGGGTTTTCTTTTTTGTAAGTTGAGAAATTCATTATAACTTATACAATTTGATATCAATGCAGTACATGACTTAGAAAAATGCACACTTTTGAAGACAGATTGTTCAAATAACAGTTGGTTTATATAAAGTCTAGTTTTGCTTCAGTTGCTTAAACGCTTAAGAAATTACAAGAAAAAATTATCTCGCAACAGTTCAGTAAAGTTACTTAGTGAAAAATTGCCTGCCAGACGAACAAGAAAAAAAATAATAAAAACATTCTAAATGTATTACAAAAAAGTTCAGGATAGAACAAAGTTGTGCAAATAAACCATTTTTAAATAAAAATTTAATAAAGATTTTTACGATTGGAGCCTGAACTGATTTCAAGTTGATATCAAAAGAAGTTTTTTGACCTATAAGAAGTATGTTCTCAGGGGCGGCCCTGAGAATTTTTCTAGTTGGTGCGAGAATTCTAAATGGCGCCCCCACAATGACTGTTAGTATTAGTAAGACTAATACTTTGGTTAGAAAAAAATACATCTTCATTCGGTAGGTTATTTAAGAAAATTAGTTAGTTTGAAAAGGCAGCCATACGACGTAGGAAATCAGTCGTGTAAATTATATAACCACAAATGTCGGGACACGAGAAAACTCACCATAAGTTTTATTTTTATACTTTTGAATATAGGCTGCGACCGCGAAATGAGGTGCTTGAAATATGTCAAAATTTGGTTATGGTTTTGGTGGCGCTCGCTAATGGCCCCCGATTCCTAGGGCCGTCTCTGTATGTTCTCAGAGACAGACGGCACTGTTTGCATGGTTCGTATATCAACAATCTGTAAATTTTTCAATTTTGGAGTACATATTCTGTATTTATAGTGCATAGTGAATGTTGATGGTGCATATTAATGCATATTGTGGGTATTTTTAGAATATACTATAGCAGTACATATATAACCGGCTTTTCAGTGTTTATATGCACTGTGGTCATTAGTAAAAGTATTTATTATGTGGCCAGTTGTTTTCTTTAGAAGAAGAATTTAAGAAAATATATAAAATGTGTAAACTGCCATATCGGTTTCTACAATTAGAAGTACAATTGTTTTGTTTCCCAGCATCTATAACTTAGTTTGGGAAAATATGCATATTGCAATGTAATCTGTGACACCATTTTTCCTATTTACAAAATACCACGCACAAACAAAGCATTGAAGCAAACTTTAAAACTGCAGCAAATTGATATACACTCACCGGCACGAAAAACGGAGCACTTGCATTTTTTTATTAGATTTAAAATTGTATCCCTTTGTGATGTTTTATTATTACATTTATTATTATACATTTATTATACATGTTATAATGTTAAATGTATAATAAATGTAATAATAAAACATCACAAAGGGATACAATTTTAAATCTAATCAAAAAATGCAAGTTCTCCGTTTTTCGTGCCCGTGAGTGTATAATTTTAGAGCAAAAATTTGAGAACGGTGGACAAGGACTTCGCAAAAATCTATTTATTACAATATATTTCTACTTAATATACATAAAATAAGAAAGTACAGAAATAGATTACTTACTTGAAAAAGACTAAAGAAATAGTAAATGTTATTATGTTTTACCTTTATTTTTCAAATAAAAGTTGCAGTGGCTCATAAAGACTAGATGGTGATACTTAATTTGTGCAAATCAAAATAAAAATAGGGAAAAAAGACTGATTTCTGGGTTTATCATTTTTTATCGTTTTAGATACAGGGTGATTTACTATAAAAGGCGAACTTTATATAGAAAATATTAAACAACTATTCCGATCGGGCTTTGTTTTTGAGATATCGAGATATATAATTTTAAGTTTCATAAAGAACCAATAGTAAGCCATATGCAAACTATTTAGTCACTGTAGATGTTGAATAAACTGATAACTTTCTGAGAGTTAAGATCAACCTTTATGTATGTGACAGTTGTCAAAGACTATACTACGTTCAGCGAACAGATGCAGAATTTAAATTACTGGGCGGGGCTTGTTCAAATTTAGCGCTCTTATGTGGAAGGGGCTTTTACTAAATCTGTTCGTTAAACGTAGCGTAATACAGTTTTTTGCTTCCAAGTAATTCTATTAATTGTGTGGAAAAAAAATAAATAGTTTCCAAACACTTGCTTTCTAAATGTCTACAACAGACTGATTGGAAAAAAATTATTCCAGATATCGTCTTTTGTTCATTTATACCTAAAGACGAACTTTTAGTTTCTTGTGCTCCTGGTGTAAATCACTCTTATGCGACACCAGCACCTCCACCACCTTGTAGTTCTCTTGAAACACTCAAACTTTTGTGTGGCCGATTTTTTAATATTTATTTAAGTATAGGTATACTAGAAAGAATATAAATCCTTAAATTCTGAGCCATTCATCAGCTCTTAAGTTTAAGACATTGGCCAATAGGACCTTCTACCATACTGACAATATAGACACTGGCGATTTCCGATTTGGTAAGAGCTAACTTAGTTTTGTTTCACATATCAAATGAACTAATTTAGAAATGTCAGCTGATTTTTCAAGGTTAGGTCGTGCGTTTTAAGCATAAAAAGCTACAAAAAGTGTATTTCGGACAAACAATGCTCATTAGCATTGATAATCAGGTAATAAAATAATATTACGATCCCTCTTCTATATATTTTAAATCATTATATTCTCTTCCTAAATATAATTCGTAGTATGTCTAATAATCTATATTTTTTTAAGAATATCATTTCGTTATAAACTCAATATTCATCAAAAAATCATAGATAATAGACATATTACTTATCATATTACCCCTGAAAATATAATTCCTTGGCTTTTGAACCAATCTCCATCCCTTCAATTTCAAACATTGGTTAATATGATCTTTTACCATACTGACAATATAGCGACTCGCTATCATCGATTTGATACGGGCTAACCTGATTTTGTTTCACTTGTCAAATAAAACAATCTACAAATGTCAGTTGACTTTTTAAGGTTATGTCTTGTATTTGAAGTATGAAAAGCAATAAAAAGTGCGTTAGGGACAAACATGGATCATTGATAGTGATACTGAACTAATAAAATAGTATTATGCTCTTTCTGGTGTGTATTTTTTTAAATCATTATATTCTCTTCCGAAATATAATTCGTAGTAAGCCCAATAATCTATAATTTCTTAATAAACACCATTTTGTTATAATGTGCAGGAAAATTCAACTCGTCCTACGGACTTGTTGCATTTTCAGCTTTGAGTTTATAACTCATAATATTCATCAAAAAATCATCGATAATAAGCGTATTACTTATTATGTTACTACTGATAATATGATTAAATAGTTGATCGTAAGTTTTCGAGGGGTTGTTGTTTAATAACAGTCGGATTGCTTTCTTAATACCGTAAATGGATATTTCAATCAAAAATTTTATCTTTTTGTGTCTCGACTTGAAGTTTTCTATCATTTTTATAAATGCTTTAAGTCATCATATTTTAGAAGTAACTGCTCAAATGAAAAAATCAGAACACCTATGTATGTTTTAAAAACATGCATTTTTCACAATTACTGCAAATATTTAATGGACCATATAGTTGATCTTCGACTTGTTTATATAAATAAAAACTACGACAAAAATTTCAAAAACCTACATTTATTTCACATAAATAGTTGCAACAAAAAGGGCATCCAACAAGCTATTATCTGTTGACAATACCAGTGTTGATTGCAGGGGGGTAACCGAGGGGGGGGGGATTCCCCTCCGAGCAGTACAAATTCCCCCCCTCCCCCCCTCCCCGGAAACATTACCACTTCATATTCATGTTTTTTTATCTATAAAAGAATGGGTGGATGGCGCGGGAATAGGTAAAAATACCCCCAGACCTTTCATTTTCCCCCCGGAGTAATCAGTCTGAATTCAACACTGGACAATACTCGTTAGAAATTCAATTTTTGTTAGATTGGCAACATAAAACTGTAGTTACTTTTATTTCTGCGTGTCGTGGTACTGGAAATTTTGCTGCGTTTTTATAATTTGTCACAACGGTCATGTTTTCACATGTCAAGTAATATATATATAATCTATTTTCAGTAGGTACATTGTGAGTTATTGAATTTCTGATATACTATAAAATCGTTACAGACTTGTTTTAAAAGTTTGCATAGCATTTGAGTGTCGCTTTAAATGAATTTTGTGAACAATAATACACTCACGAATAAAAATATTGTTTATATTTTTAAAATTTAAAATTGACTAGCACAAATATAGGTGAAGCAAATGTTTTATAATCACTTAATAATTAATTTACATTTTATACTGCTAAAACAAATAAAAGGCGTTTCCTTGCAATAATATCGGCCCCTTGTATACTATTTATTTGAACAAAGTCTACAGCAAAACGTACGTATTATTTCAGTATCTCATTATTACAAGTTAGTCTTGGATATGAAATATGGAACGACAATACACAACAATAATTTATCTCCATGGCATTATGAAAATAACGCTATGTTACTGGGAGTGTTCTGAATTTTCTTGAATCAACTGGTATAAGTAAAAACCATCTGTCTTTTTTCCATTTCGATAACATGAAAATTAGCTATCTAATGATTATAAAACTCTGCTGCTATAACTTTTGTAATATCGAACTTGAAACTACTAAATAATGAATACATATTTAAATATGAGAGAAAACAAGTGCATATACAAGTCCTGGCTGCAACAAAAATGTGTGAATTTTTGGAAGCCCCGTTTACGCAGCTCTCATTTCCAGGGACTCCCCTCGCCGCCGGATGCGGACGAAGCGGAAACAAAAGCTGCGTCCCTCAAGATCGGGGCGTTTTCGGGCCGACGTCCACCAGCAAAACGCGACCCTGGCGGTGAAGCTCGCCGGGTTCGAACTCGGGGGTTGTTTGTGAGTAGGGAGAAGATTCCGGGTCAGAGCTACGTGGGTGTGTCCGCGGATCTCGCGAGAGCAGGCGGGCCAAGATGGCCGCGCCACCTGTATTGATCTGCTGAGTCTGTACCTGGCGTCTCCATGGTTACACATCACACACAGACACCTGCCGACACCCTCCTGACCACCACACATCACACAATCTAATATCTATTCCCAGAAATCCTATTCAGCTTTCCCTAAAACTTCATTAAATATTCCCAAGCTCGAAGTAGCAACGATTATTTCAAGGTAGCGCAACTTTCTTAAGAAACAAATGAGGGAAGCAGTTATTGCCACCACATTTTGCACCTCCTCCAAGGATATGCAGAAGTTCTGAGATCCTTTAATATTTTCAGCAGATATGTTCTAATTTCCTTGAGTTTGGAAATATCGCTGTCGCTGTTGTTAATAGCATAAATTATATTTAAAAAAAATAAATTGAAGAGCAACGCGGCCTTCTTCAAAAACAAGGGAACGAAGCAGTTGTTGCCACTCAATTTTGTATCCCACTCCTGCTATACACAAATTCAGATATTCTTAAGTTTCTTCTGCAAATATCAATAGCAATTCTTTAGTGACGGAAAGTATATTCCATAAAAGGCGCTCCTTACTCTAAGCAAGATAAGTTTATGAACAACTACCATTTTAGATCAGAACAATGCCATATATCATACTTTTCTCAAATGACGCATTTGAAAATCTTTTCAGAAAGTATACTAGATTTTCTGTAGATCAGTGCATAAACTCATTCTTGGATTGTATTGTATAATTTACGAGGTAAGTCCAAAGAAGGGTATTATCGCATGGGGATTATACGATAGGTCAAATACTAACGTTATACAAAATTTGCGATAACACTAGCTCTTCAGCAAACGGTTCTGTAAGATGGATCATTTTCTTGTAATATTTCTAAAGTTTACATCTCTATTCCTCATTTTTGATAAAATTGTTCAAGTTTCTTTTCGTAAATTAAGATTAATTTTCAAATAACTTGCATATAGATTAGGTACCTTATTATGGTCAATATTAGAAATCTCCTAAATTGTACGATCAAAAAATCTGACAGACAGGGTAGAACAGGTGTTCTTTCTGCAGTAGCTAAATTCCCCAACATTAATGCTTTGGTTTTATTCTTCTATTGTGGCTCATGGTCGAAACAAATAGATGATGATGATTATTATTATTATTAACACGAGCTCATGATTTATGACAAGACAGTAGCCTAATCGTGTAACAAACCTTGTAAATGCACTGCTTGGATAATCAAGTGGTAATACCATAACTGTGAAGATCCCCAAAACGTTCAACCTTTTTTTGATAAACTTTATGTTACTAATTCCACACAAATAAATCCAAGGGACTCTTTTTCTCTTTTCTTCTTCGGTCAGTTGTCAGTTTCCTCACGGGAAATAGTCTCTAAATATTATCTCAGCTATATTCCACAATGTTGAGTCTCATTTTACGGAAACCATCTAATTTCGGATCGTCTTTGCTGCTCAATCCATAGACAAATTTATTTTTGTGACCGTACCCACAACTTCCGAAAAATTGTCGCTTATATCGTGCTAATCTTCAACTAATCCATGACGTTTTAAAAATTAGAACATTAAATAATATGATCATCCGCTGAGATCCAAGTAGAATGACTAAGAATAGTGATACTTAAAAGTATATCAAGTTAGAGAATATTTCTAAATGTGACGAAAACAACATAGTAAAAAATATGCTATAATTTCGCCAGGCATATTTTTAAGAGCAAATCATACCACTTGAACCTTGTCAATCTACTCGTCCTTATCACAATCGATGCAAAAATCAAGGTGCCGATAACTTTCGCCTACAGTTTATTTAAGGGACTCTACTTGTTTAAGGAAGTGTTCACGAAAGATGACGTGTTTTGTCAAGATAGATATGTAGGCGCGATATCATTGTGTAATTTGATCTGAAGCGAGCGTTTGCTTTCATGTCCCTTTTTAGAAATTGAGGCGACAGCGACAGTTCGATTTTTGCCAAAAAGAGACTAATAGGATTGCTTTCCTTTGACAAAGTCAGGGCTTCCCCGAAAAGCCACGGCACAAACAAGATTCGAAGTTATCGGATTTGGTAACGCCGCAAATAACAGAACGTTTAAGATTTAATCTAATCGAAAAGATTTCTTCATTTATACATATCGGTCATGCAATTTCCAGGAAATCTGGAAAGCGTATACGCCTCTTACTATACTGCCAGGTGTCAGTTTAAGGTTTTATATTTTATTCTAGCAGATAAATCTGGCGCCTTCTTATCACTTTTGGCATTTTTAGATTCGGTTCTTGAATTAATTAAGACGCCGCCGATGGTGTTACATAATTCAATCAGCCAATCGGCAAAATGTACTGAACCAATGAGTTAAAATATTTTGCAAAATTGTATAATAGCTACTTATATGACAAATACAAAATGTAGGACTTGATTGGAGGATTCTATTTAATCAGTAGCTTTGCGAGCGAGGTTAACAAAGAAAACGAGCCACTAAAGTCTCATTATATACGAGTTGCATACAAATCTTTATGTTTGATTGCCAAAATACAAAAAATCGAGTTTATAAATTGCATTGCTATTCTGTGACAGATCAAAATATTACATTAGAGTGCTTGGATGGATATTGAGCTATTTTCATTTACTAATATAACAAATGTGTTATAATTATTCATTGCCGTAATAATTAATTGCAAATTCTTCGTTTATATGCATCTTGTTCATGTACAAATGTTAATATTCAAAACTGTTACGTGTACCTACATTTATTATTATATTTACTTGATAATGACAGTTCAGTCCAATTTGCTTTATCATTATAGTACTGGTACAATAAAGTGCTACTTTATGGACTGAAAATGGTTTAACAAACAATGACTTTATGATGAAGTCAAAATTTAGAAAAACTTCATTTTTTACTTTATTTTTTCTTGATTAATCAGTGATTAGATACGGGGATATTTTAGTAAAGAATAGTAATTCATAGGCATTTACAAGGGTTTGTGATAGAGCTTTATTTGCACAGGAGAAACTTAAAACCTCTGAGCGAATAAAGGGCAGTTTAATTCCATGTTATATACAATATTTTAGTAATTATTACACTAAGTAGCTTTTAGTTATAGTTATTTTAACTCCCTAGGGAGTTAAAGTCAACTTTACTGTCTAAGAGATAACTTTATTCCCTACGAATTAACAAGTTACTATAGCAACGAGAAACAGCTATTTCAGCAACTATAAAATTATCAATAGTGCAAACTTGATATTTCTTCTACAATGAAACAACGGATAGTTGAAAAATCAATTACTTACTTAATAACAACAATTTTTTAAAAATGAGCCGACTAAAATACGGATAAAACATTATTATGATTAATTCAATCTTTATTCATCGCGTCATCCCGTCAGAATAAAAAATAATAACCACTGGAATACGCTTAACAAAAGTTCCATCCAAATATGATTTCTTTCAACAAAGAAGAATATTTAATAAAATTGAATGACTTATGTTCTTTTCGTCAAAAATAGGAAATTAAGTTAAACTAAAACAAATTTTAGTGCAACCCATAGGGATATACATATAATATGATATAAGTTATTGAACTAAGAGTCAACTCCTTCCTCGTCGTCACCTCTACTAACTAGCACATGATGCTGTAAAGCACAGAACAAAAAAGCGTCGTCAAAAAATTTAAATGGCAAAATAACATGCTTCCTGATAGAATTTTTGTAGGTATATCACACATGCTGTTCGAAACTAATAAACGACAAGTGAATCTCAAACACTAAATCAATAAAGTGCACATATATTTATTGCTTTATTTCAGTATATCAAGTCATTTAATTACCATGTTGTTTCCTATTATCAGTTAACTACAATGTTATTGTTGTTAATCGATTATAAAAATTGTTTATAAAATTTCGTAACAATGCAAAATAGTTCCTTGTATCTACAATGATGCAATTCCTGATCACTGATAATTATCACATCGATTTTAGAAAATCTACACCTTTTAACTTTCTTGAAAATCTAATATTCCAAATTTCTATAGATAAGTAATTAGCATAACAATTGATAATTAAGATCACCTGCAATGCGTGCCTTTGTAAAGCATAAACTCCCATAAAGGTTTCGATGGCTGATTAATTGCCCATAATCCCTTTAAAATTGCTACACAGGGAAAAGTCCTCCCTTGGCACATCCGAAATTTATAGGTCTCGACAAGTCCCCATTCAAAATGAGCACAGGGTAAAAGTGCTATTTTGGCCGCCAGCTTGCCGAATCATGTTCCCTGAATTGTTGGTGCAGTCAATACATGTAACAATCTGTGCCAACCCGCCTTTTGTACGGTGAGTGAATCTCAAAGGGCACAATGGATCATGTATATTGGATATTCGCTTCATCCACTGCATCAATACACGTAAATGGGGTGAAAACACTTCGTCGTAATTAACTCGACAATGAGATTTTCACGGCGAAAACGCGGGACGCCAGATCTTCTGCATGTCTTTTTCAAACAATAGGCGTTTGTCGAGCTACGTTTATGACACCTCCGCATTTAATTACGGATCTTAATTTTATAATGACCATTTTATTTATAAAGAACACAAATAAGCACTTTAGCTAACATCCGAAGATTGCGGCTTTTATTAAGAAAAATCGAGGTACTCAAGGTGTAAACGCATTTCTCTAAGAGGGAAATCTCAGAAAAGTGGAAGATGTTACTGAAAAAAACAATTGTGCGCAAGACAAAACAATTACAATTACTAATTTAAAAATGTAGGAGGAAATGAAATATGACAGTGCAAGACCAAAAACCAGTTTCTTTTCCAAAACAGCAAGTAATTGAAAAAGCGTCACATCGTTTGCTGCAGGAGGATTTTTAGTAAACAAATTAGGAGGTGCCAGAGAGGCTATAGAAGAGCAATAACAATCATATCAGTGAGTGGCCCGGGTGTTTCCATGGTTATCTGGAAGTACACATAGCCAGCTGAATGTGGGTGCTGGGGTGTTTATTTGCAATAAGGAAGGGGTGTTTCAATGCGCCAGAACATGACACCTCCGATTGTTGTTTTAATAATTAAAGAGTTGCGTTGGTGCCATGAACTGAATTTTCAAAACACGACTAATTTTTGCTGAAATAACTGGAGGGGGAGGGGGCTTATGAATAAACCAAAATTTTGAAACCTCATCCCTGAACAAAACTGCAAACAAACATAGTGCATGCTTATCTATAATTGCTTCGCCCAGGATTTTACAACATGCAAAATTACACCTAATAGCAAACATTTCACAAAACTAATAGAAATTTAATAAGGCAAACTTTATCAAATTGAAAAAACAGGCACTTTTACACATGCAACCTGCAGTTACAACCTGACAATTTCATGATATGAGTAAAAACAAAAACCACATTAAATAATTTTCGACAAACTTACCTTAAAATGAGCTGGCACGTGTAATCCATTCCACTTTCTAGGATTTCCACTAATTTATTTACTCATTGCCACTAGAATTTCTCCCAGTTGAAGCAGTGCACAAGAACTAAAATTGAGGTAATAACACAAGAGAACTTTTCGCAGGCCCTTCGTCAGGGATCGCGCAAGGCCCTATCATTCATTCACGCAGAAGTAAGATGAAGTGAAAAGGAGAATCAGCCAAGATGTATTCTCGCAAGATGCATAGCGCAAAGTGACTTTAAATTAAAAAGATCAAGTCGGCTTCTATCAAGCCGTCGAAAACCCACTAGCGATTGGCCATCGGAAAAGAGAAGGGATACAGGTGACTCAGGTGTTTGAAAGAGATGGAGAACGGCCGCGGCCGTGTGCGCGAAAGCGACAGAATTGGACGTGTGCCAAATCTAAATATCGGGAATGATGTTCGGCAGCATCGCGACAACTGCAGATACGCCATCGTTGTAGCAGCGACTTATCAGTTTGGGAAATTCGCTGAGAAATTTTATTGCAAATGCAGGATAATTAGTGATTTCTTTGAACAAATTAAGCCTCGTCGCGGGCGGGATGCATCTCACAGTTGGCGCACAGCCAAATCCTATAAGACCAACCCGTTTAAATACAGTCATGAGCTTCGATGAATACGCAGATAAAACAATAGCCCCAAATGGGGAGTTACGGCGTCGCCGACGTGAACATCCACGCGTTAGACAAAGACAAGGGAGATCCACCGATACCATGTACTGCGTGCATTGAAAAAAAATAAACAGATATGACAACCGTCAGCGTGACAAAAATATACGAGGCGCAGGAGATATCGGTTCATATTGGAATGCTATCAATGCAACAGCGAATACAGCGAACATGACACGGTGTCTGTTTTTCCATTAAATGCCTACGTGTGTGCCCAAGCCACACGGCTAACTGTACATTTCTTAATGTGATATCGTATGCACAGAGAGTTTTTGACACTTTTTGAATGACGGCGACGTACGGATTTCTTCTCTATTACAATCTCGCCGTTCGGTATCGGCTTCCTTTCCATATTAAGTACTTCCTCGTTAGTGATAACACGTGGCTAAATAAATATTTGTAGTTTCTGGACCGCACACGAGCGGCTGGCTATGGGAGCGGCATTTTCAAAGGAAAAACTATGATTTCACAGACTTTTTCAATAAAATATGAAAATGTGAAAACCTCTAGCGTAAGTACCCGCCCACAAACCCTCTCAGTGGGAAAGAGGAGAGGGGCTCAATAAAGCTCAAATTACTAAATGTAGCTTCATCCTACTAAAAAACAGATTTCCCATAAAGAACATTATTTTATCATGTTGATTAATTTAAAATACATATTAATAAATGTTGTCTTGAAAAATATGTTTCTGTTAGTAAGAATTTATTTACACATTTGAAACTGTAGTAAAATACATATATGCGAATTTAAAAAGATCAAATATCATAATTTTACTAAAAATTTTAAATTGCTTGAACTACAAACTTCAAGACAATTCAGACACATTGTCACTATTATTATTTTAGGTAAAACTGAAGCGATTTACAATATCATCATTGTCTGCCTCTACTCCACGATTTTGCACGTCTATCTGTTGTCCGTCATTCTTCCTACATGCCCCGCCCAGTTCCATCTTAGTGTACGCAATCGTTGTATCTGTTACGGTGTTGGGTATGCGATATTGAACATCAATATTGAGCTACACTGCTTGTTATGTGACTTTTTGAATTAAATCACTGTTAAGCGCCCAGGTCTCCGTTCGAATTATTTTTGAGGAGTTCGATTTTTCTCCTAAGTATACGTATAGGTATTATATGACGCGACGTTTTCTATTATTTCGTTTTCTTCTTTTCCTCTTCTTTTCTTTTCCTGGGGCTCCTTTGTCAAGTATTTAGTTTATCTTAAATATATTTTTAGACCTATTTCTTTCAATTTTATGTTTAATTTTGCCAACATTTCCTGTAGCTCTTTCTAGAGTTCTAAATATGTCTTCTAAAGCCAGTGTAAACAATTTCGGAGAGATCGAATCTCTTTGTTTCATTGCATTATTTAGTTTTATTTTATCTGTTTTCTTTTGCATTGTTATTTATGCTGTTGAATTTGTGTGTATATATGAAATGATTTGTGCATATCTATAATCTACTTGACTGTCACTTAGAGCAATTCTAATCGTCCACAATTTTATGAAAAAATGTATTTTGTGGTCAATTTGTTTGTTAGTCGAAGAGTTCGTAGAGGCTAATAACGTTTGTTTCTGTCCTTTCTTGAATATGAGAACCACTACAACATTTAACCAGACTGATGGCATTTTACCTTGTTCTAAGCATTTGTTATATAGTATTTGAAGTAGTTTTACTACTGATTCGCCTCCGTACTTAACAATTTCAATTACTATTCCATCTTCACTTGAGGCTTTCTTGTTTAGCATATCTTCCAAAGCGCTTATTATTTATTGTCGGTAGGTCTTCCCAATCTTCATTTCTCACCAATCTTTTGTAGTGGTGCTATCTTGGTATCTTATAATGTTTAGTAGAATTCTTCATTTTTATTATTTCTTGTTTCTGTGTGATTTCTTTATTTTCTTCGTTTAGTAGTTTTGCTACCTGATGTTTTTCCTAGCTCATTTTCATTTTTAGATTTTTTAAGCTCTTCTTTTCTTCTTGCCGTTTCCTTTATTTGTGAATTTGTGTATTTTATTACGTCTTTTCATTACTAATTTCTGCTAATTCTATTCTGTTATGAGTTTGATCGATTTACAATATATGTACCGGAAATAAAGTGAGAAACTTAAAAGTAAACCAAAAATGATTCTATGGGTATCGAAAATTCATTATTTTAAAAAATTTTAGATAACCAAAAATTGGTAGCAAAAATAATTATGTGTAACAAATTGTTTTTACTTCCTTTTACAATAAAGGGCGTATTGGATTCACCCAAAAAATTCGCAATTGAGTTTTCAATAGATCTTCACGTTTTAGAGTCCCCAGAACCCAAAAAACATGTTTTTGTTCATTGATCTGTCTGTCAGCTGTGTGTGTGCCTGTGTGTATGTGTGTGGGTGCATGTGCATGTGTGTGAACGGAATATCTCAAAAACGAATTGAGGTATGACGTTGAAGTTTCATATATAAGTTTTGTGTACTGTCTGGTTGGAACAGCAACATTTTGAAGAAAATCGCATAACCGGAAGTATGGTATTTACTCATTTGATTTTTCAGTTTTGTTCGATTTTCTCAAAAACGGCTCTAACGATTCTTTTCAAACGTTATATTTTTATTAAATTAATGTGTATTCATATGAGATAGGTGATTTTCCAGTTGAATACTTCTAAAATAGGTTTATACAGGGCATTATAAAGAACTAATAAAATCGAAACTCGGAAACTTTTTCCAAGGATTACTAACGGTTATACCGGAAGTCGTTATAAACTTTGTTATTTTAAATAGAACACCCAATATATTATTACGTTTTTGAATTTGGCTTAAAATTTGAGAGAGAATTCGTCTGTGTAACTAATTCTTTATTTTGTACGGTTTCTGTAAAATTTGTAGTTTTTGAAAATTCTTGTTTCCAGTTCAAACCTATACGAAATCACTTCGGTTTTTGTTGAATTTTTTGTATTATTACTTCTTTTTATTTTTTTAAAGTGGATTTGTTATATAAAGTAATAGGAAAGGTAAAACAAAATTTTGGCTAATTATAAGATCACTGCAAAAGGAAGTTGTGTGCGTGTATCACACTAGATCTTTACTTCCTTTTACAATAAAGGAAGTAGTATTGGATTCACCCCAAAAATTCAAAAATGAGTTTTCAACAGATCTTCATGTTTTAGAGTCCCCTAAATCTAAAAAAACATGTTTTTGTTCATTGGTCGGTTTGTCAGTCTGTGTGTGTGTATGAACCAAATATCTCAAACATGAAAAGAGGTATGACGTTGAAACTTCATATACAAATTTTGTGTACTATCCAGATGCGACAGCAAGCTTTTGAAGAAAATCGCACAACCGGAAGTAAGTGTTTACTCTTGTGATTTTCAGGTTTTTTCGATTTTTTCTAAAACGGCTCTAACGATTTGTTTGAAATAGATTATTTTGAAGTTGAATGCCTCTAAAATAATTTTCTTTTGTTTTCTTTTATTAACTCCTATTTTAAATAGAACACCTGGTATATTTGAATTCGGCTTAAAATTTTAGAGAAAATTTATCTCTTCAACCAGTGCTCTATTTTGTACGGTTTATGTAGAATTTGTACTTTTTGAAAAATTTTGACAATTTTTTTTAAATTTATTTATATAATATTTTTAATGATCTATGTGTCCTGGTTAATCTAAAACTGGATAATAACTCTATAAATGCCCTTTTTTAAATATCAACCTATTTCCGGAAAACAAGCCATTACTATTTGTAAAATACCTAAATTGCTATTTAAAATAGGAGTGCACGTATATTTTTGTCTTTTAAGTTTTCTCAATGTTTATTAATAGTCGATTAAAAGTAATTATTTTTGCAAATATAAATAAACTCACTGGGGCATCTGAAGGGCAGCGAAATCTGTACTGTTTTATTTAAATGAATTTAAAGAAATTAATAGTTTCTTAATACGTAGATACTTCCGAAATAGTAATTTTTGTATCTAGAATGCGAAATGCTAGTTTTGCGCTCGAAAGTGAAAGATTTTGTGGCTAGCTGAAGGCGAGTCAAAATAGTTATTTGTCTACCAAATATGAAAATGAAGGTTATTCCAGCACAAGACGATGGCAGACACAATATTTTTTTATAGAGTTAGTTTTTTGCATCAATAAAAGTTTAGTACCATCATTTTTTGCTGTTTTCGAAAACAATTGAGTGTAGAAAAGTACGTCATTTTCTAACACTATTCATTTCCTACTGTTTTAAAAAAATCTGGTGTGATACTCGCACACAACTTCCTTTTACAGTGATCTTATATTTAGCCAAAAATTTGATTTTAAATTTTTTAGCATTTGTCAAACAATTTCAAAAATTACAATTTCTACAAAAACGGTACTAAATAGAGCGTTAGTTGAAGAGACAAATTTTCTCTAGAATTTTAAGCTGAATTCAAAATTGTGGGTGTTCTATTTAAAATGGGAGTTAATAAAAAAATATGGTGTGATACACTCACACAACTTCCTTTTACAGTGATCTTATAATTAGCCAAAATTTGATTTTTAATTTCTAAGCATTTGTCAAAAATTTTCAAAAATTGCAAATTCTACAAAAACGGTACAAAATAGAGACAATTTTTTATAATAATATACCGGGTGTTGTATTTAAAATAGGAGTTAATAAAAAAAAAAAAAAAAACAAAAGAAACCCATTTTAGAAGTATTCAACTGGAAAATCACCTATCTCACATCAATACACATTAAAAATGTAATAAAAATATAAAGTTTTAAAAAAATCGTTAGAGCCGTTTTTGAAAAAATCGAAAAAAATTGAAAAATCGCGAGAGTAAACACCAACTTCCGGTTATGCGATTTTTTTCAAAAGCTTGCTGTCTCATCTACATAGTACATAAAACTTATATATGAAGTTTCAATGCCATACCTCTTTTCGTTTTTGAGATTTTCTGTTCACAGACACGCAGACAGACACACAGACAGACAGACAGACCAATGAAAAAATCTATTTTTTGAGATCAGGGGCTCTAAAACGTGAAGATCTGTTGAAAACTCAATTTCGAATTTTTGGGGTGAATCCAATACTTCCTTTATCGTAAAGGAAGTAAAAATAGAAAAAAAAACAAAAGAAACCCATTTTAGAAGTATTCAACTGGAAAATCACCTATCTCACATCAATACACATAAAAAATGTAATAAAAATGTGAAGTTTAAAAAAATCGCTAGAGCCGTTTTTGAAAAAATTTAAAAAAACGGAAAAATCACAAGAGTAAACACCTACTTCCGGTTATGCGATTTTCTTCAAAAGCTTGCTGTCACATGTACATAGTACACAAAACTTATATATGAAGTTTCAACGCGATACCTATTTTCGTTTTTGAGATATTCTGTTCACAGGCGCACAGGCACACAGTCCAATGAAAAAATATTTTTTATCTACGACAGTGTGTAAAATTGCCTTTTAGTTGGCAGTTTTAAGTTTGTAAAACGACTGTTTAATAACATGTTTTCATTAGTTTACGTCGTCAGTAGTAACGTATTTAAAAGATTTCATTAGGCACGTTGTGAGTAGCAACGTGTTTTAAAATTTTTAAAACACGCAAAATTACGACCGGTTGCTGGTAATCCTAATTTTCATTTAATTTTTTTTCATATTTACCGTCTTTTCTAGATTCTGTCGTAGATAAAATATTGTACGATACACATGCGTAAAGCATCTTTAGTCACTCGCGGGGCTTAAAACGCTCGCTCACTCGCGTTTTAACTCTACCCCGCTCGTGCCTAAAGAGTAGCTTTACGCACTTGTATCGTAAATTACTATTTGGGTTCAGGGGACTCTAAAACGTGAAGATCTGTTGAAAACTCAATTTCGAATTTTTGGGGTTAAGCCAATACTTCCTTTATTGTAAAAGGAAGTAAAAATGTGGAAAAGTATAATTTTTCCTAACTAAAATTGATGTACATTGATATAGAAAAGTCGAACTTTTCCTAACAAGTTAGAAAAATTCATTTGAAATCGTAAAAGTGTTTGCAACGTAAAATATTTGTAATTCAAGCGAATTTTGTTATTACAGAAGCAACACATCATATAGCTTATTCATATACTAAAATAATAGCCATCATTAAGCTAAAACTAGGTATATTCAATCATGAAATGATGATTTTTTTTTTACTGTAAATGTAGTTTTCTCAAGTTATTGCAACCTTCGACTAAATTATCACATTGGAGGCAATAGATATCTTAAAAATCAAACTCCTGATTATACAGGGCCAGTGAAAGCTGTATTGTACTACAAATATGAAAACCAAATAATACTCACGTTGCCGAAAAAGCTCGTTTAACAATAAAAAACAACAAATTTTAAAATTGTCCTCAAGATTGTTTTACCACACCGTCATAGAAATTATTGTAATTTGTTACATCATTCGAAATTAATTAAAAATAAAATAAAATCTTAATAGTCGTTTAATAAACAAAACGCATTACCAACATATCGTATGTTTAAAAAAAACTCGCAGCATGCCATGATCAAATTGAAGTTTGCCATAACTTGATAGATACCCATTGAGGCAAATGAACTGCCATAAGTCAGAGAGAATTAAATTACAAATTGAACTTGAACTATTTTCTAAAAAATGTACAAAACACTAAATAAAAACAATTTTTATTGACTGTTATGATTAATACACTCGTTATTATTGTGTAAATGCTATCTTATTTCCTTTTTTGATTTATCCAAGTAAACTTAATGCAGTGTAAACTTTTGCCTGCCACAGTGACAAATGTTTTTATAAACAAAATGCAATCTGATGTTCACCTAGGTACAGATTTAAGTTAAGACGTGACTAGATTTTCTATCTTTCTTTCCAAGGCCTACCCTAAATGAGTTATTAATGA
Organism: Agriotes lineatus; assembly: GCA_940337035.1. NCBI lineage: Eukaryota > Metazoa > Arthropoda > Insecta > Coleoptera > Elateridae > Agriotes > Agriotes lineatus. The sequence continues at coordinate 131,859,482 of OW679195.1, read as the reverse complement.
GATATTAATAAACTTATTATAGACTCACCAACTAAAACCTTTTTTCTAACGCTCTTCCACTCTGGATAACATTTTTTGCATAATTTGCATCATTAATTTGAGTTATCATATTGTTCTCTCTGGCAAGTTTAATAAATGAAACTTTATCTTTATTTATAGTTATAAAGCAAAAAATATGCTAGTCAAACTGAACAACGTTTTCATGTTTTTATATTTTTTTCAAAAACACTTCCAAAACTACTCACTACCCACCTATGAAATATTTTAATTTAACGGCACAAAAACATTTCTTTAAAACGCAAACAAACAAGAACTGCACAGGTACTGATAACACTTTTAGTTAACATCTGGTAACTAACGTACCTTATTAATTGAAAAAGTTAAATATTGGCCTCATGCTTTTGTGTTAGCTGATAATCGTATTATATACATTTTATACAAGCTAAAAGCTATTTAATGCTTGCATAATCCTTTTTATTACGTTTACTTTTAACTTTTAACATTTGCTTACTGAACGGCTCGTTAAGTGAATGGAAGATGAATGAATGAAAAAAGATACGAGTAAAAAACGATAAATAGAAAAGTTGTTCAGTTCTGTGAGTTAAATCACCGTCTGACAAATTTGTTTGGAAAAATGGTATTTCAACAGTTTTGCAATGTACTGAAATAATAATTATAATTCAAAACTTTTTAATGCATTTTACAATTTTGAAAACACGTAATTTTCAATTAATGCCTATGGGGCGTCAGGTACTTTAGACACCGCTGCTTTGACCATATACTGCCCCCGAAGATCGAACCTGCGACTTTCTACAAAAATAATGTTTTCCTTATACACAAATTACATTAATTATTATATTAATAAAGTGTTTTGTTATCATACATTGTAAATCTGTTTAACAAGGATGCGTTATGCAGTTTAGAAATAATTGTTTGCCAGGTGACTCAAATATAGGAATTTATTCAAATAGAGATGTCATGAATGATCGGCGGCAGCATTTGTTCTGCATGTCGGTTATGCTTTAAAAATAAATTAGGCATTATTCATCTGTGCTTCCGCTGAAATCAGAAGGAGGAAGTTAACGTATGTATACGCAACCCACAAATGTTACTTTTAAAGACATGCACTTTCATTAAAATTTCTTAGAAATTACATCTCTACATTAACGAAACCCAAAACGAGTAATACCAAGTGTATATAAAATTGAAGTAAAAAATCGGTCACCTTTACGTGTGAACATGCTTACCAAGTTCTCATAAAATTTAGTTAGCTCAATACCAAATTGGAACAAATTTCATGTTGTTTTCCAAAATATCTTAAAATTGTAAATATGTTATCATGAAATATATTAAAATGGTAATATAAAAATCATTTTATAAATTTAAAATTTATCTGGAAACTATAATTTTCGAAAACGGTTGTAACAAACGCCTTTTCTATTGAGGGTTTGACTAAATATTTCTTTTTTTATATTTTTTTCATTGTTTTGATGACGATATACAATCAAAATCTTTTAAGCATTTATAATTGTTTAAATTTTACTTTATAAATACTGCTCAGACTTTTGCCTGCTTAATTTTCGTTTTTAAATTTATCGACATACATAGCTGAAAGCAACGACTTTAATATTAATTTGCGTTTTCATAAACTTTACTAGTTTCTCCTATAAAAATTACTGTACTTCTTCCGTTACTACGATTGAATTATTATTATTTCTTTTTATTTTATTAATATTTACACTTTTCCTACGTCGTCTTATGTTTCTTTCGCTATACAATCTACACAAGAGAACCTAGTAAACAACAGAGGGCAATCGTTACAAAAGTTACATTTGGATGGAATACGAACTGTTATTTAAGATGTTCTATTATTTTAATTTCAATGTAAATTTCTAACTTTTTAAAATTTTACATTTAATTTTATGGAAGATCGCAATGCACGTGTATTTCGTCATTTATAGTAATAAATAACAACCCCCGTAAGTAACATTTAATAAATATCTAAATTACCCCATAAGAGTTTATGAAATTTGAAGCAAACGTAAAAATCTAGAAAACGTAGGGATTTACAACTAAAATTTTAGTAATATTATTGTAGACATATAGATTCATGGCAGTAATTTTAAACTAGGTATTTTAAATGTGAAAAACTGTCCAGATCTTTTCTCTATAAACTCTTATGTACAGCGTGTCTTACCAAATATCAGACATAGCTAAATTTACATTATTATTGGGCTATCAACTATTGCTATTTAGGTATCAGGGCACGTGATTGGTCAGAAATTACAAACTTCAAATTAACTTCAAATTGTTTTCATTTCTGACCAATCACGTACCCCGATTCTTACACAGCAATAGTAGTTGATCCTTACATAAGTTCCCAATACCCTGCGAGACACATTGTATGCGATTATGAATTAAAACTGGGATACATTCGCTATATGTATATTCAAAACTGTAGCTAATAAACAATGCACCTATATTTCGTAGAGTTTGTCTTCAGGACGTATTTTCTAATTATTTTTTATTTCGTACGTTTTTAGTATTTGAATTGGAAATCTGTTTTTTGCAATGCATTCACTGCTACAACATATTCATGGATTTTCGCAATTTTTAGGACACCTGTTTATAACTCAAGCTGGATGAAAAAGTGAGTCGCTTTTTAAAAAATAAAGTCCCTAATGCACATTTCTTCTTATTAGAAAAACTGAATTATTCGTTCGACTATTCCCAAACTTCTATCAAGACGAAGCAACCCACTGTATAATTTTTTTCAATGATATAAAGACCAGTTTTAGCAAAACTAATTAAATTTTTCTTAGGACACCAGTAACCATAATAACAATATATAAGTAAATTGCTATAATAATGTTCTGAATTTTTTACTCATCAACAATAAATAGTAACCCACTTTAAAATACCAGTAATAAATTCCAATACATTTACAAAAATAATTGGTATATTATTGTGAAATCCCTGCACAAATAACATTTAAAACATATATGCTGCTCAGTTTGATCAGCAACATAAAAAAATTAACTAGATAGAGAAGAAATCAGTCACTTCTAACGTTGAGTATATTTTCCTTAAAATCACAGTATTAAAAAGCACCATACATAATTGCCTACTTACTATCTACTTACGTGTAGAACTACATAGACTACCTGTACCGAACGTAATAAAATATGCCTGTAACTGGCATTCCTTAAACCTTTATCTTCAGTATTCAATCTTATGATTTCAAACATTTTAAAGTTAATATTTTTCTTGGTACCATAGATTGAGATAATAAATAGTATTAAATAACTTTTGATTTATATAATCTGTAATGGAGGACAATTAAGTTTTCAAATGTTACTATTACGTAATAACAAAATTGATTCTCTGTCTCCTTTAAAAAACTATAACAAGTTTCGGAAGTTCCAAATTATAAGAATGTAGATTTATCTCAGGGAATTTCAGTTGTTTAGAGTGCCTTTTAGTGAACTAACTGATACTCGGGAATTTCGAACAATAATCATCCCTTATCCACCAGACGGCTTCTGATGTCACTGTTAAACGACGCATCAGCATCTTCTTAAACGAGAAAGTAATTAAGAGAGACTGCTACAAATTACGTATTAGAACATCGATTATACCTCTCAATTATATAACGTTAAACGCAGCTCGAATAATTAGCATAACATTAATTTACATTTCAAGATAATTAACTTTAACATTTTTAGACCGATATTAGGAAAACCAAAGGCATAACTCTAGTCGCCCACTGCGATGACATCCAGGAACAACAGTGCGGAAAGCACGGTAAATTGTGGATCACCCCAGATCTATTTAGGGGCAGTTCACTCCCTTGTTACTAATCTCAACAGCTTTTCGACTTCAACACCCCCCTGTTCTACTTAATCTGACCTTATTATCCCTAAAGAGGCTTTGTAAATAGGAGATGGTTTCTGCAGGCACCACAATCCATTGTTGTCTACACGAGGGTTGTGATTGTTATGTAATTGCTGAAAATAATACGACCGGTGAAGCTACAGAGGCTGACATTTAACTTGGGCTCCCCAGATATTAGTTCGCTTTGTGCTTATTGCAACTTTGAAATTAGATCGCCAATAAAAGTTTATTTGCGGAAATGATTTGATCATAAATGTAATTGAAAGCAATGCGTGTGTAAAAAGTTCGAGAACGGATAAGCTAGACCAGTTTGCAAGAAAGTTGCAGGGTCTATACAGATTGATATTTTGAAAAACTACAGGTGGTTAAATACAGTTCATTTTTTAATAAAATGTTTCTCTAAAAATTATATATTTTTCGGGCAGTTTTATTATACTTTCCCTATCTCTATATCTAATAGTTTAATATATATGGCTTTGTAAGCTGCAATTCTATCAAAGATTTTATATCGCCCGCAATGTTTACTACTTTTTATTATTTTGGTACCCTACCTTCCATACACATAATGTTTTCGTGCTATTATTATTTAAGAAATATGTGGCCGAAGGTTCAGCCGTTTCAAAATTTTGTACACTTCAATATACCGGGTGATTATTTTTTGTCTCCACATATAATTTGTCGCATAAGTAAGTATAACTACCCTTGATGATGATAATTAAAGTTAACTGTCGTTTTTGAACTGTCAAAGTTAATTTGTATTATTAGTTCGTGTATTAACTATTAGTTTGCAGACATAGGTTATTAAATAAGTGTAAATGCAAATGCTAAAAGCTCCCTTACTTTTTGGAGCTACACTCGCTGAATTTCAAATTTTGAGATACGTTGTTTAGCGTTGATAATAATGCAATACGGTTATTTCGAAATTTAACTGATAATAAGTCACTCGCATGCCTTAAACTGTTAAACTTATCAGTTATAAAACGTTTTTCTTATAAATAATCTTTCTTCGATGGATTAATTTGCATTTATTGTACAAATTAACTTTGTGAATTCTAAAACAGCCGTCAGCCTCCAAAAGTCATTATCAACGTACCTAAGTCAAATTTATATGACATAAGTATGTATGTATACTTAGTTCTGGAAAATATTCATGGGTTTACTTAAACTTATATTTAAAGACACTCTAAATACATAATCAATTTTTAGGTAATTAATCAAACTAAATGACCAGTAAACGGTAAATGATAAACATATAGGAAACACTTTGAAAATTTTGTGTTTATTGCCAAATTTCAAAAGATCTTGTATGTAAATAAGCGTTTTTTTCACTTATCGTAATTGTCCAACAGGTTTCGCTAGTTGGACAACGTTTACGACGTGTGACAAAACATCCACATTTTTCAACTTATTTCATAAATAACTATTTTTGCATAGTGATCATGAAAGTCATCTTTTTTATTAACGAAAAATCGTAAAGAAAGTAATACTTTTTTAGCTATTTTATTGGAATTGTGAATTTTCAATTTGACAGTTGCAAATTGTGAAGTAATTTTTGAACAAATTTCGAGTTACATAATATTACTAAGCAAAAAAATATACAACTTGCATGAAAGCCACTTATATTTACTTGTTTCATTGATGCACTCCTCCTTTGCCGTCGTTTTTATCCATTCGCGAAAATTAGAGTATTTGAATATAAAAGCCAACAAAAAATTTTAGAACGAAAAAGGAAAATTGTATGTGTTGCCACTTCGTTAGTAATATTAGCAACGAAATTGTTAGAGTACTATAATGATTTCATTATGGTACTGAGGACTATAATAATTTTATTATAGTACTCAGTCCCGTGAAGTATATCAGGACGATATTCAAACTGACGCTCATAATGTTTTCATTATCACACGTGAAGAGATAGGGAAGTATAATATTAATATTGCTTATTTGGCCTTTCATTAGCTATAATAAATGAAACTTAAAAGCAAAGTCCACAGGATCTACACTTTGACAGATCTGCAATATAGTCATAAACTTATTTTCAATTATATCACCGTTTTATATTGTTTTGGTGTTTAAAGACCTTAAACGACGTTTTTCTCTTGATTTGTCGGTTTTAGCTTAAACTGTGCTATCTGCACCATCTTACTTTACAGTGTGTCTGTTGATGTTATTTCTTAACTATTAACTGGCTTTCCATTTTTTATTGAGTAGGTACTACTTTCAAATTCAAGATCTATGATAGAATCTTTGAAATAAACTACTACATCTTTAGGTCCTATATTATGCTATGAAATTAGCATTTAAGTATAGACGGTTCACAATATTGCTAGAAACAAAATTTAATTATAATTCTTTTATATTCCATAATTCATCAACTGATATATGTTTTAAAAGATCCCTAATCTTTAATTGCGATTATTACATTTTTCAAAGTCTCGTCTTGCTTTTTCTTGATTTGTGTTGATCTCGTAAAACAAGACAAGACAAAGCAAAGACAAGACCTGGTGATTTTAGCTGCAAGACAAGACAAGGCATTTTTGAAGATAAGTCTTGTGGGACAGGACAATAAAGCCTGCAAGAGCAAGAAATTTTGCGAAACCTTTTGCTGGTGTAGAATGCAGTGCGTCGGATTTAAAAGAAACAAATCCAGAAAAATGCTTCTCAAGCATCTTGTGCACAAAGATACTTTAATTTTTGGGCCATATTGCTAGAAGAACTGACAACGTGGAGAAAACTATTGTTCAAGGAAAACCGCATGGCAAGAGACGGAAAGACAGATTCCCTAAACTAAACGATTGCTTGATATCACACGGGCAGTATTAGACGAACCACCTGCAGTTGCCAAGCAGAGACCTCAGGACCGACTACAATGAAAAACCCCTTATTAACGAAGGGGTTGAAATGCTGAATGCACAATGGACCACAACACATCAATCATGTTGTAATGATGAGAGCGAGAGTATACAAGCTGAAAGTAATATATTTTGCATATCTATCAAATAGAAAAATATCTACTTTATAATCGTTGTATGGAACGATTTAAATCACAAATATTTTTAAGTTTCAGCTGACCCGAACAAGAAGTTAGGACATACTAAACTTCTCATTGATGCAGCACTCAGATGATTTCTATGCTTTCTCAAAATGAGAGTTGGCCTGGAAAATGTCCTTTCTGAAGGAACCGATGCTGCCATGGTAGTAACAAAATCTTGTGCCATTTTAGATAGAGTTGAAAAATATATGTTTTGCATCTTTCACCAATATTTAAAAAATATGCATGCAGTGTGTCCCTGGATGGACTTAGCGATAGGTGTAATGAATCAATCTTTTTTAGTACGGTTTTCGTCGTTTGCTGTCTAGTCCTGCTTGGTATAAAATGGATTTTTACCAAATTATAGTTCAGATGGGATCAAGTTGGCAGAGTTTGCTTGAGAAGAATACAAATCATTGCAGGTACATTAATTTAATAAAAGTAGCTGTTAATTACTAAAATGTGTTGCTTAAGGAGCATCAGCTAGAAGTTTACATAGTAAATTAGAACCTAGGTATAGGAACTATTAGAAAATGTTGTAGTGTTCTGTATATATATTTCAGGCTTCTTGGCCCTTCTTCAGTAGCTACATCATGTTCATATAAAAGTTACAAATAACATCTATAATAAAATATTTACATTAGTAATAAAATCCCTGGTTAATGAACTATAGATTTAGTTAATTTTCTCAAACTTATCAATAGTAGAAAATTAAAATATTTATATATAGTTATTTTAAACAAAAAATATAAAATAAGTTACCTGTACCAATGAGTCTGGAACCGTTAATTAGTTACGCAAATAACGAGTGTTTGCACAAGAGGTAATAATATAATCTGTAATAAATGTAATGATGTAGAAAGAAATTAAACAATAATAATAATAAAACATTTACCCTTCTTGCAATTGTTGTTATAGATTAGAACAGTTATTGTCAAAAGGTAAGAATTAAATGGAGCGTTGTAAAAAGAATCTTCAATTGTTAAAATAGAGATTTGTTCATATTCTATGATGTACTTAGTCGTAACGTTCCATTACACAATATCTGTAAAAATGTGTGGTAAAAGATTGTAACTAAGTTTGTTTTTATATATTATGATTTTGTGTTAAAAATACCTTTAAGAAGTTTCCGTTTAGGTGCATAGTAATAAGTAACAATTGTGAGTTTTCCAAGGGGAATTAAAATGCTGATTGAGGCTTAAAATTGTTAATAGCAATGAGGTGGCTCATCATGGAATGATATTTATGTAGAATCTTCTAGTAAAAACTTTTCCTTTCAATATTTGATTCATCTGTAAATATAGGTTTGTTTAAATATTTTCTGTCTTAAGATAATTTGATAACGTAAGAACTTACGTGGTTATTTTATGTGGAAAGAATATATTTTGAGAAGATTTTAATTACTGTTTTATTTGTTTGAAAAACTCCATTTTGAAATTTGTAAAGGCGGATAATATACGTGGAAAGCAGGAAGCTGCAAGAAATTTCAAATAATTAGTAATTATATTATTACAGAGGTCATTCTACTTACAATTTATTGAATAAAAATGAGAAATGGTTGTTATGGAATTAGATTTTGGGAAACAACGGCAGATAATGTGTCCATTTTTCTTTGTTGAACTGCGATACTGGCAGGGAAGGTTTATGCGCAAGCGCTAATTAGTATACATGAGATCAAAATGGCAGTGTTTATAAAAATTGTTATTTCTAAAAAGAAAAAATATTTAAGAATTAACAAAAAGGAGAAAATCAGAAAAAGTGCAAAAATGCAAAAATGAGGTAGCTTAAATTGAAAGGAAAAGTTTAAAGTTATTTTATTAATTTTTAAAGTAGATTATTGTAAATTATATTTAGTTTCTCAATATCAGTTCTGTAATTTATGGTTCTGGGTTTTTTTTAAATTTCTATCATTTCATAGATGAGGCGTTTTTGTAAGTTGTTTTCTCTATGTAATATTTTAGGAGATTTAAAGTCGAAATTATGGAAATTTTCCACAGCATGGTCCGATAGGGCTGTACAAGATTTATTTGGCGATAAAGCTTTAACTTTAATGGAATTTTTATGTTGATTTATTCTTTTATTCAGTTTTTGTTTAGTCTGTCCGATATATTGAGCGTCACAATTGCTACAATCCAATTGGTATATGACATTTGACTCATTGCCAATGTCTATTTTATCTTTTAGGTTATTGAAAAACAGTTGTCCTATGGTGTTATTGTTTTTATAAGCGATTTGTATGTTGTAATTATTGAGTAGTTTTTGTAGAGAAAAAATAATTTTGGGATGAATGGAAGTGTTATATAGTTTTTAAAAAAGTTATTGTTGAAATTGTTAAATTCATTACCAAGACAATTTGGTTGAAGGTCTATAGATTGATTTGGTTTAATATATTTAATTTTGTTTAATCTGGTTTTTATTGTGCTATTGATTAAAGCTAAAGGATAATTGTTCTTCAACAACATAGTTTTAATATTAATTAAATTTTGTTTGTGAAAGCAATTGGATGATAGAAGTATTGCTCTGTCTACTAAATTATTTATTAAACTTTATTTATATTTAATAGTGGTTATTGAATAGTAATTTAGATATCTATCGGTTTTTATTTGTTTTCTAAACCAATTAGTAATTATTGTTCCATCTAGGGCTCTTGTTAAAGTGATATCTAAAAAATTTATTGATTTTTGTGGATTTTCCATTTCTAAAGTAAATTTCAATCTAGGGTGAATGTCATTGAAAGTATTGAAAATTAAATTGATTGATTCAGAGTCTGCAGCAATTAAGATGTCATCAACATATCTCTGATAAAAAGCTATTTGTTTATTAAATTTACATAAAGTAACTTCCTCAATTTTTTGTAAAACAAGATCAGCAATTGTACTTGATAAAGGTTGACCCATGGCGACACCAAATTTTTGTTTGTATATTAATTTATTGTATACAAAATAGTTTGAATCCAGAATGTTTTTAACAGCACTTATGAAATCTTCTTTAGGGATGTTAGTTAAATTTTTAATTTTTTGCCAATAGAATTCTATAGTTTCAATAGCTAAGTTAATTGGGATGTTGGTATAAAATGAAATTACATCAAAAGAGCAAAATACATAATTATTAGGTAAGATAGTTTGATCTATTTTTGTTTTTAGATTCCAAGAATCTTTTACACTGTATTTATTAGATTGAGTGATTTGAATTAATATTTTTGATATGTATTTCGAAAGTTTATATAACGGGCTCATGTATGAAGCAACAATTGGTCGGAGTGGGTAGTTAATTTTGTGTAATTTTGGCAAACCGTAAATTTTTGGGGCTAAACCGTTATGTGTGATTAAATTTTTATATGTGCGTTCGTCAATTATCTTAGAATCAAGCCAGTTTCTTAACTGTTCTAATCTATAACAACAATTGCAAGAAGGGTAAATGTTTTATTATTGTTATTGTTTAATTTCTTTCTACATCATTACATTTATTACAGATTATATTATTACCTCTTGTGCAAACACTCGTTATTTGCGTTACTAATTAACAGTTCCAGACTCATTGCTACAGGTAACTTATTTTATATTTTTTGTTTAAAATAACTATATATAAATATTTTAATTTTCTACTATTGATAAGTTTGAGAAAATTAACTAAATCTATAGTTCATTAACCAGGGATTTTATTACTAATGTAAATATTTTATTATAGATGTTATTTGTACCTTTTATATGAACATGATGTACTGAAGAAGGGCCAAGAAGCCTGAAATATATATACAGAACACTACAACATTTTCTAATAGTTCCTATACCTAGGTTCTAATTTACTATGTAAACTTCTAGCTGATGCTCCTTAAGCAACACATTGTAGGTAAAGTGGCCTTTTTGGTAACTTTACGCTATGCTTAATGCTGCACCCAAATTAACCCATACAATTCCCTTTTTCTAAAATCGTGGTAACTCTTTCTAATTTCTGCAAATGCATTGCCTTGATTACATCAGCGATTTTGTTTTTTAATATCATCATTATCAAACTCCTCGGAATAAACTTGCTGCTTTAGATTACACCAAAAATAAAAAGCCATACTTGTTGAGTCCGAATTTCCTGGTGGATACGGTTGTGGCCTAAATCGACCAATACAAGGTTGTGTACGTTAATTTTTAATGTTCTATTTTTTCATGCATTTTTTTTATTTAGAATATTTTATTTTAATAAAATTTTTGGGTTGAGTTACTAGTAAACCACTTTACCGATAATGATTTATATTCTTAAGCCAACTGAACTGTAATTTGGTAAAAATCCGTTTTATCTCAAGCAAGCCTAGACTGCAAAAACGACAGCAGTAATTTTTATTTATTTATTACATCTATTGCAAAGTCAAGTCGGGGACACACTGTATACATATATAGATGGTAACGTAGTTCAGTGTTCCTCATATATACGGTATGCAAGATTGAAACAAATTAATAGTATTTGAGGAATAATGTCACGTCATTTTGCAAGACAAGGAATTTGAGAATCTCTCAAGACAAGACAAACAGGACCTTGCAAAATTCGAAAACCAAGACTTACAAAAAATCTTGGCTTTTTCAAGATAAGGCTTTTCCCAAATTTGGGAAAATTTCTTGTCGTGGCCATCACTAGCTTGATAAACGAAATTTAATTCTAGAATCATTTAAAAAATATCCAGCTTGCTACTACTATTATGGTTTATTCGCCCTGAAAAAAAAATACATCTGTAAAGAACTACTAATCAACTAATCAATATTTGCATATATGCCGATTTTGAAAACGCCATCATAAGATCAAGAATGCTTAACCTGCTATAAGCAATAACATAAAAATGTTAAACAGACCCAAACAGAACAATGATCAGAGATTATTCTCCATAAAATAAAATTTAAACAAAATCTTTTCTAACGTCATGTCATTTGGCTATTTATTTGATTACCTCATACTAAGGGTTGCTATGTAGCATAGTACCAGCAGTTAATAGATTCTGAAAGATACAAGGAACACCCTGTATAAATTTCAATATTTAATACGGAAGCTAGTTGTATCTCCCATTAGAATGAAAATTAAATTTGTCGTGATATGTAAACGGAAACATGATTTTGTATATTAAGTAATACATCACTGAAGATTCCACAGTGATTTTTTTGCATTAGTTTTAATGTCGTTTTATAACTTTCTCGTAATGCTTAAATATTTAAAAAAGAATCTAATCAAATTAATTGGGTATTCCTACATGACATACTGTTTTCATTGTTTATTTCTTATAACAAATTGATTTCGATTATTGAATTTATTTACAATTTTTACTAATTTTACATAGTTTAGGTGCTTGCACTCTGTAGAATATCTTAACAAAGAAATAAATAAAAATAAATAAATATCGGATGTTTCAAATGATTACATAACTGCTACATAAAAACTTAAGTTTTATAATTTCTATAAGTACTTTTTAGGATTTTATTTTATTTTTATTTGTCGTATACCATGCAGAATCATCTTCATTTTGTTTTTAAGCACATTCTATTTTGACATACATTTTTAAAATGGGTGAGAAAACCACTCTTGTCTCACAGTCTTTTGCAAATTTTTAAGAAAGTTCGTGATAATAGCTATTAGTTTGTAAGTTCTTATGCGCGCTATCTAGTAGAGCTCATTATAATTTCTTTTAGCCAAATATACATTTTAAAATGCATTTGCATGTACAGAGTTTTCCAATTGCTTTTCACCATGTATCAGTTGTGTTTCACTTTATCTCAAATGCTTTTCCCTCTTGTCAACACTTGTCAATATTATAACAAACAGCGAAGGACAATTGATCCATTGTGAAAAGCAATCTGAAACCCCTGTAATACAGATATTATTATAAAAAAGAACAATTATATTAATACATGTAAAGGTATGTCATATTATAAAAAATGCATGTATCACTTTGCAAGTGTTAGAGTTCAAGAAAATTAATTATTAACTTAGGAAAAATAAAAGCAGGAAATAACAGCAATATTACATTTCCTACTCATTTACAAACATCGATCACCTTGCCTTTCCTTATCGCAATATCTAGACGGCTTAGTTGTACTATACGTACACTTAATGGGTTTTCTCCAACTATTCTTAAAGAAACTTGGTACCTGTTTTTATCTACAGCAGAAAAGGTACATTCCTTCAAAATCCACCAGTTCGGTCGACCTTCGTGTCAACAAACACGCGTCCATAATGATTAACAGATTCTTATTTAAGTGGAGTAATTAGAGACTTGGCTTTCACCAGGAATATTTAAAACAGTACCCTTCTGTACATTCCATTAGAAAATCGTTTAAAGATCTACATCTACGGAAAGACAGCGCCTAAAGCGGATCGTTAAAAATTGTTTTGATTGATCTAAATACGCTTTTCCTTAAACGTCATTTTTTATATCAGGTGTAAAAGGCAAATTAAATTATTTGAGTTTGAAATACAGAAATCTTCCGGATGGGTTTTAAATTGGATTCATATATCGTACAGGGGTTGGACGACGTGTTTATGGTCACAGGTCATTTTTCGCGTGCCACAAAGGTAAGGGTCAGTTGAAGCAAGTCGCAAGAGTCACTTCTGACCTGTGATTATAAACAAGTTGTCAACCCTTTAGGTTAAAAGTTAAACCCCATGTACTTGAACGTGTAATGCAACACAAAGCCCCTCGTAATTTATAGTTCAACAGCTCATATTAATCTATTATCTCCTTAACCGTTTTCTATTGCCGTGTCAAAATACGAATCCCTCAATTATTTTACGAATTTTTCTCTGGGCAGCTTTTCAGGTAAGCATTTTTGTGCGACGCGAATGGAACTGAGCATGCAGTATTAGCACGTGAACCGAGATTACAAAATTTATGTAAAGTTGTCATGGCCATCTCTGCTCTAATTTCCAAATGCAGCCGCGTTTCTAATTCCGACCGAGGATCTCGCAACCACTGACCAAATGTGGCTGCCTGGACACAATCTCCTCGAATTTGAGTGTCATTACGACTGACCTCCAACCTCTTTAACTGTGGGAGAGTAAACCGCTGGACACCTTTGTTTTGAGAACAAGTGGCGTTGACAAACAGGTTTACTCTAGTTTCGTTTTGTACAATTACTCGAACATATTCCACCTGACAAAAGCACGAGTGTGCACATCCGCGGGCCTAATTGCGCGGGAGCGAGAGGGAAGATGCGCCGTCCTAACGTTCTTCCTGAGTAGGTGAAGAGGAACACATTCGTTAAAACAATGCTTAAATTTTAGAACCCATAATTTTCTGAGAGAAGTTAACTGCCTTCCACTTTTGAATATGGACCAGTTTTTAAAGATAAGGACTTTGTTTTCTCCAATTTTAATTGCGCTTCCTAGAACCGGACAGTCGTAAGCGCCATAAATGGTCTTTGCCTGACATCCTTGCAGCCCTGACTGGAGCAACTGTTGAAATATTTAAGATGTTGCTGGCCAGAGAAGCGTAAACATTAGAAAACAGAAATTAACATAGATATTTAATATGAGATTTAATTAGTAACCAATGTTTACGCGCAAATGCCTCCTAGAAACCGAATTATTCATCTAACGAGAGTTTAGAAATCTCATACGTGACTTTAGAAAACATCTTTCAACACCAGGTAATATGGAAAACGAACGTATACATAAATTAGAATATTGAAATAGATTGTTACATTAAGCTAGTATTTCATACACACTATAATTAATTAAAAATATAATGTAATTCCATCCTAACACTAATTTTGCGTTTAGAATGTGTGCCTAACCTGTTCAAAGCTCATCTTACTTCCGTGTATAAAACGGTACTGTACAACAGCACCAAAGTGTAGAAAAGTACAAAACATGACCACCAACAGTTATAAGTGTCAAATTTTCTGCTGAACATGTACGAGTTGGGTTACTTCAACAAGATGTTAAAATTAAGAAATGCAGCAAGTTATGGAAGCAGTAAAGCAGGCAGAATTAATAATTACGCAAACAATTTAATTGATAATTTTAACTTTATAATTCCACGTTACCTAAATCAGCATTATTAACGCTTCCACTCCAGTTTCAGTTCCGAAATACTGACTTCATAATCATGATTTTTATAACAGGAACAGGACTGTGCAAAATTAAATGTTTAAATTGCGATGCTTATATTTCCGCATTAAACTGTATTTGCAAACTCAACAATTGGACAACTTGAATTTTATAAGCATAAATCACCCCACAAACACCCATCAGTTCCTCCAATGGTTGCTAGTAAAATACAAACGCTTATTCTTGAGCTATGTAGCAGATTAGTGAGGATGTGATTGTTTGCTATTTCGAAAATAAGTTACTCACCCAACATTTTTCTTCGGTTGTCTCGAGGCTGCACAAATCTTGACGCGTGCCACAGATAAAACGAGTTTTTAAGTTTTTAATTTAAGTACGATTTAATAGTTTATACCGAATTTGATTATTTAAATATTTATTATATAATATATAGTTTTAAAATAACTTTAACGCGAGCTTAAATAGACATTTGTTTTAAATAAATATAATTTTAACAGTTATTATTAATTAATTAACGAAAACTAATATAAAAATCGATGAATGCACAAAAATTACAAAATATCACAAACAGTTTAACAAAAATAATCTTAGTGGTTCACATCGACACACGCTTGCAGAATCTGCAACAAACGTTGCAGCGGAAATTACTGAATAGTTGAGAAGTTTAATCACAACTGAGTTCCAGCAAAGCCCAATATGCAGCATCGCGAATCTTTACCTACAGGTATCTCTGACCCACCTCTTCCCCTGGAGGAAGATAAAGACGCAAGCACATTTAGCAAACTATCTGTAGAGAGAGATACAGTATGAAGGTGGGGATGGTTTAACAATTAATGCCTATAATTGCCAAGAAAGGGTTGTGTTAAAGGGTTGGGATGTATATCAATCTTTAGGAAGGGATGCAAATTCAAGCTTCTATTCGTTGCAAGGCAGAAGCCCTTCTGTTCACTGGTCGTAATTTTAAATAGGAAACGTTTGCAAATGATTATGAGATTTGAAATATAACGTATTGTCAGTTACTTATGAGGATTATAAAATAAAAACTATGTACTTGTTAATCGTAGTAGTGTATTTTGAAGAAATCTGATATTTAGTATAGTAACCTTAACACATGGAAAAAATCTTCCTCCATCCATTCAATTATTACTTCAAATCTTAGGTAAAACAGAAATAGCTATCGAATAAAACAATATGAAGAAAAGGGGGTAGCTTTTCCTTGCTTCTAATTGTAATCACCGCCATTTGAAAATGACAGTACGTTACGTAGTTGTATTTGTAAGACTCAACGGTCATTTCATTCAAAACAAGCTTAGCCCATTTTTCCATTTTTTCCTAATATATAGATCTCACATGACACAGGACTGGAGGTAACTATAGAGCGCTGGCCACAGTCTGCAATAACAAATTCAAATGCAAAATTATCAAAACCTCCTTCCAAAGTCCGTTAAGCAATTTTTTCGGCAAGGAGGTAGTCCATGGTCCATTTTAAATGCAAAGAGTGACCCAACCCTGACCATCGGCCTAGAAAGGGTATGGATCCATATCGTATCCTTTCGCCTAGCACAAAAGCTCCTGGAACTTAGGTAAGTGACCACTGAATTTCATTTGATGCCTTTGTTTGACCAACGCACCTTTTTAAGGTAATACGGGGTATATTTAAATTGGGTCAGATTGCAAAAGGTCAGGGGGTATCAACCGAAGTGCGGGCAGGTACCGAAAGCCCATGGTCGCTACGGCCTGGTGTCCAAGTGCGATTTTGGCGTGCGGAGTGACCACGGTTCGGTGGGCTTTATAAGACACTTTTAATCGCAATGCACATTTACCTGCAAACTATTTTGGTGACCATAGTCCGCATGAGAACGGACCTGAAGGAGTTTGAAAGGATATCAGGTACGAATCGGAAGGATGTGAACTAATTTTTATTCCTGGGCTTCTTAGCCGTTAGGTGACCCTTTGACCGCCGTCCGATTTTTTAAGGATCGAAAACTAAGGACGCATTTGTAGTTGGATAGAAGGCAGGTATAGAAGAAATTGGAGCATTTTTAACGGCACTACATAACGATTACAATGGAAAAATACTATGTAATTTTTTATTATACAAATTTAGCAATTTCTAAAAGCAATATCTAACATAACGATTTCTACTAAAACATAGACATATTTAATGTTTTCTTTGTGGCATACGGTCTGAAAGTACATTTTATTTAAAAATACATACATATTATACTGTATTTTTATGACCAACATCGACCATGTAATTTTCAATCTAGAATTATTTAAAACTAGCACATTTTTCTTCACAAAGACTTTCTCGCATTCCGGTTAAAATTATTCTCTTTCTAAAGTATTTAATAATGAATATTGTATAGATGACTTCAAACCAGTTAAAAAATAGGGGAAGAAAGTGATATAAGAAAAGTTGTGAATGGCCAATACTATTGAAAGATTAATTTCTAGTAACTGCTCCGCTTTTATTATTTGCGAATTTAACACTCGTACTATTTACATTCGGCTGTTTGATTATAGTTTTTGTAAAAATAGTTGTACGCTTATATTTTATTACATGCGCGTGTAGCAACAAACAAGAAAATATATATGACATAAGCCTTGTAAAGCAATTGAAATGTTTACCCCACTCTTCTACGTTTCCAAAAAATACATACATTTTGTTTTTGTAATGAAAAGAAAACGTTTTAAAAATTTAATTGACAAAAATGTACGTTTCTACAATCTTACATGCCAAGTCATAACGAAGTAAGGTAATACTTATAATCGCCACCCAAGATAGCACAATGAAGAAGCATTTTGAAAATACAGTGCTACAATGAAAGGATTATTTCGAAAAAAAAACACATTTTAATTAAAATTTTATAATACATTCGATTATGTCGTGTGTATAAGCAAAACAGTTAATGAGAAAAATCTCATATATGTAAGTATATTTACATCATTCTCAATTCCAATTCCATATATTCCATATACAGGGTCCGGCAACGATGCGGGGGTGGAAGATATTTCTAAAACTATGAGAGTTGCATAAATATCGTTATATAAAAGTTATAGGCACGAAGGTGGTGCACATTACTCAAATAATTTTTATTATACAGATTGTCTCAAAAAAGTATGGCAAATCGAAGTTACTTTTTTTAATGGAATTCCCTATATTTATTAGGTAGCTTAAAAGTTTTGAATTAAAATACTAATCATTTTTATATAAGTTGTATGGGTCTAACGTCAACTGTTTTGGAGATATTAACGATTTTAAGTAAAAAACTGCTCAACTTTAGGCGGTTGGTGTAAGAGAAAACAATTATTGAATGAAGGAAACGTTACCAAAAAGTTGCATTTTTTTTCGTGAATTAACTTTAGAGTATAAAATAGTGGGTGCGGGTATTAATGATATACAGGGTGCTTAACATTTGCCAATTTAATAATTTCGGATTTGTTTAAATGGAACACCCTCTATATTTTAACCCTTTAATGAGCTTTCTTTTGATATGTAACTTCATACCACCAACTTCAACTGTTTTTCATGTTTTAACATAAAAAGCAATTCAAAGCCTTTGAGATGCTTTATTTCAAGGGATAATAAACAAACGCCGCTAAAATGATAATTTAAACACTTGAGCTCTCCAAAAAATCACAAAACAAGGTTTAGAAAATATCAATCCAGTAATTGTTGATAAAACAAATAATAAACACGAGAAAACGAGAAATGCAGGGATAATTGAATTCCAGGATCAAATAAAATCAGATTAAAGAAAACAAAATCCTGTACGTACGCAAATATTTCTTTTGTGGAATTTTGACCTAGTATAATAACATTTTGTTGTCGTTTTCAACGTCAAAATGATGCATATATTGACACTAGTTGCAATATGAGATTTCATATAAAAATTAAAATGAAAATATAAAATTTAGAACAACATTGTAGATTTAAGTAAATTTATTGTATAGTATGACTCAAAATTACAGAAAATCTAGTACTCAACAAGTTAGAAAATTGGTGTTTTGTACACACAACGTGTTGCACAACTTACTAGGGCTCTACTGTGAATAACACTTTCATTTTGCAAC
This sequence comes from Agriotes lineatus, assembly GCA_940337035.1. Lineage (NCBI taxonomy): Eukaryota > Metazoa > Arthropoda > Insecta > Coleoptera > Elateridae > Agriotes > Agriotes lineatus. The sequence goes on along the minus strand of OW679195.1, from coordinate 131,840,443 downwards.
TTGATACATAAATAGCTATTTCTGTTCTCTGAGTATTAAAAGTGTACAGAGGGCTCATAACTTCCAATTATAATAATTTCGATTTATGTAAATAGAGCACCCTGTATATCTCCATACTTTTGAAAAGTATATTTCATTTTCTAGCATTAAATGCAGTCGCTTTCCAGATTTAATTGTCCCTTGTTTTTTTTTTTCATTTTATCGTGTTTGTTATTTATAGTTTCAGCAGCTGCTGAATTTTTATTATCTAAACCTGGTTCGTTGTTGTTCTAGAAGAGTTACCAGTGTTTCAATTTTCATTATAATGTCGTTTGCTTGTTATCCCTTACATAAAGCATCGTAAAGGGCTTGAATTGTTTTAATTCTAAAATACGCATAACTGAAAAACAGTTAAATTTAGGGATATGATGTTACATATCAAAAGAAAGCTCATTAAAAGGGCTTTTTAAAAATATACAGGTTTCTATTTTTAAAAAATCGAAATGATTACCTTTGCAAATGTTGAGCACCCTGTATAGCATTAATACACGCACCCACTATTTTAGGCTCTAAAGCTAATTCACGAAAATGATAAGTTTTTGGTAACATTTTCCTTCATTCAATTGTTTTCTGTTACTTACAGCAGCCGTCTGAAGTTCAGCATCCTTTTACACAAAACCATTGATATGTCCAAAAGCGTTGACGTTAGAACTATCTAACTTTATATTAAAATGATTAGTATTTTAATTCAAAACATTTAAGCTATTACCTAAATATAAGGCATTACATTTAAATAAAAGTAAGTTTTAGAAATACCGTACACCCCCACATCGTTGCCGGACCCTGTATACAGTGCCCTTTTTTATTTTGCTCCGCCTTTCACCAACTTGAATGAATGAATTAAAAATCAACAATATATATATTTGAAATCAGAACTAAAAGCTTTATCATCTGATCATCTTATTCTTTTTTAATTTTATTACTTCTTTAACTAAAGGGACAAATAATAACATTTCAATATCTCCAACAAGTTATTACAGAAGTTGTTCAAAATGACCTACTTCTTGTTGCAGGCACATTTGACAGCGTAGAACTGTTCTGGTGGAACAAACATTAAGAAATTATGAGCAACAAAAAAAAATAGGAAAAAATGTTGCAACGTAAAGAGATAAAAATAATTAAATAATAAAAACATAATCAATTGATAGGAGCGTTAATTCTGATTTCAAAAATGTATAGTTTGAAGCAATTAAATTCATAAAAAAATTGCTCAAAAATTAAAAAGAACGGACTGTATAATCTATAACTAACGTTTTTCGAAATGGTGAAAATGAAAACAGTAACAAAAAATATAGGAAATTATTCTTTTTCATTCTTTTCAATTATTCTGTCTCATCGTTTTATTACAACAGCGAACAGAAAATAAAAATTATACCCTATTTTTGATTTTCTCGAAATGTTTCATATAATTATTCATTTTAAAATCAGGCGAAATGCCAATAAAACCGATACTAAACAGATACATTAAATTTTTAAAAATACTTAAAATGCACTTTCGTCTTTATAGTTCTGATTAATTCTGTTGAAAAGCATATTAATACAAAAAAGTTTGCGTAATAGACATACCATTCCTATTACTTACTCTTTATGAAAGCTGTTTAAATATTTAATACAGGGCGATTTATAAGTATGGTCATTAAAAATAAATGTCTATATACTAATCTCAGTAGAAGTACATTGCACAAAAAATTAATCACATCCTGAAAAAATGCGCAATGGGTCTGGTCCACACTTTTGAGAGCCACCGGCTAAATCAGTAAGAGTACAATAACCTAAGACATCAAATGTAATTGGAATACCCAAACGAGTGTTTTTGCTCTTGAATTTTATCTAAATTCGGTATTATCGCAACCAAATGTGCGAACTTAAGCTCACAACATTTCATTGCAGTGACCATCAATTACTTTAAACAATTAAATGTTGTTTTTTGTGGGATTATTATGAATTTTTGACGTATAGCCTATTATGCAAAGTTGTTCCGTTTAGTGTCCTCTAACTGCTCTTATATGTAATGACCATACTATAAATCACCCTGTATAATTGCCCACACAAAACTGTATACATTTATTTTGTACGAAAGTATTGCAAAAAATTTAGTATATTGCGATGATGATTATGAATAACCAAATTTTTCGGTTAAAAGTAGGTAATTATAAAAAAATAAGTAACGTAACTAGGTTCATTTATAAACTTTTCAAACAATCAAACAATAGAAAATTAGTTCTTAAAGTTTTTTTTTAATTGAATGAATCTAGGCTATTTCAATATTGTAATCGCGAAAAAATCACCTTCCGAGGTTTCTCCAGATATTCACGTTTCAGGGTCTCTAGATGACGAAAAACAGGTTTTCTCAATTCCCTCTGTCTGTCTGTCTGTCAGTCTGTCTGTCTGTCTGGCTGTCTGTCTGTTGGCAGTATAGCTCAAAAACTATTTGTCGGAGGAAGATGATATTTTGCATACATATTATATATCTACCTCGCATGAAACCGGTACAATTTCATACAAATATATACGGGGTAACAACTTTTAAAAAATTAAATTTTGTTTATATTTCCTTGAATTGAGGAATTTCACTTGGTGTTGTTACCCAGTTTTTGCAAAGTATATGCATACACAAACTACGAAACAGAAAATGTAAAATATCAATATGCATAACTGTGCACACTATAAATTTTAATAATAAATTACAAAAGATATTGACATTCTTACACCAATTAACTTGTAGAGATGACTTTAGACAATATTTAGTACATATTGGCAATAATTTAAAAATAATATTCATTCAATTATAAAAAAATAAGTAACGTAACTAGGTTCATTTATAAACTTTTCAAACAATCAAACAATAGAAAATTACTTCTTAAAGTTTTTTTTAATTGTATGAATCTAGGCTATTTCAATATTGTAATCGCGAAAAAATCACCTTCCGAGGTTTCTCCAGATATTCACGTTTCAGGGTCTCTAGATGACGAAAAACAGGTTTTCTCAATTCTGTCTGTCTGTCTGTCTGTCAGTCTGTCTGTCTGTCTGGCTGTCTGTCTGTTGGCAGTATAGCTCAAAAACTATTTGTCGGAGGAAGATGATATTTTGCATACATATTATATATCTACCTCGCATGAAACCGGTACAATTTCATACAAATATATACGGGGTAACAACTTTTAAAAAATTAAATTTTGTTTATATTTCCTTGAATTGAGGAATTTCACTTGGTGTTGTTATCCAGTTTTTGCAAAGTATATGCATACACAAACTACGAAACAGAAAATGTAAAATATCAATATGCATAACTGTGCACACTATAAATTTTAATAATAAATTACAAAAGATATTGACATTCTTACACCAATTAACTTGTAGAGATGACTTTAGACAATATATAGTACATATTGGCAATAATTTAAAAATAATATTCATTCAATTATAAAAAAATAAGTAACGTAACTAGGTTCATTTATAAACTTTTCAAACAACCAAACAATAGAAAATTACTTCTTAAAGTTTTTTTTAATTGTATGAATCTAGGCTATTTCAATATTGTAATCGCGAAAAAATCACCTTCCGAGGTTTCTCCAGATATTCACGTTTCAGGGTCTCTAGATGACGAAAAACAGGTTTTCTCAATTCCCTCTGTCTGTCTGTCTGTCAGTCTGTCTGTCTGTCTGGCTGTCTGTCTGTTGGCAGTATAGCTCAAAAACTATTTGTCGGAGGAAGATGATATTTTGCATACATATTATATATCTACCTCGCATGAAACCGGTACAATTTCATACAAATATATACGGGGTAACAACTTTTAAAAAATTAAATTTTGTTTATATTTTCTTGAATTGAGGAATTTCACTTGGTGTTGTTACCCAGTTTTTGCAAAGTATATGCATACACAAACTACGAAACAGAAAATGTAAAATATCAATATGCATAACTGTGCACACTATAAATTTTAATAATAAATTACAAAAGATATTGACATTCTTACACCAATTAACTTGTAGAGATGACTTTAGACAATATATATAGTAGAGAGGCCAAACTAAATTATCTCGTCAAATAACGATTTTCGTAGGACTGAGTAGGTTTATACCGACAAGTGGTATCTTCTTATTCGGTGGTGTTTCCTGAGTATGAAAAATCATGTTGTCGCTTTCTCAGCCTGTGGAGTGAGGAGCTATGACGTCACAAAGATGGCCATTTTTAGTTCCAGGTTTTAGTACAGAAACCGAGGTTTAACCCAAACATCCAAAAAGAAAGTTCTACCCAGCAGCAAACTGTTTAGTACCCTCCTCTTAGTAAGTGGTAAAAAGTTGCGCAACATTGCGCTTCGGGTTTAGGCGGAAGGGGGTCGAAAGCTAGAAAGGTGGTAAAATGGTAGGTTTCAACAGTTTTTCGCGAATATCTCGTTAACTATGAGGTTTAGCGCAAACTTTATCTTATACAAAATTAATCTATATTTAATTTACAACAAAAATGGTCTTATGCATTTTTGACTTCTAGACAAGAGTTACGGAGATATTGAGGGGGCAATGATGTCATTATTTTCTAGTTAGCTTGGGATTCATCGTAATCACTTGAAAATGAGTATGTTTCGTTATAAAGAGTATGTTTCGTTATAAAAAGTACTTAGTAACGCATCATTAACATAGAAACATTTGTATGTGTGTATGTATGTATGTACGCCTATGTGTTTGAATCTGACAATATATCTACATTGCTCCCCTCCGTTGTCGTTTTTATCTTAATTTTGCCTATTTTACCTTTTAGATAATTCATCATATCGTTTTCCTCGTTCCCACTTGAGGTTTTAGAATTACAGCTACTTAAATTACTTCCATCTTTTGTCATATTTTCCTAAAAATATAAAATCATGTGAATAGCTTTGAAACAACAAACTACAAACTTTATCTAATAAGCTTTAATACAAAAAATAATGGATTTTTTTCACAGTACATGCTTTTCAGTAAATTCAATGTTTTTAAATAGAAAGTGGTATGTACAACGTACATGGTAGTTACATAATAATAAATTACAGCAATCAGTAACCTAAAAATCGTTAAGCTCTTTTTCATGTTGAAGATTATCTTCATCGATGCCGACGTCAATAATTAGTGCACCTCTGTTGGTGCACCCATGTCCGGAGCAATTCTTGCACATATTAGAGCATTTCTAGCCACTCTGACGACGCTCACAGTTTCTGACACACACCGTATTACAAGTGCAAACAATGAGGGAAAACAATTTTTCAGGAGCAGCGCCTTATGGTTGCAACTGGACGCAAATAACCGCCAATCCTTTTCCAACCCCACTTTAGCGAATCTTTATTGGCATTGAGCCATTGCTGCACTTGATAGTAAACTCTATAAGAGTGTTGTTGTCCAGCTGCTAAAGTGGGGGAAAGTACAGCCAACCTCAAATTTCTGTGTACACGCTCCTTTGCGATGGTCTGCAAGTAACATTGAAGGAGCAGAGTATCCAAATTATCTGCATTTTTTTATGCAAATATCAAAATGAAGAAATGGTTCCAGCATCAGCTAGAGCATCTGGATCTGCATTTGGGTTGTTAAAAGTCAACAGCTTTGAGTAAAACTCCTTGTCACTTTGCACTCTTTCAGAAGGCTTTATTTTTCCCTTTCTATAAATTGAAGAAACGATATCACATCCGGCGAAAGTGTAAGCTGTCAAGACAACATCCTTCATTTCCTCGATACCACGCTGTATGCACCAGTGTAGTAAACTTTTTCTTCTTGGTTACCTTTCTTCGGTACACCTATCTTCAACTGTTTGTTGGCTGGAGCATGAACAACCAACAAGACCAATAAATCGATGTCATTGCCAATTACGATAGCCTCTGTTTCCTTCTTTGACTCGTCAATTACTGTAAAAACGATCTTGATGTCAGCACCGCATTCTGCCTGAATCACTTTGCAGACAGCTTGCTGTTGTGTACAGTGATTAGAGCAATCAGTTGCATCTTGTTTTTAGTATTAGTTAGAAATTTTGCTTGTCCAAGAGTGACATTAATTCCATCTTCCACTTTCACTTCAACATGTGTAGTAGTGGATGATCTGCGCAAATGTACGAGTATGTCGTCTTTGGTGCTGGGTGCTTCACCATAACCATCTCGCCTCCCCACTTCCTTGAACCCTTCATATAATACACTTGGAGCGAATATTACGAATTCATAGGCGCAATTTTAGAATTTTTGCCAAACAGAAAAAGTTACATTTTTACCCCCTCCATATCTTCGTAATCCTTTACTCGACTGCAAAAATGCATAAAACCATTTTTATTGTAAATTAAATGTAGATTAATTTTGTATAAGGTAAAGTTCACAGTAAACTTCACAGGTAACGAGATATTTGCAAAAAACTGTTGAAACCTACCATTTTACCACCTTTGTGACGTCATAGCTCGTCACTCCACAGGCTAAGAAAGCGACAACAGGAGTTTTTCTACTGAGGAAACACCGCTAATTACGATGGTATCACTTGTTGGTATAAACCTACTCAGTCCCACGAAAATAATTATTAATTCACTTGGCCTCCCTACTAATAGTACATATTGGCAATAATTTAACAATAATATTCATTCAATTATAAAAAAATAAGTAACGTAACTAGGTTCATTTATAAACTTTTCAAACAATCAAACAATAGAAAATTACTTCTTAAAGTTTTTTTTAATTGAATGAATCTAGGCTATTTCAATATTGCAATCGCGAAAAAATCACCTTCCGAGGTTTCTCCAGATATTCACGTTTCAGGGTCTCTAGATGACGAAAAACAGGTTTTCTCAATTCCCTCTGTCTGTCTGTCTGTCTGTCAGTCTGTCTGTCTGTCTGGCTGTCTATCTGTTGGCAGTATAGCTCAAAAACTATTTGTCGGAGGAAGATGATATTTTGCATACATATTATATATCTACCTCGCATGAAACCGGTACAATTTCATACAAATATATACAGGGTAACAACTTTTAAAAAATTAAATTTTGTTTATATTTTCTTGAATTGAGGAATTTCACTTGGTGTTGTTACCCAGTTTTTGCAAAGTATATGCATACACAAACTACGAAACAGAAAATGTAAAATATCAATATGCATAACTGTGCACACTATAAATTTTAATAATAAATTACAAAAGATGACATTCTTACACCAATTAACTTGTAGAGATGACTTTAGACAATAGGTAGTATATATTGGCAATAATTTAACAATAATATTACAAAAAATTATTTCATACCAATAAATGTTTCAGGAACTAGTAGAAAAAATTAACTAAATACACATAAAGTCAAGAAGGTTATGATTTAAATGTGTACGTTTAAACACAAAATATTAGAACTTATCAAAGTATTTCAAGCTTAATAGGTAGGCCAGAATTCCTTTTTACGCAGAACGTGGAGCTATCGCCAAGGTTTGACGTCATTGCGTGTCATTTACCTGCTGACGTCTGAATTTTAAAAAAATATTGGATGATAAGCAAATTTGCACATCTTTCTAGTTTCCAATTATCTTATATTTTACTACAATTTTGAAAATCTCCTGTAACTTTTCCGCTAATGAAGAATTGCATAATTTCAATCAATTTTACATATACATATTTCGTGGTTTCCAGTTTTCAAATATAAAATACATAATCATATTAGTTTCCTAATTTCAAAACTATATAATTTATCAAATTAAATAGCTACCTAAAAACGCTACCGACAAGTGAAACTTGATTGGAAAATCTGTTCGCAAACGATAAGAGGCAAGTGTGGCTTGACAAGTGAAACTGAGTTTCCAATTTCAATAAACGTATCGAATGTTTTTGTAGGTTTTTATAATTTTGCATTTTCTTAATTTATATGGAAATTATTAGTTTTTATGCTTAAACGTTTTAAATGATTTTTCAGCATTAAAATTCAGGGAACCTCAATATCAGGCAAAATATCTTAATTTATATGGTGTATAATGTGATAAGTTGATATCTAGTTTATGATTTCAGTCTGAATTCCTTAATGTCTGTAAACTACGCCTTTGTCACAGTATTGTAAGCACATTTTATTTACGCCCAAAAATTGTACCAAAGAAATTAACAGTGACTTTCATAAATTATCAAAATTACTTTGTTTAGGACCCTACATAGGAAACTATATAATAATCTTCCATTTCAGTTGCTTTTAAGTATCTATTTTTTACTACTATAAATTAATCACTGAATACCTAACCACTACCGTTGTATTATTAAGGTTTAAACGTGATAAATATTCTGAAAAGAAAAACCAATTTTAAAGTTTAAATGTGATAAATATTATTAAAATATGAGCAAATATAATAAAGATATCTGTTTGGCTAAAGAATACCAAAAAATTACATTCTGCGAATAATATTACATCTTTTCAATATGTTCATCGGTTTTTAAGTAATTTCTTTTACATTCGCGTTATATTTACATTTTTTTTGTTTCTACATTATGCAACTAGTTGTCTATTCTATGTAAGCGTCATATCTATAGATTGATAAATATTAAAATAAATTAAAAAATTTTATTGCAAGAATTTCGGCCACCACTACATGTAAAGAAAGCAACAATCTTTTTTTACACTTGTACGGGGAATAATGTTTGTTGGCATAACTTTATTTTCAAATATTCTTGATTAGTACGTTATGTACTGCGAATAACTGAATAGCTACTTTTTTTTAATCTCTTTATGCGTTACATTCCGATTTTCCTTAAACTCCTCCAGCTTTTCAATTGCACTAACGTTTGCAGTGCAAACGGCTACTAGAGGCCGTCCAGGTCTCGATTTATATTTTAAATTACACCGTCCACGTTTAAATTTGCCAGTAACTAACTATGAATAACGAAACTAAATTCTGTTGACTTTAAGCATATGCCAAAATAATGAGCTTTCGATATATGCACATGTTTTTTGTATTTATTATAACAATTAACAAAACAGCCCTCACAATATTTATAAGCATCGAACCTAAAATTGACGGTTGGCAATTGTAACTCACACAACCTACAGGTCGCTCTTCTTTAAAAATGTTAGATACCAATGTCTTCTAAAATATTGATATCATGCTGTTTTAGAAACTTCATAGTTCATTTATCATATATAAGTTCGGGGGGTTATACTCTATTAAAGCGTTTCATCTTAAATAGGTAGGTCACACATCTCCATCATCCATCACGTAATTTATGTTTAATTTTTTCCCATAAAGAATTTGGTGCACCATATTTAAGAGCGTTTGAATAAGCCACCAATTAAGCACCACACTTTGATTTGAACCTAATGCTTTCAACACCCCAGCCAACACAAGTACTCTATTTTGCCATGTTGGCGTTATAGGTTGTACAATGTATAATCAATAAATTTTATAATGTCCAATATCTGCATTAGTATGACTACGCATACAAGAAGGATTTAGTATGTTCAACTGATAATCTGAAAATTTTAAGAAAAGATTGCTTTAAGAGAAAAAATTCTCATGGGCTCGAAAATTCATATATATCATGTATTTTTTTATAAAAGATGCCTAATTTTAAAAAATCGTCGCATTTTCATATATTTCAGACCTATTGACATTTCCTGTATGAGATCCCTCTATAATTTTCTAGCCGAAAATGTCGAAAGTATGTTTGCAGTGTATTATCGCAAAAGGGAATTTTTAAAGTATAAATATTTAATTATATGTATTTTATATAATACACTAATAAGTTGGAATAATGACAACAAGGTTCTTTGCTGTAGTATCGATAGCACTAACGCAAGTAAAAGTTTACTTGAATACTGGACTCTATCACAATAAATCATATAGTGAAGTTATCTATATTTTTCAAACTGCACTACCTTGAAATTACTAATTTGCTTCCATCATTTATAATTTTATCGCCTGCTAGATAACACACCATAAACAGTTCTAAACAATATACAAGGTGCCTTACTTCCTTCGCTTACGGTAGCCTTATAAAGAATGCGCTAACTTTACGATGTTCCTGTATTTTTTCGATCCTATTTTCGTCAAATGCAGAAACGTAAACTATGTGGAGGATATTAGTTTTATATAGTCCTGAGTGAAAGCAAAAATAAACATTCTTGAGGTACTCACTCTGTATATATTGTTATGGTATTGGTACAGGGGTTTAAAATCAGATTAATAAGGTTAAAAGAATACCTACAGTATTAAAAACTACAAAGATGAATTTAAGTTTGAAATGGATATCAAAGGAAGGAAATAAAATTTAAAATTCAATTAAATGAAGCTACATAAGAAACAGTAGGCTTTTAATATAGTTTAATTTATCTGAAATGAAAAGGGGAATTAATGGCAAATACTTTTTCAAAATATACTATTTAACATAGTGGGTATTAGACATATAATAAAGCTTCTATTGTGTGTTGGACTGTGAAATAATATAAGATAGATCACTAAGGAGATTTTTATTGATTATAATGTAAAACAAAATGATAACAAAAATGATGTAATTTGTATCGTTTGAAATTATAAAAATAAACCCCTTTATAAAAGTTTTTAAAAGATATTTGGTATATAAGAGGGTTAAAATTTCAAATAAAATTGGCGTGGTATAAAATAATAAAAAGTAAAATGTTAAAAGGATAGAAGATGTGCAGACTATATGGATGAAGATAAAGAATGTGGTGCGAATTCCAAAGTAATACAGTTAAAACGCTGAATTGAGTTTATTATAAAATTACATTGCATAAACTGAATTGGATAACAAGGAATGGTTTACAAAGGAAGTAGATTACATCGACATAATTAGCAGAGTGAGCATATTTGTGGGGTGGATTGGAGATTTTTCATCTGGAGGAGTTCTGATTCGACAAGGAGTTCTGATTCGTCAGTCTTGTCACCGAAGTGTCAATTTGTGGCTTGCATCTGGTCGAGGTTTGTGGTACAGGGTTGTCGGTAGCTTGAAGATTTTGGTGAGACGACTTGGATGGTGGTTGCTGCTTTTGTTGCGGCTGGGAAAGGTTGGAAGGTGCCTTGTGTTTAAAGGACAAGGAAGTCTTTGAGGATCCAGGTGTGTTTTTGGCGGAGTTCGTGCTGACGTTGTTGGAAGTTGGGAGATCTTGGTGAGGTTGCTGGATGCATTGGGTTTAGTAGAAGACAGTGTGGAGTCCAACAACAGGTAACATAATACAGGTATTTAAAATAAAAACTGAAAGAAAATAGAAAGAGTGAAGTGAGCTAATTTTAATTAAGGGAGTATTTACCATTTGATATTGTGGAATGACAAAATGTAACGCTAAAGTATTTCTAATTGATTTTTTAAAACTCGTTGGAAGTGTCAGTTGACAGATGTACGAGTTGTAATAAAAATAAGAAAATCAAATTACAGAATATAAGCAATCTAGATTATAAAGAATCCGACCTGTTTTTCCAAGTGTTTCTACTGTAGCTAGCAGTTAATAATTTTGATAATCCAGAATTAAATAGGGCAAATGAGTTAATTAAAATTCAATTTTAAAAAGAATTGATTGAGAATAAAATAAAGTAAAGGTTTAAGTCAATTATAAAATATCAAAGGCGTTACAGTGTGGTAGAGTCACCGTAACAATATTTAACTGGAAGTATACTCGATTTAGAAGCAGCTAGATATGTAATCTGCATGCAAAAGTGTCGTCGTCTTCCAACAAATACTTTTTAAGCTATATCACCAACAGACGAACACACGGACAGATGGGCAGATGAACAGATAGACAAGCGGAATTGAGAATAGTTATTTATATATCTAGGGAGCAAAGGTATTCATTTCCTCCCGCGTGTGAATTTAACACACAAGGGAGGAAATGAATACCTTTGCTCCAGTGATATACAGTGTGTCTACTTAAGTTGGAACCACATGGAATTTTTTTTTATTATTGGTTTTAGGAAAAAAGGTATTCTTGATAAAAAGTTTTGCATGGTCCAAAACTTAAAATGCAACTGTCAGATATCAATTTTTCAAGCCGTATACGAGGTTTGTCAAAAAAATAGTACGTTTATTTTTGACAAAATCGAAAATTTTCATGTTTATAGTAGATAAGAGAGATAATGTTTCAGAAATAAACGTAATTTATAACGTTTTCAAATATTTAGAATCAATGTGTAGAAAAGTTAGTAAAAAATAAGAAAATCTGATTTTCATGATATATTGGTGTAATTGCATATTTGAATGTAATTTTCAATTCTAATCAATTCATTGTCGATGAAAATTTTCGATTTTGTGAAAAATAAACGTACTTTACTCTTTTTTACAAACCTCGTATACGGCTTGAAAAAATTGATATCTGACGGTTGCATTTTAAGTTTAGGACCATGCAGAACTTTTTATCAAAAATATCTTTTATCCTAAAACCAATAATTTTTTTCCCATATGGTTCGAACTTAAGTAGACACACTGTATACATCATTTTTTCTTCGAAGGCATGTTCTATTGCTCGAAATTTCAAAAATTTTGCTTTAGGAAATCATTATAGTGACTCTAGATTTCTGTAGTGACATTTTATCTAATTTCCAAATCAGCATAACGTTGTAAAGCTTTGGTTTGATATCCATGGTGACATAAACACAAATGCCGGAGCAAATAAAAATTGGCTCCCGCTGGTTGAAAATTGACAGTTTTGTTTCCTAAAACTAGGGCCCAAAATCCGACTTTCTATACAGTGAGAAAAGCATTATTTAAATTTTCTGAAAAATTATTTGCTTATACTTTTGGATGTAGCACCCTCGGAACAACAACGAGTGTTTTATGCATTATAGCGCTCCATCTTATTTTGCCTAAGCAATCAAGGAATTTCTTAAACCACGTTTTTGAGTGATGTTGGATATTCAGCTAATGTTGTCTACCGACGTACTTTTAAAAGTTTAATTTCTTTGAGAACGCAACTAGAGTTGACGACTATTTTGACTACAAAATGAGATAATGAGATAATAAGCAACACTTCCCCTTTTGCAGAAACCACCCTTTATAAACATTATACTAAGTTATTTCAACTAAATTTAATTCGGCTTAAAAAAATCACGTAAACACCTACACCAAATAGCACCAAATTTGCTTTCTCTGCAGGGTGCTGAAAAAATTGCATATTAACTCGATGGTACATTGTTAAAGGATACTCCCTGAGTATGAAAAAAATAAGGAAAAAATTCTTTGTTATATTTCTGAAAATATGGGAGCCCAAAGTTTGATTATTAATTTCTGTAATATTCAGTATTAGGATTGAAAAATATTACCCACTTAAAGAAATAGTATGATGGTAAATACTTGTAAATAATGTTGGCAATTAACGAACAAAAACTCAAGCAAATTTAAATATAAAAAATTTAAAAATCTTCAAAAATATAACAACGTATCATCGAGTTAATACGGCATTTTTTTCAGCACCCTGTATAATATTGTTTTCATTAAATATAAATCGTATTTTTCTATTGCCCTTCTGAGTATTGTAGCTGTCTTGATACACAATTTCGGACGCATGTACATTGTACATATCAACGTTTTTCTTGTTTTGACGATAAAATGTACCCTAAACGTTTGATGGTAATGTTTTTAGATACCCTTTTGCATGCATTTTAAGACAACTTTGGGATTTTGATCTTATAATCTGCTGAGATTTGTTTCTCGTAATTTTTCCCACTAATTATGTACTGTATATACTAGTACTGACATTATTATCGAGGGGTTAGAAAGTCTGCATGTTGACAATTATTAGGTATTAAATTATAAAAAAGTGCGTTATACTACAGGGTGGTCCACTTTTTTGTAGCAGGACTTTAATAGTATATAGAAAAACTTATTTCAAAGCGAAAATTTCATATGAACATAGGCCCTGAAACTCTTCGTTTTAAAGAAAAAATATCATTTTTTATTTACAGTATCCCAACCAGGTGAGATAATTAAACTAAATTTGGTGTGCAGCTCTATCCTAAATGGTACTACATTCTGTGACAATATCAAGACCCTCGATCGACCAGTGGCGGAGATGTGGGGTTTCGCGATCAATAAATTTAAAAATTCACTAGTACGGCCCTGTTCAAAATCGAAATTGTTTATTTCTTCAAAAAAAGAGTTTAATTCTCTACAAAAAATGCCTCTTCACATTTCTCCATATCTCCCACGGTTGCGTAGCAATTTTCAATAGTTTGGTCAAATTTATGTTTTTTATTCAAAATAAATTCGAACTAGCTTTGGGGTAGAATATTCACTTTTCTTTACGAAATAAGGAAATGCTAGCCGTTTTTCGTACTTATGCTAATAATGGAAGAAGAAATTAAAGAACTTTATTTTCAATGTCCAGTAATAAGTAATAAAGAATGTAACTTATTTAATTAGAATATTCTACCCCAAAACTAGTTCGAGTTTATTTTGAATAAAAAACATGAATTTGACCAAACTATTAAAAATTGCTACGCAACCGTGGGAGATACAGGGAAATGTAAAGAGACATTTTTTGTAGAGAATTAAACGCTTTTTTTGAAGTAATAAACAATTTCGATTTTGAACAGGGTCGTACTAGTGAATTTTTAAATTTATTGATCGCGAAACCCCACATCTCCGCCACTGGTCGATCGAGGGCCTTGATATTGTCACAGAATGTAGTACCATTTAGGATAGAGCTGCACACCAAATTTAGTTTAATTATCTCACCTGGTTCGGATACTGTAAAAAGAAAATGATATTTTTTCGAAAATTTGAACGCCC